>CM036243.1:37819487-38381987 GCA_020698575.1 Bostrychus sinensis | reverse complement strand
ATTGCAAAAAATGAATTTATAAAGATCCTCCCTAATACCTTTAAGAAGACAGTATGAATTTCCACAAAAGAAAAAAAAGTAGGTTATAAATGGTCTATATTTTGTCATACAATATGTATATTTAATCTATCATTTAATATTCAGCCACTGTTAGCCATTTAGCGTCTGTTAATTAAAGTATTTCTGTGATGTGCTAACAGGAAAACTCAGTAATTTGCTATAAATGAGAACAGTGAGACTTGTTAGCTTCAGACTGGATTATCCCAGTTCTCACCTCTGAGCCTTCAGCCTGGTGAACCTGACTGTCCTGCTTGGTTTTCACAGGCAGGACTGGTCTGGTTCCCTCTCGGAGCACAGCGTTCCTCTGGTTCAGTTTGGAGCTGGCCAATCACAGACGTTTATCTGCAGCACGTCTTACAAAAGCAGGCTGTTTCTAAACCTGATGTAAAATATATTTGAACTTTAGAAACAAGCAAAACATTTTACTTTGAGTCAGCGTTGGTGTTGGTCTCCACATGAACAAACTCTGTACTGTAGTTGGCTCTGAATCTGTTTTTTTCTCCCTGCTCTAATCCAGGCTGTAATGAAGTCTCTTATCTGTGTCCAACGCCTGCTTAATGCATTTGTTTTGTATTATACTGCGAAAATCTGTTTTCTATCAAAATAAAGAACCATAGAGTTCAAAAACAAAGTTCAGAGACAAAAGCAGAGACTCAAATACCACTGCTCTTCTTTTTCAACATCCACACAACAATAATCAGAGCTTCTCTGTTTGCATTTCCCCACACAAATCTGGGGAGGTTTGAAAATATAATAAATGTTTTGGTAAAGTCTCTCTCTCTCTCTCTCTCTGTCTCTCTCTCTGTCTCTGTCTCTGTCTCTCTCTGTCTCTCTCTGTGTCTCTTTCTCTCTCTCTCTCTCTGTCTCTCTCTCTGTCTCTGTCTCTCTCTGTGTCTCTGTGTCTCTCTCTCTCTCTGTCTCTGTCTCTCTCTCTCTGTCTCTGTCTCTCTCTCTCTCTCTCTGTCTCTGTCTCTCTCTCTCTCTCTCTCTCTCTATGTCTCTCTCTCTCTCTCTCTCTCTCTGTCTCTGTCTCTCTCTGTGTCTCTGTGTCTCTCTCTGTCTCTGTCTCTCTCTCTCTGTCTCTGTCTCTCTCTCTCTCTGTCTCTCTCTCTGTCTCTCTCTCTCTCTCTGTCTCTCTCTCTCTCTCTGTCTCTGTCTCTCTCTGTGTCTCTCTCTCTCTCTGTCTCTGTCTCTCTCTCTCTGTCTCTGTCTCTCTCTCTCTCTCTCTCTCTCTATGTCTCTCTCTCTCTCTCTCTCTGTCTCTCTCTCTCTCTCTCTCTCCCTTGTGATTGTGATAAATGTTTTTTCTCATACTTTTATCTTTCCTGTCAAAGTAGTCATGAGGTTGACTCATTTATGTCTTTTGTTGCTCACATAACAAAACCTTTGCCAATTTTCCAGATGAAACTTGAGAAGTTGCAGTTTCCCAGTTCAGTGTTGAGGGAAAACAAAATAGTTCCAGACAATGTGAAAACATTTTACTCCTCAATAATCTTTATTTTAGTTCTCTTTGTTTGGGCTGTGCTCTCTGACCTGACCTGGTTTAGTCCAGGTTTAGTCCTGGTTTAGTCCTGGTTTAGTCCTGGTTTAGTCCAGGTTTAGTCCAGGTTTAGTCCTGGTTTAGTCCAGGTTTAGTCCAGGTTTAGTCCAGGTTTAGTCCTGGTTTAGTCCAGGTTTAGTCCTGGTTTAGTCCAGGTTTAGTCCTGGTTTAGTCCAGGTTTAGTCCAGGTTTAGTCCAGGTTTAGTCCTGGTTTAGTCCAGGTTTAGTCCAGGTTTAGTCCAGGTTTAGTCCAGGTTTAGTCCTGGTTTAGTCCAGGTTTAGTCCTGGTTTAGTCCAGGTTTAGTCCTGGTTTAGTCCAGGTTTAGTCCTGGTTTAGTCCAGGTTTAGTCCAGGTTTAGTCCAGGTTTAGTCCTGGTTTAGTCCTGGTTTAGTCCTGGTTTAGTCCAGGTTTAGTCCAGGTTTAGTCCTGGTTTAGTCCAGGTTTAGTCCAGGTTTAGTCCAGGTTTAGTCCTGGTTTAGTCCAGGTTTAGTCCTGGTTTAGTCCAGGTTTAGTCCTGGTTTAGTCCAGGTTTAGTCCAGGTTTAGTCCAGGTTTAGTCCTGGTTTAGTCCAGGTTTAGTCCAGGTTTAGTCCTGGTTTAGTCCTGGTTTAGTCCAGGTTTAGTCCAGGTTTAGTCCTGGTTTAGTCCAGGTTTAGTCCAGGTTTAGTCCAGGTTTAGTCCTGGTTTAGTCCAGGTTTAGTCCTGGTTTAGTCCTGGTTTAGTCCTGGTTTAGTCCAGGTTTAGTCCTGGTTTAGTCCAGGTTTAGTCCAGGTTTAGTCCAGGTTTAGTCCTGTCCTGACTTGTCCTAAAGAAGACTCTCACTCGTCCGGGGGGAACTGCATCACAACAAAAGGTTCAAACCTTTGAACCTTTTGTTGTGATCTTTTCCACCTTATTTTTAGTTTTTCTATGTTTTCTATGAAAATTAGCTCAGGTGTGTATTTTATGACTAATGTTGATTTTCTCAACACAAATCTAATATTACTTTATTTTTATACTCTGTAACTAAATGTGTAACTTTGCTCCTGTTCAGTGACAACAAGACAACAATGTATGCATTCAAACTTTTTTCTCCCCTTTTTTGCATAAATCTTTTCCTGACCATAAATACCAAATATTTAATTATTTAGTATATGCAATCACATCTACATTTATAAAAAAAAAAAAAAAAACTGACAAAAAATGAAATAATTTTAATGTTTTCCATGCAAAGTGGATTTTTTTAGGGTGGATTATTACAGCCTTGGGTCTGTCAGAAATTACCAACAACACTGATTTATCATCATCATCATCATCATCATCATCATCATCATCATCATCATCATCATCATCTTCATACAAACTTTTATTTCAGACACAAATATGATCCCTAGCATAAAAAGAGAGAAGACAGACAGATGGAAAAACACAATACAACACATTTATATATTTACATAGAAACTATTGCACCAGTGATTCCACAGAAGAACCTAACTGAACTTTGTGTGGGGTTGGTCACGGTGTAAATGCTGTGTCCAGAGTCTGATAACCTGCTCATGCATCTGGACGTAAGACTGGGCAGCAATTTTGATGGATTTGGGATTTTTTTGTAGTAACAAAAAGTTACAACCAGTTTTAGCAGGAGTTGTTTTTTAGATTCTACATAGCACAGGAAAAAAATGTGCCTAAAAATAAATGTTGTTGGTGATCCTTGACAGACCCAGGGCTGTAATAATTCCCCCTGAAAAAATCTTCATTTTTTGTGTCTTTTTTGTGTCAAAGAAAAAAAAAAAAAAAAACAAAACAAAGAGATGCTGTTACATACACTGCCATCAAAAGGGTTAAAATTATGAAAATAATTAAATATTTGGTATTTATGTTCAGGGCACTACTTGATTAAATGATTTATGCAAAAAACAGTAGAAAAAATATAAATGTATACATTTTCTGTGATGTCTTGTTACAGAGACACTTTTGTCTCTGAAAAGGAGCAATGTAACTTTTTAAAACTGGGGCACAAGGTTTAAGAAAATAAAGCCAAAAGTTCAGGTTAAACTTTTGTGAATGGCAGGCCTCGCTCAGCTCTGCAGTCACAGATTTAATGTGGAGATGGTGTAAATGCTAGAAACATGTCTGAACTCCTCTCAGTACATTGAGAGGAGTATGACTCAGCGCAGTAGTAGTCGTAGTATTAGTACTCCCCCAGAAATATCTGTGACAGGGCGGGACCACTGTTAATTATCTGTTGTCAACAATGGGATAGGCCCAGGACCATGCACTAAGGCACACACAGGTTCATTTCACCAGGAATGGGTCAGGGTCAGGGTTGGGCAGTAAAATTAAGATAAAAATATTTACAATTTAATTTAACATAATTCTTATTTAAAATAGTTATATCCATAGAGATGCATTAATGAATACAAATGCAAAACTCAACCAAAACAAAACACATCATGATTAATTAAAGACCAACAAAATACAAACCAAACCAAAGCAGTTGATATTTAGTTAAAAATGTACAATATATACATAAAACCTAACTTGGATTCAGGGTTTAATAACCAGAGCCACAGTCCAAGTTTACGCTGGGTGCATGCAGATCCTCGCCTCCTGGATCCGTCTCCACTCCACCGCGAGAAGTATGAGCTTGTGCCATAAAAGCCATTAAAAAAAGTCCAAAACAACTATTTATTCAGAAGCTGAAGGACAGAAAACAACAGTTTAATATGAGATCACTTTGGAGTTTACTCCACTTTTATTTCACGGGGGTTTCCTCTCTAACGAGGAAGTAGCTGGGCACAAAAAAGTCATAAGAGTGTAATAAATATTAAATCGTGTCTGACATTGTTTCTGTAGTAAGTAAACAGCCTACTAAGACTGACTATCTAAAAATAATATGAGAAATAATGATTAAATGTAAATATTCTAATCAAAAACGTTTGTATAGAGTTACATTACGTTTAAATCTGGATGTTGTGCACGTCCAGTTTCCTGTTTGGTGCGATCTGAGCTGTGGATCTGAACGGAATCCGCCATCGAACGTTGTCAAACTAAACAGTGGAAACGGAACCCGGACGGAACCAGCACAGCACCTTACATGTATCTGGAGTCAGACAGCATACAGGAAGTGTCCCGGAGCAGCCAGCACAGTTACTGTGGGCCCAGTGAAAGCCCCGCAGTGGAGACGGAGGCGCAGCTTAATACACCGTTAGAATGGGACCACAAACACTAAATTTAGTAAGAGGCAGGAGCACTCCCCACACCTCAGCAGCTCTCAGTGCGAACAAAAGTCCCCCACTATAAACAAAGCAGTGTTAGTCTGGCAGAATGTAACAGGTCAAAGAGGACGACGCTCACTCACCCAGACACTAACGGCCCAAACATTCAGCTGAACAATGACCTCTTTATCCACACAGCGGCTCCACGAAGAAAACCAGAGGCCAGTGCCAAACGCACACGAAGTGTAAAAGACGGAGGAGCACCACTCTCCACAGCACAGCTGAGCGGCCACAACAGTGCACGTAGATCACAAACCTCCATCCTGGCCACCGCTCCCATGGACCCACGGCAGAGGACAAACGTGATCCAAGCACGGGACAGACAGAAGGATCCGAGCTGCCACAACCCCGTGCTTAAATGCCTTCAGACCCGTCCCGCAATCAGCGTGTCTCAAATCTCATCTGAAGCACATACTGTCATTGTGTCCCTGAGCAAGACACTTCACCCACTTTACCTATGTATGACTGTGTCAGTGTGGCTGTGTTTGGTGGTGGTCAGAGGGGCCGTAGGCGCAGAATGGCAGCCACACTTCTGACAGTCTGCCCCAGGGCAGCTGTGGCTACAGAACTCACCACCACCGAGTGTGGCTGAGGAGAGAAGGAATAATGCAATGGAAAGGGGTCTGGGATTACGGATGGAAACTAGCACCTGTGCTAAATCTGGCGTATTTACGTCAATACATGATTTCATACAAATTGTATGTTCATGAATACGCATTGTCCCATCCAAATAAACGAATAAAAAAATAAAAAACAGTGCTTTGGGTATCTAGAAAGGCGCAATATACATCTAAGGCATTATTATTATTATTATCATCATTATTATTACTAACACATGGTCCATGAAACAGTTGAGGAGGGGAGAGGGGAAACTCCCCCCTGCCTCTTGTGTGGTCTCCTTGCCTCCTGCCCCACAGACCACAGCTGCAGCCCATCTGCCAACTGATCCAGGAGGTAACGACCAGCTTTTCTACAAGACTCAGATCATCGTTTCACAGTGCAGTAAAGCAACTTGGCTCTCTTTTGTATTATTTTTGACCCTGAACACGTGTCCTGTCTGTTCCCAGAGCTGCTGCTGCTGGAGCCGGTCTCCCTCTGTTGTTTTACAGACGACTCACCTCTAAACACAAAACTGTGGCCAGGCATTTAACTTCTGCAGGTTGTCCTTGTAAAATGGCTGCTTGTCACCGCAAATTATGTTACATTTCTCCCTCTCAAGAATAGACTTCTCGATGCGCTGTGTTTACATCACAGCTGTGTCAGCGAGCCTTTATTTTGAAAGTGTAACGGAAGTTTATTTTGACACTTGGATCCTGTTTCCTGTGTTTACTCAGCTGTAGCTCTGCAGATCACCGCCGCACTGCTTCTGCTTTTGGTGTAAACTGTCCTTCCTAAATCAAAGAAACTGCATTAAACTGTTTTATCCTCTCTGCCTGCATTTCTGGGTCTGTTCTTGTGTCTTCTTGTTGCTGTAGCAAATGGGGCCATTTCCTAACCCCTTGCCCAGTCCGGCCAAAAGGGGGCGCTCGTCAGTGAACACTGGGGCGTTGGTGAGCAGTTCGTTTTCCCCACACCGCTTCCAGGCCAGTGCCACAATTTCATATAACCTTGAAAGTTTCCCTGTATCTGCTGTAGTTGATTCTGGGGCTGAGCGTAACTTCCTCACTTCGGAATTTGTCCTGCAGACAGACTTTCCCATGCATGTCTTGTCTAGCCCTGTTGTAGCTCGAGCTTTAAATGGCAACCCTCCTACCCAGGTTACACATCAGACTGCCCCCATGTATCTGTTAGTTTCTGTGTTATTTCCTCTTGTGATTGTCCTCTGGTGCTGGGTTTTCCATGGCTAAGGAAACAAAATCCCAACATTCACTGGTCAGGTAATATTGTAGGTTGAAGCATTAAATTTCATTCCACCTGTCTGTTTTTGGCCATACCTCCTGTAGAGAAGTCGGCCCCACCTTCGGATGCCCCTGACCTGTCCAAGGTTCCAGCAGCAGACGATACAACCTTTCTATACCTGAGCGGGAGGCCATGGAGAAGTATATCCATGATTCCTTGCGTGCTGGTATAATCCGTCCTTTCTCATCACCCGTTGGTGCACAAAACACTACCCATACATTGACTATTATGGCTTAAACAACATAACTGCAAAAAACAAATATCCTCTGCCCTTCAATAAACTTGATTTAGGTAATGCTTGGTCCGCATTAGAGAGGGCGACGAGTGGAAGACGGCTTTAATCCACCTCTTGGCCATTTTGAATACATGGTGATGACCAACACCCCTGCAGTATTTAAGGTCTTAGTAAATGATGTGTTACGTCATTTTTTTGAACTGCTTTGTTTTTTTGGGGAGGTACTTAAGCCAGATTCACACTGAGTGTGTTGCGTTTGCGGCACGACTCTGACCAGATCCAGCTGGAGAGCATGAGTTCACAGGAGAGGAGCGAGTTCACGCTGGAAGTCATGAGTTCACTCCAAGCCTTGTCCTTTTAGGTGTTGTCTTTATAATAAAGATGTGAGGTGTCGTATAAAATCTGGTGGTTTTCCACTTTCAGGATTAATCTTTCGTCGTCCATGTCGCAAATGACCCCGGGACCCTTTGGCACATCTCTTTGTAAACACGTGTTACCGATTGTGACGTAATGTTTACAGAGATGTGAACGAGAGGTGGTTTTATTTTGAAATTTACCGTATCCTCTTCACTGGACCGGGGTCTGACTTCCTGTCTGGCTCCATCTGCCTGACAGATCCGGCGTCCGGCAAAAATAGACTTGAGACGTATTTCTGACGGAGCACCGGACACAGAGACGTCCTGCAGCGCAGCCGCTGTGAACTCATGCATTCACTTGCATTGCGTCTAATTCTTACGGGAGTCGTACGGGACACGCAACGGATTCAGTGTGAACTGGGCTTTAAACAACGTTTTGATTTTTTCCAAGTCACACAAGGAGCACGTTCAACACATTCATCTTGTCTTGCAGAAGCTGTTGGAGAATTGTCTGTTTGTTTAAGGGGAGAAATGTGAGTTTCAATGCAAATCCGTGTCATTTCTCGGTTTCATCGTTGGCAGCAGGGAGGTCAAGTCAGACCCAGAGAAGGTTCGAGCTGTGGTGGAGTGGCCACAGCTTAGTAACTGCAAACAATTACAGAGATTGAAAAACCGTGGCAGGGAGCGCTTCGTGGGTGCT
This sequence comes from Bostrychus sinensis, assembly GCA_020698575.1. Taxonomy (NCBI): domain Eukaryota; kingdom Metazoa; phylum Chordata; class Actinopteri; order Gobiiformes; family Eleotridae; genus Bostrychus; species Bostrychus sinensis. The sequence goes on along the minus strand of CM036243.1, from coordinate 38,373,940 downwards.
CAGGTAAACCAAAAAGACCTTTGGCAAGAAAAGAGGTGATACCTTATAACTAAAAAGCAAACAAATCCAAGGCACTCTGACTGTTTCTCAGTTAAAAAGCCTTTATTCCAACATGGCTTAAAGAATTAAAAACGCACCGACGCATTTCAGCCCAAAGGCCTTCCTCAAGGTGCACTACCCAACTCAGAACAGGTGTGATCCAAAAAGTTTCTCTTTGGAGGAGATGTTTCCGTCTATCTCCACCCCAGAAAGATTGAGATAGACTGAAACATCTCCTCCAAACAGAAACTTTTTGGATCGCCACTTTAAATGCAACATCTTGGCCGGGTTTGAATGATGACAGACTTTTCTCCTTATCTTTGAAATCTTATCTGGACTCCTAATAATTTTGGGGTATTTGGGTTTTTGTGTTCCAGTCGTGTGATGTAGGTTGGCTTGTTGTACATCTTGGCTTGCTTAGTTTTGCGACTGAGCTACATTGACAGTTTCACGCCTAAAATAATGTTTATGTAAAGTTATCTTTGCAGTTCATTGTCCATAAATTGTATGCAGACACTTGTAGGCAGTTTTTCATGTAGGCCTGCATGTACTTTTCAAGGTTTAGTTGTCATTAGTATTTTTTTTTTTTTTTTTTTCTTTATTATTGATTATTATTTTTCTTTCACATTTTCACTTTGGTGCAAAAAAACCATATGTATATTTAAATAGAGAATGAGGTTCCCCAGGCCCCTCCCTATATAATGAACACACCTGTTCTGAGTTGGGTAGTGCACCTTGAGGAAGGCCTTTGGGCTGAAACTCGTCGGTGCGTTTTTAATTCTTTAAGCCAGGGGTGTCCAAACTTTTTTCCTTGAGGGCCACATACTGAAAAATATATGTGCAGGAGGGCCACTCAGTCGAGGCGTCATATTTTGCATCACCACAAAAGATGTCACTTTTTCTTGGCGCCACCAACCACTAATTTCCATTTTTTCTTTCTTAATGCCAGGTACATCTCACACAAATGAAGTTTTTTACCTGCTTTTCAAACCTTGCAGTAAACAGTGCTACCTGTGGCAATTTGGGCCAATTGTGAATGAAGTCCGAGGGCCAATAAAAAATTGTCTGCGGGCCGCATTTGGCCCCCGTGCCATAGTTTGGACACCCTTGCTCTAAGCCATGTTGGAATAAAGGCTTTTTAACTAAGAAACAGAGTGCCTTGGATTTGTTTGCTTTTCAATTACAGAGATTGTTAGGGTTTGCCAACTTCTACCAGTGCTTTATTCACAACTATAGCTCTGTGGCCGCTCCCTTAACCCGTCTCACTTCTACCACTCTGTCATTCCTGTGAAATACAGACGCTGACCAGGCTTTCACTAAGCTCAAAACCCATTTTACAACTGCTACTGTTCTCTCACAACCAGATCCAGCACACGTCAGTTTATTATGGAGGTAGATGCATCTGATGCTGGAGTGGGGGGAGCCCTGTCTCAACCTCTCTCAATGTTCTGTTTCAGGTAATAAGTTGCAGCCTTGTGCCTTTTATTCACAGCGCCTGGCCCCGCTGGAGAGGAACTAAGATCTTGAGGACAGAGAGCTTCTTGCCCTGGAGGAATGGCGTCATTAGCTGGAGGTTGAATGCATGCCAAGCTCGTTGGGCACAGGGCCAGATTTGATTTCATCCTCACTTACAGACCTGGTTCAAAGAAAGTTAAACCAGATGCCTTGTCTTGTCAGGTCTCTTCCACAGACTCTTCCACCAGTCCTGACACCATCCCGCCTCCATCTCCAGTTCGTGGGCCGTTCAGGACATTGTCAGATGGGCTCAGCACTGACCCAGGTAATGGACGTCCCAGTCGCCTGTTTGTGCCAGATTCAGCTCGTTCGCAGGCTCTGCAGTGGGGACGTTCCTCTAAGCTGACATGCCACCCTGGAGTTAGCCGAACGCTATCCTTCCTCTAGAGATATTTTTGGTGGCCCACCATGAGTAAGACCGTTGGGGACTTTGTGGCAGCATGCTCCATCTGTGCCAGGTCCAAGGCATCCCATCAAGCACCGGCCGCTCTCCTGCAGCCTCCTCCTGTTCCAAGCCGACCATGGTCCCATATTGCTCTGGACTTCTTTACTGGACCCCCTTGTTCTGAAGGTAATACCACCATTTTAAACATGGTAGATCGATTCTCCAAAGCCGTTCAGCTGTTCCTTTGCCTAAACTCCCCCCGTGCACAAGAGACTGCTGACCTTTGTACTAAACATGTTTGTAGACTGCATCTGAAGCTGTGTCTGACCGGGGTCTGCAGCTTATCTCACGTCTGGTGAGCTTTCTGTCAGGCATTGGGCGCTGAGGTCAACCTGTCCTCCAGATACCACCTCCAGTCTAATGGGCAGACTGAAAGGGCAAACCAGGACCTGGAGGCTGCCTAACGCTGTGCAACTGCAACAAATCCTTCAGCCTGGTCTAAATCTGTGATGTGGTTGGAGTGCGCCCTTGAAAAGATCAGAAAGCTCCTGCACACTTTCTCACTCTTCATCATCTAATCATTTATTGGAGCAACGTTTCGGTCAGACCTTCATCAGGCTTGAGGACAGCCCTTTCCCTCCACTTTTATAAGTTCAGGTACCGCCTCCAAAAACATCATCCAATCAGGATCAAGAACAGGCTCCTTTTATCGTTATCAATCCCAACACACAATTATCATACCAAATTAATACATAATGTATATTACCCTTCCATTAAATCTATAATACGCATACTTTCATAGAAAAATTATAAATAACTATTAGCAATACAAGTAAGCTGTTGTCAAAAGTTCATGTGCCTATTTAAAATATTCTCAGTGTGATACCTCGTATAAAAAGGTGTCTGCTCCTTGATACCTCAGAGGGAACAGACTTTACCTCTGCCTCATATCACAATTATAACATTGCATTCAACAGAAATTCATCATTGAGACCTCCTGAACTGAGAGTCTGTGAGGTAAAAATCCAGTATGCTTCGTGTCTTTTTAAAGCACGATCGTGATCTCCTCCCCTGGGTGGGCGTGGCTCCTACGCACCTGTCGTTATCTCAGGTGTGCAGAGATTACCTTCTGCCACAGGTATGTCCCCATTCCAATGTTCTTTGGGATATCAACCTCCTTTATTCCCTTCCCAGGAGGATGAGATAAGTTATCAGTGCAAACATCTTCAGCGTTCCCGAAAACTCTGGAGAGAAACCCGCTCTGCCTCTCTGTGCTCATAAAATCAGAACGAGAGACAAACATCGGGACCGGCTCCAACATATCACGTTGGACAAAAGGCTGGGCTGTCTGCCAGGGACATTCCTCTGAAAACTGACTCAAAGAAACTCCCTCCCTGCTACATTTTCCTTTTCCCTGTGGTAAAAATTATTAATCCTGCATCTGTTCAGTCCCACTTTTCACATCTCACAGCTTAAACCTGATCAATCTCATCATCTGCATTTTTGGGTCTGTTCTTGTGCCTAGTCCAACAGAAAGTACTGCTACTCAGTTTAGTCCTGGGTTTAATCAGTCACAGGATGTGTACTGTTTGTGCCAGTTCCAAACCTGGATAAATGGAGAGGAAGGGCATCAGGGGTAAAACCTGATGGCAAATCGATAAGAGGCAGAGGATTTACTGTGGAGACTCCAGAAGAGCTGAGAGTGAAGAGGGCAGGAAGGTCCTGAAGGTGGTCCTGGTTTAGTTCTGTTTTATTTTAGTTTTAATCCTGTTTTGGTCCTGGTTTAGTTCTGTTTTTTTTTTTTTTTTTTAGTCCTGTTTTGATCCTGGTTTAGTTCTGTTTTATTTTAGTTTTAGTCCTGTTTTGGTCCTGGTTTAGTTCTGTTTTTTTTTTTTTTTTTTTTTTTAGTCCTGTTTTGATCCTGGTTTAGTTCTGTTTTATTTTTGTTTTAGTCCTATTTTGGTCCTGGTTTAGTTTTGTTTTATTTTAGTTTTAGTCCTGTTTTGGTCCTGGTTTAGTTCTGTTTTTTTTTTTTTTTTTTTTAGTCCTGTTTTGATCCTGGTTTAGTTCTGTTTTATTTTTGTTTTAGTCCTATTTTGGTCCTGGTTTAGTTTTGTTTTATTTTAGTTTTAATCCTGTTTTGATCCTGGTTTAGTTCTGTTTTATTTTTGTTTTAGTCCTATTTTGGTCCTGGTTTAGTTTTGTTTTATTTTTGTTTTAGTCCTGTTTTGGTCCTGGTTTATTCCTGGTTTGGTCCTGGTATAGTCCTGTTTTGGTCCTGGTTTAGTCCTGGTTTGGTCCTGGTTTAGTCCTGGTTTGGTCCTGGTTTATTCCTGGTTTGGTCCTGGTTTAGTCCTGGTTTGGTCCTGGTTTAGTCCTGGTTTGGTCCTGGTTTAGTCCTGGTTTGGTCCTGGTTTATTCCTGGTTTGGTCCTGGTTTAGTCCTGGTTTGGTCCTGGTTTAGTCCTGGTTTGGTCCTGGTATAGTCCTGGTTTGGTCCTGGTTTAGTCCTGGTTTGGTCCTGGTTTAGTCCTGGTTTGGTCCTTTTTTAGTCCTGGTTTGGTCCTGGTTTATTCCTGGTTTGGTCCTGGTTTAGTCCTGGTTTGGTCCTGGTATAGTCCTGGTTTGGTCCTGGTTTAGTCCTGGTTTGGTCCTGGTTTAGTCCTGGTTTGGTCCTGGTTTAGTCCTGGTTTGGTCCTGGTTTATTCCTGGTTTGGTCCTGGTTTAGTCCTGGTTTGGTCCTGGTATAGTCCTGGTTTGGTCCTGGTTTAGTCCTGGTTTGGTCCTGGTTTAGTCCTGGTTTGGTCCTGGTTTATTCCTGGTTTGGTCCTGGTGTAGTCCTGGTTTGGTCCTGGTTTAGTCCTGGTTTAGTCCTGGTTTACTCCTGGTATGGTCCTGGTTTATTCCTGGTTTGGTCCTGGTTTATTCCTGGTTTGGTCCTGGTATAGTCCTGGTTTGGTCCTGGTTTATTCCTGGTTTGGTCCTGGTATAGTCCTGGTTTGGTCCTGGTTTATTCCTGGTTTGGTCCTGGTTTATTCCTGGTTTGGTCCTGGTTTATTCCTGGTTTGGTCCTGGTTTAGTCCTGGTTTGGTCCTGGTTTAGTCCTGGTTTGGTCCTGGTTTATTCCTGGTTTGGTCCTGGTGTAGTCCTGGTTTGGTCCTGGTTTAGTCCTGGTTTGGTCCTGGTTTACTCCTGGTATGGTCCTGGTTTATTCCTGGTTTGGTCCTGGTTTATTCCTGGTTTGGTCCTGGTATAGTCCTGGTTTAGTCCTGGTTTATTCCTGGTCTGGTCCTGGTATAGTCCTGGTTTGGTCCTGGTTTAGTCCTGGTTTGGTCCTGGTTTGGTCCTGGTTTATTCCTGGTTTGGTCCTGGTTTAGTCCTGGTTTGGTCCTGGTTTAGTCCTGGTTTGGTCCTGGTATAGTCCTGGTTTGGTCCTGGTTTAGTCCTGGTTTGGTCCTGGTATAGTCCTGGTTTGGTCCTGGTTTACTCCTGGTTTGGTCCTGGTTTATTCCTGGTTTGGTCCTGGTATAGTCCTGGTTTGGTCCTGGTTTAGTCCTGGTTTGGTCCTGGTTTAGTCCTGGTTTGGTCCTGGTTTATTCCTGGTTTGGTCCTGGTTTAGTCCTGGTTTGGTCCTGGTTTATTCCTGGTTTGGTCCTGGTTTATTCCTGGTTTGGTCCTGGTGTAGTCCTGGTTTGGTCCTGGTTTAGTCCTGGTTTGGTCCTGGTATAGTCCTGGTTTGGTCCTGGTTTAGTCCTGGTTTGGTCCTGGTTTATTCCTGGTTTGGTCCTGGTTTAGTCCTGGTTTGGTCCTGGTTTGGTCCTGGTTTAGTCCTGGTTTGGTCCTGGTTTATTCCTGGTTTGGTCCTGGTTTAGTCCTGGTTTGGTCCTGGTATAGTCCTGGTTTGGTCCTGGTTTAGTCCTGGTTTGGTCCTGGTTTATTCCTGGTTTGGTCCTGGTTTAGTCCTGGTTTGGACCTGGTATAGTCCTGGTTTGGTCCTGGTTTATTCCTGGTTTGGTCCTGGTTTAGTCCTGGATTGGTCCTGGTATAGTCCTGGTTTGGTCCTGGTTTAGTCCTGGTTTGTTCCTGGTGTAGTCCTGGTTTGGTCCTGGTTTAGTCCTGGTTTGGTCCTGGTATAGTCCTGGTTTGGTCCTGGTTTAGTCCTGGTTTGGTCCTGGTTTATTCCTGGTTTGGTCCTGGTTTAGTCCTGGTTTGGTCCTGGTATAGTCCTGGTTTGGTCCTGGTTTAGTCCTGGTTTGGTCCTGGTTTATTCCTGGTTTGGTCCTGGTTTAGTCCTGGTTTGGTCCTGGTTTAGTCCTGGTTTGGTCCTGGTTTATTCCTGGTTTGGTCCTGGTTTAGTCCTGGTTTGGTCCTGGTATAGTCCTGGTTTGGTCCTGGTATAGTCCTGGTTTGGTCCTGGTTTAGTCCTGGTTTAGTCCTGGTTTGGTCCTGGTTTAGTCCTGGTTTATTCCTGGTTTGGTCCTGGTTTATTCCTGGTTTGGTCCTGGTGTAGTCCTGGTTTGGTCCTGGTTTAGTCCTGGTTTGGTCCTGGTTTAGTCCTGGTTTAGTCCTGGTTTGGTCCTGGTATAGTCCTGGTTTGGTCCTGGTATAGTCCTGGTTTGGTCCTGGTTTAGTCCTGGTTTAGTCCTGGTTTGGTCCTGGTTTAGTCCTGGTTTATTCCTGGTTTGGTCCTGGTTTAGTCCTGGTTTGGTCCTGGTATAGTCCTGGTTTGGTCCTGGTTTATTCCTGGTTTGGTCCTGGTTTATTCCTGGTTTGGTCCTGGTTTAGTCCTGGTTTGGTCCTGGTTTATTCCTGGTTTGGTCCTGGTTTATTCCTGGTTTGGTCCTGGTGTAGTCCTGGTTTGGTCCTGGTTTAGTCCTGGTTTGGTCCTGGTTTAGTCCTGGTTTAGTCCTGGTTTGGTCCTGGTATAGTCCTGGTTTTCCCTGACCTGCAGTAAGTCTGGCTCAGACTCTTGTCCTTGGCAGTTCCTGTGGGTCTCCCTCCTGTGTTTGCATAGAACAGGACAGGTCTGAGCCTGCCAGTCCTCAGAGCCTGGACTCACACAAACACACACACAGACACACACAAACACACACACAGACACACACAAACACACACAAACACACACACAGACACGCACAAAAACACACAAACACACACACAGACACACACAGACACACACAGACACACACAAACACACACACAGACACGCACAAAAACACACAAACACACACACAGACACACACAGACACACACAGACACACACAAACACACACACAGACAGACACAAACACACACACAGACACACACACAGACTCACACAAACACACAGACAGACACACACACAGACATACACACAAACACACACACAGACACACACAGACACACACAAACACACACACAGACACACACAAACACACACACAGACACACACAGACACACAGACACACACACAGACACACACAGACACACACAGACTCACACAGACACACACACAGACACACAGACACACACAGACACACACACAGACACACACAGACACACACACAGACACACACAGACACACACAGACACACACACAGACACACACAGACACACACACAGACACACACAGACTCACACAGACACACACAGACACACAGACACACACAGACACACACAGACTCACACAGACACACAGACACACACACAGACACACACAGACACACACACAGACACACACAGACTCACACAGACACACACACAGACACACACAGACACACACACAGACACACAGACACACACACAGACACACACAGACACTCACACAGACACACACAGACACACACACAGACACACACAGACACACACAGACACACACACAGACACACACAGACACACAGACACACACACAGACACACACAGACACACACAGACACACACACAGACACACAGACACACACACAGACACACACAGACACACACACAGACACACAGACACACACACAGACACACACAGACACACACACAGACTCACACAGACACACACACAGACACACAGACACACACAGACACACACACAGACACACACAGACACACACACAGACACACACAGACACACACAGACACACACACAGACACACACAGACACACACACAGACACACACAGACTCACACAGACACACACAGACACACAGACACACACAGACACACACAGACACACACAGACTCACACAGACACACAGACACACACACAGACACACACAGACACACACACAGACACACACAGACTCACACAGACACACACACAGACACACACAGACACACACACAGACACACACACAGACACACACAGACACTCACACAGACACACACAGACACACACACAGACACACACAGACACACACAGACACACACACAGACACACACAGACACACAGACACACACACAGACACACACAGACACACACACAGACACACACAGACACACACACAGACACACAGACACACACACAGACACACACAGACACACACACAGACACACAGACACACACACAGACACACACAGACACACACACAGACTCACACAGACACACACACAGACACACAGACACACACAGACACACACACAGACACACACAGACACACACACAGACACACACAGACACACACAGACACACACACAGACACACACAGACACACACACAGACACACACAGACTCACACAGACACACACAGACACACAGACACACACAGACACACACAGACACACACAGACTCACACAGACACACAGACACACACACAGACACACACAGACACACACACAGACACACACAGACTCACACAGACACACACACAGACACACACAGACACACACACAGACACACAGACACACACACAGACACACACAGACACACACACAGACACACAGACACACACACAGACACACACAGACACTCACACAGACACACACAGACTCACACAAACACACTCACCGGGGCCTGAACCTGTTTGTTGTTCAGTCCTGGTTTAATCCTGGTTTAGTCCTGGTCTCAGGTGTGTTGGTTCTCACGGCTGTGTCCAGCTTTATGGGGCCTGATACAAGATGCTGGTTGGGCCCCTAGTAACATTGGCGAAATATAGATTATTTTCAGTTATAAAAGCTGAAATACTAATGAAATGTAAAGGTGTCCTGGTGTTAAAAGACTGAAAAAAGGAGAATTTGAGAGCTTTAAATCTTGATGTGACTGTAATGAGGTTGTATGTTTGTGTGCTGAGTATTTTGCGGCCCCTGCTGGACCTGAACTGTCCTCAACTCATTTACCCTGAGCTCTGTGTTATTTCTGTGGCCCTGTCCCGCAGCGTGTGTCGCCCCCCAGTGGACGACTCTGTAACCACACCTGTGTCTGTGGGCAACACACTTCACCCACAGTGCCTCCAGTGTCGATGTACATTGGTGTTCTGAGATTGTACTACTACTACTATTACTATTACTACTACTACTACTACTGCTACTACTATTACTACTACTACTATTACTACTGCTACTACTTCTTCTACTATTACAAGTATTACTATTAGTATTACTACTATTAGTACTACAAGTACTACCCTAATTCTAGAAATGTTGGGATGTTTTCAAAATGTGAATAAAATAAAAACTAAAACCTTTCCAATCTCATGAGCCAATATTTTATTGACAACAGAACATAGATAACATCACAAATGTTTACTCTGAGAAATGTTGAAATGAGCTGATTTCAGATTTGATGCCTGCTGCAGGTCTCAGTTGGGACGGGGCAACAAATGGCTGGAAAAGCAAGAAATGTTAAAAAGATTTAGCAGGAGAACATCTAGCAGCTACTGAAGGTAACTGATCTGAGGTCTGTAACAGGATTAAAGGGAAGTGTGAGAGAGGCAGAGTCTGTCAGAAGTAAAGATGGACAGAGGCTCTCAGATCTGTGACAGAGTGAAGAGGAAAACTTTAAAAACAATGTTCCTCACAGACTTCTCTTCATCTACAGAGCACAACATCATCTCCAGATTCACAGAAACTGGGACAGGGCCCCAGACCTTTATTGGAGCCGTGGTCTTGGGGCCCTCAGGGGCCCTGCATCACTCTTCATGATTGTATCAGTGACTTTACTAAATGGGCCCAGGAATACTTCCAGAAACCACTGTGGGTAACACAATCCTCCATCTGCAGAGCCAACTAAAGCTCTGTCATGCAAAAAGGAAGCCATATGTGAACATGGTCCAGAAGCGCCGTCGTGTCCCGGGACAAGGCTCATTTAAAATGGACAGTTTCACAGTGGGACAGTGTCCTATGGTCAGACCTGTCCACATCTGACATTCTTTTAGGAAATCAGGGACGCCGTGTCCTCCGGGATAAAGAGGAGGAGACCTTCCAGCGAGTTCTCAGCGTTCAGTTCAAAAGCAGCGTCTCTGATGGGACGGGGGCATAAGTGCAGACGGGACGGCCCGCTGTGTGTTTTAGAAGGATCTATGGATGCTGAGAGGTTTATAAAGGTTTCAAAGCAACATCTGCTCTAAAACCCAGCTGCTCTTCATCTGGAAACCTGGATCAGGTAAAACTGAGACCAAACTCAACACAAAACTCCAGAAACAGTTCTCCTGCCTCACAGCAAGAAGGGCCCGGGTTTGATTCCTGGATCGTGTGGGACCTTTCTGTGTGGAGTCTGTATGTTCTCCCTGTGTCTGTGTAGGTTTCCCCTACCTCTAAAAACAGGTACAGTAGGTCCCCCATGAGGCCAGGACTCTGATGTAAATGTGATTCTGTGTCTCAGTGGGACTTTCCTGGGTCGATAACTACTGCCACACTGGAGCTTGTTCTGGAGCTGTAATACCACTGCTGATGCTGTTACTGTGGGTATAACTTATTTATTTCACATTACCAGTATCATAATAACCCACCTCACCCTGTTATAAACACAATCAGACACATTCAGAGTTTAAATGAAGCTGCTGCTCTCAGTTCTGTGAATGAACCGTGCGTCTTTTATTCTGAAGGAGCGGAGTAGGAGGAGCGCCGCTGCCGCCGCGGTGCGGTGGCTCCCCCTGGCGGCCCCTCACGTCCCTCGCACCCCTCTCTGTTCAGTCCTGTTCCCGTCCGCACTCACAGAGCAGCTCCTCACTCGGCACCGCGCGGCACAGCAGCACCGCCTCCATTTTCCAGCGACACCCGGCGCAGGACCAGGCTCTCGGTGTTTCAGCGCGCGGCCGGCGGAGGGGCTCTGCGTGTCTGCGTGAGGCCAACCCCACAACCCTCGGCGCGGGCTGCTGCTCCCATCACCAGCCCTTTTTTTGTTTTGTGCGGGCTCTCTGTTTCTTGGTTCTGTTTTTTCTCGTGTTTTCTGAATTTCGACGCGCTCTGGGGATGACTGCGCTGCGGCGGTGTGGAGCCTGCTGCTCGGCGGATCTGTAGCGGATTTAGCGGCGGCTGAGAGGGCGGCGGGCGGCCTCCTGTGCTCAGGTAAAGGCGCTCCTCTAATTGGTTTAATCTGGCCGCTTTGGGAGCAAGCGGCTTTCTGTGATCTGCCTTTGCGCGGGGGCCTTTTTACGCGCAGCCAGGCCGCTCTCGGGCAGCTCTGGAGCGGCCTGCTCTGCCGCGGTGCACCGGGAGCATCCATCCCCAGCGCTGGTGGTGGTGGCGCTTTTTCGGGGGAGGAGGGAGGAGGGAGGAGGGGAGGAGGGGGGAGGAGGGGGGGGGGGGGGGGGGGAGAGGGGAGGAGGAGGGGGTTATATAATGCGTGCGCAGAGGACACCGAGCCGCCGTCCTGTCCTCTACATCTCTCCCCGCGCTGAGCCAGCCCCATGCGGCCCGGCATGGTCCGCGGAAAAAAACAACAGCCACGAGCAAAAAAACATTAGCTTTAAACGATAGACTAAACCAGGACTAAACCAGGACTAAACCTGGACTAAACCTGGACTAAACCAGGACTAAACCTGGACTAAGGTAAATCAGAATGAGGCTAAACCCGGGCTACAGCAGGTGTAAACGTGGCTCTGAACCAGGACTAAAGGCGAAACAGAAGATCGAGACTAAACCAGAACTAAACCAGCTCCAAACCTGGACTAACTCAGAGCTAAACCAGGACTAAACTAAATATAAACTGGGACTAACCCAGGTCCAAACCAGATCTAAACCAGGACGAAAACAGGACTAAACTAGAACTAAACCAGAACAAAAGCCACATAGCTCATAAATATATAAAGGATGGCTAACCCAGGGTAAGGCTTAAACCAGAGCAAACCAGGTCTGGTCCAGGACTGGTCTAGGACTGGTCTAGGACTGGTCTAGGACTGGTCTAGGACTGGTCCAGGACTGGTCCAGGACTGGTCTAGGTCTGGTCCAGGACTGGTCCAGGACTGGTCTAGGTCTGGTCCAGGACTGGTCCAGGACTAGTGGGATATGTCTGTGCTAAATCAATGACTAATGTAGCCCACTAACCCTGTGAACCATGCAGCAGCGACTGAAACAAAACTGGAGCTTAACCCGGTGCAGTTTCTGTTTTAATTTTTGTCTGTAATTTTAGCAAATCAGCTCTGAGAATAAAATAGTTTTTGTTTAGCAACACGGGAGACTCAGTCCTGGCTCTGGTTTAGTCCTGGTTTAGACCTAGTTTAGCTCTGGTTTATATCTGGTTTTCAACATTAAGTTCTAAACCAGGACTAAGTCAGGACTAAACCAGGACTAAACCAGGACTAAATCAGGATTAAACCAGGACTAAACCAGGACTAAACCAGGACTAAACAAGGTCTAAACCAGGACTAAACCAGGACTAAATCAGGACTAAACCAGGACTAAACCAGGATTAAACAAGGTCTAAACCAGGACTAAACCAGGACTAAACAAGGTCTAAACCAGGACTAAACCAGGACTAAACCAGGACTAAACAAGGACTTAACCAGGACTAAACCAGGACTAAATCAGGACTAAACCAGGACTAAACAAGGTCTAAACCAGGACTAAACCAGGACTAAACCAGGACTAAACCAGGACTAAACAAGGTCTAAACCAGGACTAAACCAGGACTAAACAAGGTCTAAACCAGGACTAAACCAGGACTAAACCAGGACTTAACCAGGACTAAATCAGGATTAAACCAGGACTAAACCAGGACTAAACCAGGACTAAACCAGGACTAAACAAGGTCTAAACCAGGACTAAACCAGGACTAAACCAGGACTAAACCAGGACTAAACAAGGACTAAACCAGGACTAAACCAGGACTAAACCAGGACTAAACCAGGACTAAATCAGGACTAAACAAGGACTAAACCAGGTCTAAACCAGGACTAAACCAGGACTAAACCAGGACTAAACCAGGACTAAACAAGGACTAAACCAGGTCTAAACCAGGACCAAACCAGGACCTAAACCAGGACTAAACCAGGACTAAACAAGGACTAAACCAGGACTAAACCAGGACTAAATCAGGACTAAACCAGGACTAAACAAGGTCTAAACCAGGACTAAACCAGGACTAAACCAGGACTAAACAAGGTCTAAACCAGGACTAAACCAGGACTAAACCAGGACTTAACCAGGACTAAATCAGGATTAAACCAGGACTAAACCAGGACTAAACAAGGACTAAACCAGGACTAAACCAGGACTAAACCAGGACTAAACAAGGACTAAACCAGGACTAAACCAGGACTAAATCAGGACTAAACCAGGACTAAACAAGGTCTAAACCAGGACTAAACCAGGACTAAACCAGGACTAAACAAGGTCTAAACCAGGACTAAACCAGGACTAAACCAGGACTTAACCAGGACTAAATCAGGATTAAACCAGGACTAAACCAGGACTAAACCAGGACTAAACCAGGACTTAACCAGGACTAAATCAGGATTAAACCAGGACTTAACCAGGACTAAATCAGGACTAAACCAGGACTAAACCAGGACTAAACAAGGTCTAAACCAGGACTAAACCAGGACTAAACCAGGACTAAACCAGGACTAAACAAGGACTAAACCAGGACTAAACCAGGACTAAACAAGGACTAAACCAGGACTAAACCAGGATTAAACCAGTGTTAACTCAAACTGAACCAGGACCCGGTCTCCAGAGTCCAGCTCAGAGTGAAACCTGGGCTTCCCCTGAGTTTTTAAATTTAGCTGCGTGTTGTGTTCGAAACCCAACACCGTCTCGTGATCCTGAGCCCCGCTGCGTTCTTTGACCCTCGGAGAATACAGCGTCTGTCCTGGAGGAGCAAACAGGAGCAGGACTCTGAGCTCTGAAACTGACTAAACCAGGACTAAACCAGGACTAAACCAGGACTAAACCAGGACTAAACCAGGACTACAACCAAGACTAAACTCCTCTTATTGCAAGTCCATCTAGTAGTAGTAGTAGTAGTAGTAGTAGTAGTAGTAGTACATGAGTGTAACATTTCCCAGCAGCAGATACTGTGGAAATATTCTCTATAAAGCATTTTGTGTCTGTGGTGTTGCTCCTGTCTGCTTCTCCAGACTGGCCATGAATAATCAGCAGTAATAGTAGTAGCAGTAGTAGTTGTAGTAGTATTAACAATAGCAGTAGTAGTAGCAGTAGCAGCTGTAGTAGTAGTATCAGTAGTAGTATCAGTAGTAGTACTTCTTGTGACTGTTGCAGGGGTCTGTGAGCTGAAGATAACAACGCTGCTCTCAAGCTGAGCACTGATAAGACATGAACCATACACCGCTGCATTAAACAACACTGTGTACAGCTGGGACAGCGGCAGAGTGGTTAGCACGCTCGCCTCACAGCAAGGTCCTGTGTTTGTCACTACTACTACTTAGGGATAGACCGATTATCGGCCGGGCCGATTATTTTGCTGCATATCGGCATTGGCCTTTTTAAAAAATCTGACGGCCGATAAGAGATCAATTAAAAACTGTGTTATTTTGGCTCTGATGCAGCCGCGCCTCTGTCTGCTGTCACTGCTCTGTCTCCAGCATTGTCCCGCCCACAGCACCGTCTGATTGGTTACACACAGAGCCACAGCACAGCTAACAGCCAATCAGCAGTGAAAGCTGCGCATGCACAGTGCTCACACACGGCACAGAGGAGAAAAAGTTTTACCGAATGGAGAAGGTCGGGAGAGCAGATTCAAACATGGATGCATAAAGAGAAGTGGATACAGCGTCGGAGCCGGGCCCTGTTCCCGCAGACGCTGCTCAGTGGCACGATGACAAAAAAGTTAGTTTTGCGGGTGTCATGGCCGGCATAAAAATACCCAGATCTTCCACATCAGTTCTACATTGTCTGGCCCATAGATCAGGCGCACTAGCGTTTCCTTTAACCCCGCCTCCCGAAGCGTGCGTACCAGAGACTCCCACCTGCTGGTGGGAGTTAGCACTGCAGGCTAACTTGAATGTGGATCAAACAATTCAATCGTGTTGCTCTTCTAGACTTTAGAAATGTTATCGGACCGAATGGATCAAATTCTGCTAGCAAAACGTGTCGCGAGTTCACGAGGATTGTTGTGATGCTCAAAAAAATTATCGTCTTATTTACAGACGTGTCTTTTACTCCTTTACAGTGTAAGTCTATGGGAAAAAGTCTTTTTGAGCCAGTGTGCATCACGTGATTTAAACAAAGTTAAGTGTTGGAGTTTGTATTGCTCAGAATTTTGAATCCAATATTTTCTCTTTTACTGAAAATGAATATCGGCTCTAGATATCGGTTATTGGCCTTGACTACTAATAATCGGTATCTGTATCGGCCCTGAAAAAAACATATTAGTCTATCGCTACTACTACTACTACTACTACTACTACTACTACTACTACTACTACTACTACTACTACTACTACTGCTACTGCTCTAAGTCAGATATCTTGTAACACTTTAGAGTAATTCCCACCACTAAGCATTCATTAAAAAAGTATTAGTTCAGTATTAACCAGATGGTTTATTATTTACAAAGCATCACCATTTGTAAAGCAGTTATAAACATGGTTATTAATGGTTAGTTCTTTAGTAATAAGCTCATGTAAATCAGTGCAAAAATTATAAACAACAGCAGGGGTAATTCAGTGTTTATAAACACTTTATGTATTAAATGATTGTTAATTACATATTTATGAATGCTTTATTACTGCTAAATAGTCATGAGTTAGTCTCAAAGTGTTCCAGATATCTCCACTGAAGCAGCTCCTCCTCCTCCTCCTACTACTACTACTACTACTACAACTACTACAGCTACTACTACTACTACTACTACTACTACTACTACTACTACAACTACTACAGCTACTACTACTACTACTACTACAACTACTACAGCTACTACTACTACTACAACTACTACAGCTACTACTACTACTACTACAACTACTACAGCTACTACTACTACTACTACTACTACAACTACTACTACTACTACAACTACTACAACTACTACAGATACTACTACTACTGTGGGTTAGATAGCTCCACTTCAGCAGCTCCTACTACTACTACAACTATTTTATTTTATTTTATTTCTAAAAACAAAACTTGGCAGTATTCTTTAATTTATTGAAAAGTCTTTCATTTAATGTGCCAGTAAAATAAACCAAGGATTTTAACACTCAGTCCTATTTTTTTTTTGCGCTCATGTTGGTATTTCTTAAGCTAGGGTGATGATATTTGACAAATGTTTATTAATAAATTAATTTTAGAATTTCAGCTTTGCAACTGAAAAAAAAACAAAACAAAAAAAAAAACAGAATTTTCTCCTGTCTAAATAAAAAAACTCCTCTCTCAGCCCTTTTTGGTCCCTTTGACTCCCATTTAAATCACTTATTTTCCTTCTGCTGCCGTTCCAATACAGAAATGTTAAATCATGTTAATTCCTCTTTTAAAAATATGAAAATGAATTCACTTTTGCTCTCTGTGATGAGGACAAAGGTTAATGATCAAAAAACAAAAAAAGTGTTTTTCCAAATATTTTATATTTTTAAATGTGACCCAGTGACCTAAAAGAAGAAGAAGCAGATGTTTTTAAAGGAGGCCTGAGGGTTAACCCTGGCTCTGTTCAATATTCACATTTGTTTTTAAATTCTAATTCTAATTTGCACAGATAATGTCACATTTGCATATTAAAACATTAAATTACACAGACGTTGATGCCAGTAATCGACTGGAGAAGTTTCACAATAATATCTATAATTAGTAAAAAACAAAAACAAAAACAAAAAAACAACTAACACAAAACAAAGAGGAAGTCCAGGATTAAAAATAAGTCAGCAACGAGAAAAACATGGGGAACTTCCAAAATGAACAGAACAGAAACAGATCTCAGAGTGTGTGGCCGTGCTGTGAACTGCAGCCTGGTGGTGGCGCTAGAGAGTCTCCACCTCACAGCAGCTCTAAACAGAATATGGGCCATCATGAAATTATTCACACAGACCTATTTCTGCATATCTGAAGTTTTTTGTATCAGACGGAGGATGAGTCATGCTGCTGCTGCTGCGACACAACGGCAAACACACACACAGACACACACAGACACACACACACACAGACACACACACACAGACGCACACAGACACACACAGAAACACACACACAGACACACACAGAAACACACACACAGACACACACACACAGACACACACAGACACACACAGACACACACAAACACACACAGACACACACAAACACACACAGATACACACAGACACACACACACAGACACACACAGACACACACAAACACACACAGACACACACAAACACACACAGATACACACAGACACACACAAACACACACACACAGACGCACACAGACACACACAGAAACACACACACAGACGCACACAGACACACACAGACACACACAAACACACACAGACACACACAGACACACACAAACACACACAGATACACACAGACACACAGACACAGACACACACACACACAGACACACACAGACACACACAAACACACAGATACACACACAGACACACACAGACACACACAGACACACACAAACACACACAGACACACACAGACACACACAAACACACACAGATACACACAGACACACACAAACACACACACACAGACGCACACAGACACACACAGAAACACACACACAGACGCACACAGACACACACAAACACACACACAGACACACACAGACACACACAGACGCACACAGACACACACAAACACACACACAGACACACACACACACAGACGCACACAGACACACACACACACAGACGCACACAGACACACACACACACAGACGCACACAGACACACACACACAGACACACACAGACGCACACAGACACACACACACAGACACACACAGACACACAGACACACACAGACGCACACAGACACACACACACAGACGCACACAGACACACACAAACACACACACACAGACACACACACACAGACACACACAGACGCACACAGACACACACACACAGACACACACACACAGACACACACAGACGCACACAGACACACACAAACACACACAGATACACAACCACCGCTCCATTCACAAAAATATCTGCAACGATAAAATATACAAGAAAACAGGCAGCAGACTTTAAAGAAGTGTCAGGATACATACAATAGACCAGGTTTAGTCCTGCTTTAGTCCTGGTTTAGATCTGGTTTAGTCCTGGTTTAGTCCTGGTTTAGATCTGGTTTAGTCCTGCTTTAGTCCTGGTTTAGATCTGGTTTAGTCCTGGTTTAGTTCTTTCTTAGCACTGGTTTAGTCCTAGTTCAGACCTACTTTAGTCCTGCTGTAGTCCTCTGAATCTCTGTCCTGTACAATGATGTATCACACTACCACAGAATATGTTTTGTAAGAATATTTTGGAAACCCTCCCCCTGTAGACCAGGACTTTCTAATCCTAACCAAACTTCACTAAACCAGGTCTAGCCCTGGACCAGGTTGTGGTCTTTAGCCCCGCTCCTGTGGCTCCATTCACACTCACAAGCACTCACACGTTCATACAGCAGTGTGCGCAGACACTGGAGGCAAGGACGGTTAAGTGTCTTGCCCAAGGACACAATGGCAGTATGCAACAGTGTGTCTCCTCTATGTTACTTCTGGTTAGTGTCCTGATAAAGAAACCGGTGCAGTTCTCCTTCAGTAACCAATGACACAGGTCAGAGGTCACGAGTTTACTGCGCTCAGTCAGAGGAGACACTTCTGTACACATACAGGTTTATCCACACTGGTCTAAACCAGGCCTAACCCTGGACTAAAACTGGTTTAGACCTGTGTTAGACCCGGTTTAGTCCAGGGTTAGGCCTGGTTTAGTTCAGTTTGGATCCAAAAAGCACAGAACCTGTACAGAAGTGTCTCCTCTGACTGAGCAAAGTAAAATCGTCCTATGACCTGTGTCTAAACCAGGCCTAAACCTGGCCCTAAACCAGGTCTAAACCAGGCCTAAACCTGGCCCTAAACCAGGTCTAAACCAGGTCTAAACCAGGCCTAAACCTGGCCCTAAACCAGGTCTAAACCAGGTCTAAACCAGGCCTAAACCTGGCCCTAAACCAGGTCTAAACCAGGTCTAAACCAGGCCTAAACCAGGTCTAAATGAGGCCTAAACTTGGCCCTAAACCAGGTCTAAACCAGGCCTAACCCTGGCCCTAAACCAGGTCTAAACCAGGTCTAAACCAGGCATAAACCTGGCCCTAAACCAGGTCTAAACCAGGCCTAAACCTGGCCCTAAACCAGGTCTAAACCAGGTCTAAACCAGGCCTAAACCTGGCCCTAAACCAGGTCTAAACCAGGTCTAAACCAGGCCTAAACCTGGCCCTAAACCAGGTCTAAACCAGGTCTAAACCAGGCCTAAACCAGGTCTAAATGAGGCCTAAACTTGGCCCTAAACCAGGTCTAAACCAGGCCTAACCCTGGCCCTAAACCAGGTCTAAACCAGGTCTAAACCAGGTCTAAACCAGGCCTAAACCTGGCCCTAAACCAGGTCTAAACCAGGTCTAAACCAGGCCTAAACCTGGCCCTAAACCAGGTCTAAACCAGGTCTAAACCAGGCCTAAACCAGGTCTAAATGAGGCCTAAACTTGGCCCTAAACCAGGTCTAAATGAGGCCTAAACTTGGCCCTAAACCAGGTCTAAACCAGGCCTAACCCTGGCCCTAAACCAGGTCTAAATGAGGCCTAAACTTGGCCCTAAACCAGGTCTAAACCAGGCCTAACCCTGGCCCTAAACCAGGTCTAAATGAGGCCTAAACTTGGCCCTAAACCAGGTATAAACCAGGTCTAAACCAGGTCTAAATCAGGTCTAAAAGAGGCCTAACCCTGGCCCTAAACCAGGTCTAAACCAGGTCTAAACCAGGTCTAAACCAGGTCTAAAAGAAGCCTAACCCTGGCCCTAAACCAGGCCTAAACCAGGTCTAAACCAGGTCTAAACCAGGTCTAAACCAGGTCTAACCCTGCTCTCTCAGAGGCGGTGGTGCTGTGCTGATGTCATTATCACTTGAGCTGTAAAAACTGGGTCAGACTCTGCAGCGCGGTTTCCACGGCAACAGCATCAGTCACTGGGTCAGAGGCAGAGGGGCATCATGGGAAATGGAGTCTACAGGAGGCAGATAAAACACTACAGCTGTCTAAGGGAGTCACAGAGGAGTGGGGCATTATGGGAAATGGAGTCTACAGGGTTATTCCCAGTTAGGTTTTGCTGGTTTAAGGTCTGGTTTATTTTTAGTTTTGGACTGGATACACCCAGTTCTTAGACTTGGATTTAGGTTTAGTGCAGCTGTACTAATGTAGTCCTGGTTAAACCCTGGGTCCAGTTTTGGTTGATCCAGGTTTTGAACTGGTTTGGTCTTGATTTGGGTCTGATGTTTTCAGGTGACCATAAAATACATTATAGTGCCATAGTTCTAGACCTGGTTTAGTCCAGGTTTAGCCCAGGTTTAGTCCACTGAATGTTTTTTTATTGTCCCTCTCTTCAGGTGGGCGCGGCTGCGGAGCGGGGGCGTGGCTCCTGATTGGCCGGGGTTGAGCGTTGGGCGGAGCCTCTGAGCTGCTGGTCACCATGGCGATCCTGAACCTGGGCCAGCCCTGCTCTGGTCCCGACAACTGCTCCGCTCAGAGCGAGTCCAAGGCCTACTGTTACTCTGCGCGGATCCGGAGCACCGTGCTCCAGGGGCTGCCCTTCGGAGGAGTGCCCACGGTCCTCGCCCTGGACTTCATGTGCTTTCTGGTGAGTTCACCCCGGCCGGGACCGCGCCCCTTCTAGGGCATAATTTGGTCCAATTTAGGTCAAGTCTTGCATGCTCTCCCTGTGTCTGGGTTGTTTTCCTCCTGGTGCTTCAGTTTCCTCCTAAAAAATGCACAAAAGGCTAATTCTCCAGCTTGGTCCTGAGCAGGGTCCTGGCTCAGATCTGGAGAAGGTTTAAGGATGGGTCAAATGCAGAGAGCAAATTTCACAATGGGCCCACCCTTCTTACGAGCAAATTTGTACATAAGCCATTCTTAGGAGGATTTTTGGCATTCATCAATTTTTTCTTAACTGAATAAAAAAGGTTCTTCTGGAGGAACAAATCCAAAAACAGGTCTGACCCCTAAAGAAACAAACAAACAAAAAAAAAAGATTTCAGACTGATTATGCACAATTTTTATTTTTGTACAAATTATTCCTTATTAAAATGCGGCAGTTGCTCAGTTGGTAGAGATGCTTGCCCACTAACCCGAAAGTTGGTGGTTCAAGCCCCACTTGACGGCACTGGTTCGTTGTGTCCTTAGGCAAGACACTTCACCCACCTTGCCTGTGTGTTTGTGGCGTAGGCACACAATGGCAGCCACGCTTCCATCAGAGAATCAATATGAATTATGAAGTGACTTTGAGCGTCTAGAAAAGCGCTGTATAAGAATAATGCATTGTTATTTAATGGAAAAACAGTGATCAGTGAAGTGACCGCAGCCTCAGTCTCTGTCTCTGCCCCAGTCCGCTCTGTAAAGTAGGGCTGATGAGGTCTTAGGGGACTAAAAGTGTATTAATCAATTAGTGGATCCACTCTTTGCATCAATAAATGTGGTCTAATTTATTACTTGATAACGTTTGCGATAGCAGGATGAGTCTTAAGCTGTGTCCCAGTTCAACGGCTGCAGCCTTCGAAGGTCGCGGTCCACGGAGGCGACTCCTTCTTGTGGCCTTCGTGGACCACAAAGGCCGAGCCGAAATGGGACGGTCCGGTCCACGGAGCGTACGTCAACAGCTGCTCCTCCTCTCACGTTTGCCGCCGCTGTCGCCTAGCAACCAGAACCACAGATGCTAGCTACTTCACTTCATTCATTGGTCACATGAGCAGAAATGGAGCCAGAAATTACTGTTATTTTATTTTTTATTGTGTTTAATTTACTCCTCGAGGAGTTTGAGCAGCTCTCTCCGCCTCTGCCATCTTCGAACGTCAGACAAGCAGCGCACAGTGCATCATGGGATACGTTGGGCCGCCAAGGATTCACCCGATGCAGCCTTCGTTCAGCGGGAAAGGAAGGCCGCATTCGTGGGCTGTGTTTGAAGTCGCCTTCTGACGACTGTCGACTGTGACGTAATCAGCCTCAAATGTAGCCGACGAAGGCTGCGGCCGTTGAATTGGGACACAGCTTTAGAGAACAATATATGTTACATTCATCTTTCTTAAATGTCACCTAATGAATGTTTCGTTTGTGTGAGACTCACCACATTTCCATTGGTTGATTTCGGTCGATTAATCACTGTACTGGGCATAACTTTGGTCGACTAACAGTTTCTTTGGTTGACTACAGCCCTATTGTAAAGGCAGCTTTAATACTCTGGTCTGAACTGTAGCCCCCCAACATGGCACCCCATTAAAACACCCCACTAAACTCCTGTCTCCTGACCATATACGGAGTTTAGAGGGCATTTCTTTTCCTAATACACAGTCAGTGCTATGGAAATGTGCTGAGAAGAATCTGGGAGCTTGAGAATGTGTCATGAATCCAAAGTAGCGTTCTCTTGAGCAGGTCCTAGAGGGGGGAACTTTCCTGAGAGAACATGCATGCATTACGTCTAGCTTAACATGCCATAAAAGTAGGCAGGTCATCCTTTGGGGGTAGGGGGGTTTGAGCGGTTTACATTTCAGAAGAAGTTGGAACGATGCTATAAATGACACTGGACTGGCTGAGGGAGAGTAGTCGGCAACTTTTCAAACAAATAAATAAAACAAGGCAGCAATTCTTAGTTCTGTGACTGTCACTGTATTTGTCAGCGCCTTGTCTTCATGTTCTGTCCTGTTTAGTGATATTCAGATCTAGCGCTGGGACGTTACGCTCTTGTCATGACACAGTACTGATTACATTACTTTGGTGCTGGTATGATTCATATTGTGATTCTGATTCATGGCGATACAAAAAGTATTGTGATTACTGCAATATTTTCTCCTTAAATTTTAAATCAAGTTCACTTATTTTGCTCGTGCTCGGTTGGCAGGTTAGTGGTAGCTCCATAATTGTTTGTGTAAATAAACCCTCTTGTGATTGTAATATATTCTAAAGAGAACGTCCCGTACGCACCTGTCCTGTGTCCAGGGCTTTAGACTCTGCTCAAATCATGAATCATGAAGTGACGCAGCTGCCTTGTAGCTTTCTATAGCGCTGCCTCAGGACCTGACAGATATCGAAACTTGGCAACAAAAGAAATGTTTATTTCCAATATGACTAAGTGACTGCCATAAAGGTGTTCTTGTTCAGTACCCAGCTATAATTTCGTCCCACATTTGACTCTGCAGCCCTGTAGCACCATTATCATGAAGTCACCAAAGTATCGAGATCATCGACCAGTCAGCCCCTGCTACTTTCTTTTAGAAAGCAGGACAGTCCTGTTCCTGGTTTTCCCCTCGGTCGATTTGGACCCGGCCTATCACAGCGGGTTATGTGCAGCGTATCTTACAAATACGGATAATAATCTCCTATTGTAAATAACCAAGGTAATGCTGGCGGATACCGAGCACATTTTATATTATTTCCATTTTAACAACAGTAAAGACCTGCTGACAACCAACCTAACCACCACATTCAAACAAACCCACTTTTTCTACAAGTCTTCGTACAGCTGGCTTCTGCTGCTGTCCCTGTTCACAAAAAAAATACAGAGCTGCCCAGAAAATGCCGTATTCTAGTGTTTTATGGAAAAACCGGCAAGATTCCTCCATGTTTGTTTGGGTCACAAGTCAGTGGTGCACTGCCTGTGATTGTGCCACCCACTGAAATTACATTTAAGCGAAGAAGTAGCAGACTAATGTCTTTGTGTAGAATAGGAACAGAGTTTGTCTGGCCGGCCAGGACTATCTGATACTTAGTACTGTGTTACAAAATATCTCAAAAAGCCCTATTCACTCCTAACTCGCTGTTGTTCTTCTGTAGGTGCTGCTGTTCGTCTTCTCTATTCTCCGTAAAGTGGCCTGGGATTATGGACGACTGGCTCTGGTCACAGACGCAGACAGGTGAATATTATTTACCTTATGCATTTTGTGACTTGAGACCACTTCTGATGATGGAAACCGACCTTTAGATGGAGGCTAAAGCACAAAATTGTGAAGAATACAGTGAACATTTGTAGCATTTTTGCAACTCTTTGTCTGTCTGAGTGCTGCCCTAAGCACTTGTTCTTGTTAATGCATCGCAGCAAAGTGATTGGAGATGAATCAGAGCCAGAGTAGGCGCAGATCACATTATGGTCATCCACTGTCAGTTAATTAAATGGAAAACATTGACGAGGCCACAGTCTAATGGTCTTTTCATTTGTAATCCTCAGTTTAACTCTATTTCCTGATGATGTCAAAGTGTAATCCATATAAATTCACATCTGTCTCGTCCTGTGTGGTTTTGTTGAAGGCCGCAGATGTTCAGCAGCGATGGGGACGAGAGAGTGTAGTACGTTCTGACGCTCGGGTTTATTTGTGTGACTAATATTATGTTTGGTTTGTTGGTGTTTGATAAACAGGTTTCTGCTCTGACTGAAGATCTCACTAACGCCTCGCTATTTCCAGTTTGATGTGTGTGAAAACTATGGAGAGCTATTAGTGCCACATATCATTTACAAATAAATATATGGAAAAGTTAATGCTATGTTAAAACAAGTGGGCACTTATGCGCTTTAAGTGTTCAAGTCAGTTTACTTTGAAAGTTAAAAATAGCTTTAAAGAGGTTATATTCTGCAAAATCAACTTTTTTTCTTTCTTTCTCCCATGTTATAATGTTGCACCCTCATCAAAAACAGACCTGGAATTGTATTCTGAGGCTGAGGTTTCTGAGGCCTCAAAACTCTCAGTTCCACAAAGCCCCGCCCACTCCAGGAAGCACTGACCAATCAACAACAAGCCCTCTACATCCAGTCTGCTCTCATTCATTAACCATAAAACAGTGTACAGCTCTATATAGTGTAGATTTTCTTTTTAACAGACCAGTATTGTGTTTTCGAACCTTTACGAATTTTTTATTATTATGTTCAAAAGACGGCTCCACTCTGCTGCCCTCTGCTGGTCTCTTCACCTGTTTTTTTATGGCACCAGTTGAGTACTTATAAAAAACTCTTTCTTATAGTCACATAATGTTTTTAAAGGCTGTAAAACCTGCTGCTGTACTAGAGGAGACCAAGACTGGTTTCAAAATATGAATAAAAGCACAATATAGACCCTTTACATTAACCACCACTAAGAACATAACTGACCAATATTTTATTTACAGGGAAGTCCCAAGGTCTTAAAAGCATTAAAAAAAAATATTCAGTTTGATTGTGTAAAATTTTTAATTTAACACAATAAATATATAAAAAAATATCGTAATATTAAAAAAAAAAAAAAAAGGTCACCATGATAACAAAATATAGACTATAAGTAATAAGAACTGTATGATTAATTTTTTATGATTTGTATTTAATGCTGGTGTTTTTCACCTGTATTAGATTAAAGGCTCCAGTCACCCGCGACCCCTAACAGGAATAAGCGGTAGAAAATGAATGAATGAATGAATGAATAGATTAAAATAAACAAAACTCAAGTTTCAGAGAGTAGTACGAATACTTGTGTATCCGTGTAAAATTAATACAGATTAATGTTCTGTTTTTGGTGATGCTATCGTTAAATTTGGCATTAAAAAGTCTTAAAATAATAATAATAACAATAAATTTGCCTAGACAAAACCTGGAGATACTCTTTATTCATTAGGAATTTGGTAAAATGTACAATGAACAATAGTCCCACTGATACACAAAAAAATATATAAAAAAAATAAACAAACACATTTTAACATGGTTCATCTTCTGCCTGTTTTGAAAGCTAAATGTGGCACTAATCTCTCTCCATATTTGAAGTTTATGTGATACTAAAAGCTCTAATGCTAATAGCTCTGATGCTAACCTTTCCCGCTCCATTGCCTTTAATTTTCTGTAAACTCAGCCGAAGACGAGAAAGAGAAAACTATGAACCGGTGAAAAGGTAAAACGGTGGAGTTTTTGAAGTGTGTTTTTGACCCAGTGACGTGTTAGCGCTTTAGCTAACCTACTAGCACCTGGAAACAGCTGTGTGTGTTGTGGATTTAACCAAAGTTTCCTTCTAGAATCTAGATTTGAGTTATTAAGTGAAATGTTTCTGAATCTAAAGACTACATTACCCATGAGTCTTTTTGGTGTGTACAAAACATTATCTGCCGGGCAACAGAATCAGAAACAAATCTCTTTGTGGATAATTGTGTTTTGTAAAGATTTAGTTAGAAATGTCCCCAAAGTCCCTAAAAGAAAACAAGGACTAAATCGAGACTAAACCAAGATTAAAGAAGGACTAAACCAGGATTAAAGAAGGATTAAACCAGGACTAAAGAAGGACTAAACCAGGATTAAAGAAGGACTAAACCAGGACTAAAGAAGGACAAAACCAGGACTAAAGAAGGACTAAACCAGGACTAAAGAAGGAGTAAACCAGGATTAAAGAAGGACTAAACCAGAACTAAAGAAGGAATAAACCAGAAATAAAGAAGGACTAAACCAGGATTAAAGAAGGACTAAACCAGGACTAAAGAAGGACTAAACCAGGATTAAAGGACTAAACCAGAACTAAACAAGGACTAAACCAGGACTAAATTAAGGAATAAACCAGGACTAAAGAAGGACTAAACCAGGACTAAAGAAGGACTAAACCAGGATTAAAGAAGGACTAAACCAGGACTAAAGAAGGACTAAACCAGGATTAAAGAAGGATTAAACCAGGACTAAAGAAGGATTAAACCAGGACTAAAGAAGGATTAAACCAGGACTAAAGAAGGAGTAAACCAGGATTAAAGAAGGACTAAACCAGAACTAAAGAAGGAATAAACCAGAAATAAAGAAGGACTAAACCAGGATTAAAGGACTAAACCAGAACTAAACAAGGACTAAACCAGGACTAAATTAAGGAATAAACCAGGACTAAAGAAGGACTAAACCAGGACTAAAGAAGGACTAAACCAGGATTAAAGAAGGACTAAACCAGGACAAAAGGACTAAACCAGGACTAAAGAAGGACTAAACCAGAACTAAAGAAGGAATAAACCAGGACTACACAAGGAATAAACCAGGACTAAACAAGGAATAAACCGGGACTAAAGAAGGACTAAACCAGGATTAAAGAGGGACTCACCATGTCTACATTGGGTCTAAACCTGGATTGCATCTTGTCAAAACCAGTACCAAACCAGGACTAAACTAACTCTCAATCAGGACTATACCAGGACTAAACCAGGACTTAACTGTGCCTAAACCAGGTCTACACCAGGACTAAACCCGTGGCCCACACTCCTACTGGATTAAACTCTCTCTAAGTTAAACTAAACCAGGACTTTAACTGCAGACGACTCTTGAGTTCCACCACTGAGACCTGTACCACAGCTTGAGAACCCCATGTTTCAGACTCATATTAACTCCTGTCTGTCTTCTGTCTGTGTGCGTCAGTGTTGCATCTGCGATGCACTCGGAGACTCCGGACCGATACGAGCGGCTCACGTCGGTCTCCAGCTCCGTGGACTTCGAGCAGCGAGACAACGTAAGGACTTCCTCTGTTCTCTCCTGTGTTTCGAGCCGGGACGGTCAGAGCTCACTCACGCTTAACGTTCTCACTGAACCAGAAATATCTAAGGTACTAGGGAGTAGATTTGGTTTAGCAGTATTTTTATTGCATTATCTGCTGGGTAATGTGCCTGCAGGGACACGCTGTAAACAACCCCAGATAAGATAATTTCATATGGCCATTATCTCTATAGTTTATTCATTTATTAAAACTTGGGCTTTTCAGCGTTAAACATGATTGTGCTTCTCATCCAGCAGTGCTCAGTTTGTCTTTTGATTTGATTTTTTTGGGTTCTGTTTAGCTTTAATTGTCCCGTCTTCTGCTAAATTGACTTTTCCTCTCTTGTAACTATGTTGTAATGTCATATGGTTTTCAAAAACAGAGCTGGAGTAGTATTTTGTTTCATTCACACATGTTTGAGTAATCCTGTATGCTGAGGCGCTGTCCTTCTCCAGAGCTGCAAACGCTCGGTCTCACAATGCTACGTAGACACATGAAACCAGGAAGTGCTCCTGCGCGTTTCTAAAGCCCATACACCTGTCACCGGACTCATTCTGATCATTTCAGCCTTAAACCTCCGTCACTACGAAGCAGTCAGCTCATTTATTTATCTGTTAGCCTTATGTTGCTAATAGCTGTGCTAAAAAGCCATTTTATCATGTTCTGTATACCCCCACCATTCAGTACAAGCACTCAGACATTCTCCTCTCATGTCTGAACTCAAATCCTCGTAACTTTATTCAAGCAAGACACGTCTGTAGAGGGCTTCAGGCAGAGCCAGGCCTCGGCCCTGTGATCCTTCACTGCAGCAGCTCTGCTATAAACTACGGTTTATACAAAGAGCTTATGGAGCTGCTGATAAAGTGCGCAGAGCCAACATGGGCTTAAAACAATAGACCTTTTTCACACAAAAAAGTAGTTACTCATTGCGTTAGCCCTTCTCCAGTGAGCGCTTAGTCTGAGGCAAAATGGAGCGAGTGTTTTCAACAAACTAATGTCACGTTTGCAGTTTGCAGAGACAGTTACCGAACGCTTTACTCACAATTATCGAGGAAAGTTAAAAAAGAAAACTTAATTGCTATATCAACACTTAGCATTAGCTCACTACGGATGACAGCAGATAAACAGAGTAGTATTGAAGTCTGTGAGACTGCAAATGAATTCAAACACAGCACAGAGCTAGTAGTTTATGTATTTACTGCTGAGTCTGACTCACAGTGAGATCGATGCTGATGTTTTGTTAATGAAGACCCATCTGTAGAAACAACCTATTTTTAGTAACGTATTTTCCGGACTATAAGTTGCTCCGGAGTATAAGTGGCACTCGCCAAAAAATGCATAATGAAGAAGAAAAAACGTATATAAGTCGCACTGGATTATAAGTCACATTTTTGGGGGGAATTTATTTTACAAAATCCAACACCAAGAACAGACATTTCATGTTGAAAGACAAGTTATAGTAATAATAGAACAGAGAACAACAGCTGAATAGGTGTGCGGTTTGCTAACGTAACACATTGATGGTTATTCAGCTACATGAAGCATAAACAACGAACTGAACAGGTGTCTCGTATGTTAACGTAATATATTAACAGTTATTCACATAACTATAGCATAAAGAACATAATATAACAAGTTCACCAAACTCACCATCTCACTCCTAATCGCTAAATCCTTTACATTCTTCATCCTCGGTGTCGCTTCTGAACAACTCCGCCAACTCCGGAGGTAGACGAAGCGCCGCTTCCTCCTCTGCGTGGCTGTCGTCAGACTCAGCATCAGTTCCATTTCCAATTATTCCGCTCTTTCTCAGTTGTCTTTATAGCCTAAGTTGTTAGTGGTAATGTTTACATTTTAAATTGTCAGTGGTACAGGTGCAGCAGATGCTGGTACACAAGCCTAGAGCGCCCTCTAACCAACACCTGAAATATTTTAATATATAAGTCACACCTGAGTATACGTCGCACCCCTAGTCAGACTATGGAAAAAAGTGTGACTTATAGTCCGGAAAATACTGTAATATATGTAATAAACCGTATTTTTTTGTCCCTGTACGTGTGTAGTATGAAATATAAAGGTAAAGGTAAAAGTAAAGCTATTTTATCACATATCCATTATTTTAGGGTTAGAAAATGTGAAATGTGTCCAGATTGATTTCAAAAAGCCTGAGGAACGCATCGACAAAAATGCAAAGACTTACTTTTAAATTATTTAAAATATTGAACATTTCTCACTGATGTGTTCCGTTTATTGTTCTGTAAGTGACCACAGACTGCAGTATTTCACACAGCACTAACCACAGCAGAGATGTGTCATGGAGCCTGGTGGTGAGTTCTGTGGTGTTTGTCTCCCTCTGGTGGTCAACACACTGCACTGTCACAGTCAACACAATTCTTTCTAAATTCTGATCTGTAACAATTTAGGCAGAATGACGATGAGAACATGAAGACGCGCTGTCGAGTTCTGGGAGAGGAAGTGGCATGGAATTTAGAAGGATGATGGGAAGGTAGCACAATGGCAGAGTGGTTAGCACTGGGTGAAGTTTGCATGTTCTCCCTGTGTCTGGGTTTTTAGATATTTATTGGCCCACTTCATTCTTGTAATTGGATAAAATGCACCAAAAACATTACTTACTGCTACCTAAAGCAGGACAAATCTTCTTTGCTCTCGTTGCTGACTCATCTTCTGAACTGTGTGAAAGTCCCGGTCCAGGTCTGAGCTCTCTCTCTCTTAATCCAGGTCTAATCCCGTTAACCCCTCGAGTCGGCCCAGGCCACGCCCCTCACTTCCTGATGTCATCTTTTTCTGTCTCTGATCCCATTTCTCCTTCGAGAGTGGGCCGTCCTCGAGCCGCAGTTAGTTCAGATCCGTGCACGGGGCCGGATCCTCGTCCCGGGGTCAGCTCTTCTCGGGCATCACACCACGCTCAGATCTCAGAGAGAGGAGGAGCTGCGGACGTTAGTCGTTTAGATCGATTTAAGTTAAGGCTGTAAGGTCTGACGTCTGTTAGTGAGGCATAGACTCAAGGTGGACCCTATAGAAAAGCTTAAATTCTTCATTAGTAATAATTTATGTCTCATCTGAGCTTCTTTGACCAAACATTAAACAAAACAAAAACAGTTTGGTGCATTATTCCTTCACTCCTCAGTCACCCTCTTTTTTTTATTTTATTTTTTATTGTCCCTGTAAGGAAATTGGTTTGCAGTGAGTAAAAAACATTGAACATAAGACAAAACATTTACACAGAAGCACACAAGAAAGTGCAGTGTCAACAACATCCAACATCAAATCAATTAGAAAAATCAGGCTTTGTTTTTTTATATTGTTATTTTAAAGTGATCTTATTTGATTTTTAAAGCAATAAATGTTGGAGAATTAGCATTAACAATTAAAGTTACACTGTGTAAGATTCCCGGTCTTGCGCCTCTAGAGGCCACAGGTGCCACTGCACCGTCGCAAAACGTAAACACTAGGGCCCCTCCCCCTTCTGAAACTGTGCGAGCGTGCGTCTATTTCCATCATTGTTTCAACTTTAGTTGACCTGCTGCTACCTTTGGAAGTTTGGACTGGATCTTCTATAGAGTTAGCGCTAGCGTTAGCTTATCAACAAATATCGCGCAATGGTCGCAGTAAAAACAACTAATAACTGTATGAAAAAGCACGTTCTAAAGAAAAAATAAAGAGGCTAATTTACCTGCCCAACAATAAAGAAGCAAAAACGTGATCTGATTTGCAGCCTTCTCTGTCTCTCATCTGACGCCAGCGAGCAAAAGTCTGTCCGATGTTGACTCTTGTCTGCGATCTGGTGCGGTCCCTTTCACATTTTCTTTTTCTTGCCTCGTCCGACATTGTCTTCATCTTCTTGTGTCCTTCGGCCCTGACGAACTGGCGAAAATAACAACGCTAAAAGTAGCTTCATGGTTATACTGCACCTCAGGTATAAGAGCAGAAGGGAATGCCGTAAAGCAAGTCATTCCCTGTCACGTGACTCTTCCTCAACAGCGGAGCGCTCCCGGCCAAGTTGCGAGGGTGGTTTCTCAGTACAGAAGCCCCGCTCGGAGCAACAGATCGCGCCTCAGGCCTTATAATCGCTCAAAAAATCACAAAAACAAGTCAGTATGCCCCACATATTTAGGAGAAAAGTTACACAGTGTAACTTTAAGTAAGCCTAAAATGTTTTTGTATAGACACACATGTTTTCTAAGACAATTGTTTTTTGACATGTTTAAGTTTAAGTAAGTAAGTAAACTTTATTTATAGAGCACCTTTCACAGACAAAATCACAAAGTGCTTTACAGAATGCAAGTAAAAACAAATAAAATGCAAAACAATGAACGTTTAAACAGGTAAATAAGACAACGAGTAGTGTAATTAACTAAAAGCTTGTCTGGATAACAGTGTCTTCAGCTGCTTTTTAAAGGAATCAACAGAGTCGGCCACAGAGACAGGGGCAGGTCTCCTCGAGTTTTAAACCGGGTCTCAGGGACCTTCAGGAGGTTCAGGGACCACAGGAGTAATTTCCGAGATGTAGTCGGGGCCTGTTCATTAAAAACTCTAAAAGTCAAGACTAAGATTTTAAAATCAGTTCTGAATTTGACAGGTAGCCAATGTAAAGAGGAGAAAACTGTGAGCGAGGGGGGCACTGTACGACAAAACTTCCCTGGGGTACGCAAGACAAAAGAGTTTGGGAGCCACTGGTGTATAGGGTTAAAGATTTGTTCTACTTGTTTTCTTAGTGACATTAATAATTAATTTCTGTGTTGCTTCTACCTACTGAGCTACTGCTGTCCCCACTAAATACAAATAGGTTGTGTGCAAAAACAGTGACAGCAGCAACAACAACAGTTTACATAATGCACATTTGCACCAAGCACCAGCTTCAGACAGGACCCTGCTTTAGTGAAGGTTCACTAAAATAAACATTATTTTGTTAAACAATAAAACTGGACCAGTTTAAGGGCTGCAAAATACGAATTCACTTCCTGTCCGCATTTCTCTCTTTGCTTTCAATTTTCTGTGTTTCTGTTTGTGTTGTGTGAACAGACGTAGATGGAGCAGGAATAGAATGATAATAATGAAAGATAGATGGCACTGTAAGGTCTTGTTTTTTCACAGTACAGCTTTAGGACAGAAGTTGAGTTTTTCTCAAATACAAGAAAACTTTCTCTTGTTATTATTAATGCTGTAATGATACAGTAACTACAGATACAGCTACATCGATACACATGACCTTGTATTGAATTGTATCGTTTTCTAGGAAGTGTGCGTCGATGCACATGGAACATTGATCTGTAATATCGGAAATATCGAAATTAGAAATTTACAGATACGGCATTTTGGATGTAATTTTTGTGTTTTTAATGAAAATGTTATATTCAACTTTTCTTTGCTCTCTGTCTGCTGGACATAACCAACCCTGGCCGCGATGTGATTCGAGAGTAAGCTTTTATGATTTTTGACAAAAAGTTGTGGTATCGATTATCGATATGAAGGTGTTAAATTGTATCGAATTGTATCGTTTCAAATTAGCCAATATCGTTCTTGAATCGTATTGAAACTTCTAATCGATACGTATTGTATCGTTACAAAAGCGTATTGTTGCACCCCTAGTTATTATTTACTGTTGTTATTAACCATGGACTGGGTCATGCAGTGGTTGAATTAACTGTGTACTGTGTGTAACGTTTACAGGCAGAACCTTCTTCAAGTTTAAGGTCAAGAACCCATCAAAATGATTCTTCAAGCTCCTTATGCAAAGTTAAAGGCTGCATAGTATTTCTTTGAATGCATTTTGTTGAAATGTTTTGTGTTGTTTGTCTTGCAGGGATTCTGTTCGTGGTTGACAGCAATCTTCAGAATAAAGTGAGTACCTAAGAGTCTATAATATAGCCTTAAACCTGGTTTGTTCCCTTCAGAAGTGTCCACAGTGAATCCATCTGACCCTCTCCTCTGTGTCCTCTTCTCTCACACAAACTAACTTCATGTCCTCTTTCGCTACATCCCTAAACCTCCTCTCTGCTCTTCCTCTAGCCCTCCTCAGCCCCATCACTGTCCCTCCTCTGTACATGTCCCAATCATCTCAGTCTGGAAACTTCATCTCCAAAAACATGAGCTGTTCCTCTGATGAACTCATTCCTAATCGTATCCATCCTCGTCATGAACAAAGAGAACTTCGACATCTTCAGCTCTGTGCTCTCCAGATCTGTGTCTGTGCTCTGCTCTCCTGTCTGTTCCTCCGAGCCTCTGTTACGTAACTTGACCTCTCTGCTCTCGTTCCTCTCAGAGACGAGGAGATCCGGGAGAAGTGTGGCGAGGACGCGGTGCATTACCTGTCGTTCCAGCGGCACATCATCGGTCTCCTGGTGGTGGTGGGCGTCCTGTCTGTGGGGATCGTGCTGCCGGTCAACTTCTCCGGAGATCTGCTCGGTAAAAATGCACACATTCCTCTAGATTTACAGTTGGACTAGTTTTACAGCCATCGAAAGTTACCTGGAAACGAAATTAAAATATACTAACATAGAAGAATAGAATAGAAAATCCCAATAAAAGTCCTCTAAAATTATAGTTAAAGCTTTAATTCCTCTTGCCGTCCCAACTCGTGTGATACCAAAAATCTGTGACCCAGTGTTTCCAACTCCCACACCAACAACAGAGCTGCCCTTCCTGCTTTTATTTAATGTTAATGTGAAAAACTGTGGTCTGTGTTTGGCCGGCTCCAGTCCGGATTTTGACAGTGGACGCTTTTCTGTACCAGGGATCTCCAGGTCCTCCGTCCAAAGAAGGTAACACTGGGTTTAACCCTGAAGAGAACCATAGTAAAGTGTCCCATAGAGAACCATAGAGAACCATAGTAAAGAGTCCCATAGAGAACCATAGAGAACCATAGTAAAGAGTCCCATAGAGAACCATAGAGAACCATAGTAAAGAGTCCCATAGAGAACCACAGAGAACCATTGTAAAGAGTCCCATAGAGAACCATTGTAAAGAGTCCCATAGAGAACCACAGAGAACCATTGTAAAGAGTCCCATAGAGCACCATAGAGAACCATAGTAAAGAGTCCCATAGAGAACCACAGAGAACCATTGTAAAGAGTCCCATAGAGAACCATAGAGAACCATAGTAAAGTGTCCCATAGAGAACCATTGAGAACCATAGTAAAGAGTCCCATAGAGAACCATAGTAAAGAGTCCCATAGAGAACCATAGTAAAGAGTCCCATAAAGAACCATAGTAAAGAGTCCCATAGAGAACCATTGTAAAGAGTCCCATAGAGAACCATAGAGAACCATAGTAAAGTGTCCCATAGAGAACCATAGAGAACCATTGTAAAAAGTCCCATAGAGAACCATAGAGAACCATAGTAAAGTGTCCCATAGAGAACCATAGAGAACCATTGTAAAGAGTCCCATAGAGAACCATAGAGAACCATAGGATGGTGCTAGAACAGCAGTTGAACTGATTTGTTATAATGTTGTATTTCCACCAAGCGCTACCATATGGTTTTACACATTTATTATTATTACTTACTAGTGCGTATGCAATAAGACTAAAATTTAGGAAATAGTTGTTTAAGTAGTCAGTCAATGGTGTGCCCAAAATATTAAGCAGGTTTGCATCTAAGTTTGTTGCAGAAACACCTAAACATTCCATATATTTTTCATAAATTAAGTATTTATTGGTATTTATGAATATTATTGCTATGTCATAAATCCTGTTTTTAATTTCATTTTAATACACCCCCCCCCAAAAAAAAACAAACAAACAGAAAAAACAAAAACATTGATAATCATGACTTTGAGAGCAATATATAACAGTAATGTGCCCTGAATCGTTTCAGAACAGTGGTTCTAAAACAGTGGGATGGGTCCCACTGTAGGG
The DNA here is from genome assembly GCA_020698575.1 of Bostrychus sinensis. Taxonomy (NCBI): domain Eukaryota; kingdom Metazoa; phylum Chordata; class Actinopteri; order Gobiiformes; family Eleotridae; genus Bostrychus; species Bostrychus sinensis. Next base: position 38,338,092 of record CM036243.1, on the reverse strand, counting down.
ACCTACTTTAGACCTGGTTGAGTCCTGGTTTAGTCCAAGTTTATTCTTTGTTTAGTCCAAGTTTAATCTTGGTTTGGACCTGGTTTAGTTGTGGTTTAGACCTGGGTAGGGACTGGTTTAGTCCCGTTTTTGTCTTGCTTAATCCTGTGTTTTTGTTCTGTTTTTATGCAGGGTAAGTCCTGATTTAGTCTTAGAGTGTGTCCACACTCGCTGGTTCACAGGACTCGGAGCGCTTTGGGACAAAAGTCCACACCTGTGTCGATGATGTCATTGGTCTGGTTGGACTTCACACTGAGCTCTGACAAACTGAACTGAACTGACTGAGGGAGCAGTAACAAACCTGGCCTGTAGGGGGCAGTGCGTCAGTATTTACTGGGAGAAACTTGAATGGAAGAAATCCTGCTCATCTATTGGTCAAAAGTCTGCCTCTTCAGCTGAATATATCCCAATAATATCATACGGTGCACTTTAATTAATATTTAATGAAGTATGATGTTTGAAGCAGTGATATCGGCTGAATGTGGGACTTCTCTCTGTGGTTAATGTGAAATCTGTGTTGTTTCAGCAGTGTTTTTACATTTGTTTACTAACGTTAGCCACCTTTTAAATACATTATTGCCTGCTCTAAACGTAAAACTTCATTAAATATTAAATAAAGTACGCCATATGATATTATTGGGATATGGAGCTGAAGAGGTAGACTTTTGACCAATAGATGAGCAGGGTTTCTTCTTCCCAAATTTCTCTCAGAAAACACTGACATGCTGCCCCCTACAGGCGAGGTTTGTTACTGCTCTCAGTCAGTTCAGTTCAGTGTGAACTGGAACCAGACCAATGACATCATCGACACAGGAGCAGACTTTTGCCCTAAAGTGCACCGAGTCCTGAGGACCAGCGAGCGTGGACACACCCTTAGTTTTGTCCTGGTTTAGACATAATTTAGACTTTGTTTAGCCCTGGTTTATTCAAGATTTAAGCTTTAATATGAATTTTAGTTGTCTGTGGAGGTTTCGTACAGTACAGTGAAGTGTTAGAAGATGTTTTGGCCCACACATGAGAGACTTTTTACATTATTTTTTTTTTTAGTCAGGGATATTTTAGCTTTTATTTGGCTGTCATTAAATCTGAGCATGTTGTTTGGTGGCTCTTGGTGGAAAACAAGTATTGCTGCAATTGCATAGTGCCTTTCCAGTAAGAGGCATCTTTCTAGTGCAGAGAAATGTAAAAATACTAATCTTGCGACTTTAAATTATGTCTTTCTAGAAAACAACGCCTACAGTTTTGGACGGACTACAATAGCAAACCTCAAGTCTGGGTGAGTGCAACGTCCCACACGCTTAGACGCGGTTTTAGTTGACTTTTATAAGTATTTAATATAATTACGTTTATATTTCCCACCAGGACGAACCTGCTGTGGCTCCACACGACCTTCGCCTTCATGTATCTACTGCTGACGGTCTACAGCATGAGACGACACACCTCCAAGATGCACTACAAGGAGGACGACCTGGTGAGAGATCAGCCAATCACAGCTCAGATCACATTCTCTGGCCAATCACAGCTCAGATCACTGACCCCTGTTCTGGGATATTCATTCCTATCTGTTGTTGTTGTTTTTCAGGTGAAACGCACTTTATTTATCAATGGCATTTCCAAATACGCTGAGGAGTCCCAGATCAAACAGCACTTTGAGTAAGTCACTAAACAATATTCAAAGAAAACCTGTTTTTAATGCTGTCTGCTGGTTTTAAAGGCACAGAGATAAAGCATGAGATACCTACATTATCCTGTCACTTCATCTAGTGCATCTTTGTTATTCCTTGCTCCTGTCATTCACCATATTTGATCAGAAGATGATTGGTGTGGAAGGGTTTTCACTAACAGCCAACCACTGCTATTTCTCCAAAATCCTTCTGTTGCCACTGAAACAGGTTTAAAGTGGAATTATGCAACTTTGTTTTGGTTTCATTTTTCTCTACGGAGTGCACCCTACACCCGGCTTTACTGTTGTTTTCTCCTCGTATCTGTACAAAGGACACCAGAGACTTCAGGGACACTGGGCCAGTTCTCCCATTCTTACAAAGCTGGTGTTTCGCCAAGATACACCAGGCAACTTTATCATTACACTGACTCTAAGTTTAATTAAAGCTCCCTTATTCCGCTAACTTGACTTTTCCTCTTTTTTAAAAAATCATTTTATAATTAGAGCCCAACCGATATATCAGCCGGCCCATATTATTGGCCGATATAGCCCATTAGAAAATGATTGGTTATCGGCTGAAATCTGGCCAATATCCACTGATATAAACAGTACTATTTTTTCTGTGTGCTGGAATAAGACCTGGTTACTTGCAAATGATGGCCTTCTGCTGTTTGTCCAGCAGAGGGCGTGCTGGTGCCAACTCAGAGTGTTTCCAAGCAGTTTGGCTCTTAAGGCTGATTTATACTTCCGCGTCAAATTGACGGCGTAGCCCGGCGGACCCCTTTGCGTCGCCGGGAGCCCTCTCAAAACCTACGCCGTAGCCCTGACGTGCACCTGGTCAAAAATGTAACTACGCGTCAAGGCGACGCGGACCGCAAGCGCTGTGATTGGTTGCTTGGTCTCGCGATGAATTGGCACTGCATGAAATGACGCAGAGGAGCAACGCAGAAGTGTGAAGGGTTTTAAACGCCGTCGAGCCAACGGCGGTAGTTTGGCGCCTGAAAAGCTCAAAAAGGCAATAAAAATATTTTACTCATTTCTCTGCCATAAAACCTCATAGAACAAAAATTCAAAATGCATTTTGTAGATCTCCTCACGCTCTATTTGCAGAGCAAGTTTACATTAAAGTTAAACAAATTTAGTTAAAGCTAAATTAAATAAATAAATAAATATAATACATATAATATAATTAATAGTCCCCACACCAATGCCCACTACAACCTACAGAACAAATCAGCATAAAGAACAATAAGCAGCTTTCTACAACATTTTAAAAAGATGTTTAGTCTAATAAAGTGGCCTGAGCTGTACACAAGATGTAAACAAGAGCGGAAAGAAAAATGCTTTAAAATACTTTTTCCTAATTTATAATGTATCAGCCGACGTATCAGATATCGGTATTTTTTTGTTACTTAATATCGGTATCGGCATCGGTCTTAAAAAAAATAAAAATAAAAAAATCCATATCGGTAGGGTTCTAGTTATAATGTTGTCTCCTCCTCAGAAACAGACCTGGAGTAGTGTTTTGTTTCATTCACACATGTTTGAGTAATGCTGTATGCTGAGGCACTGCCCTTCTCCAGAGCTGAAAACACTTGGTCTCATGACTATACGTAGAAACGTGAAACCAGGAAGTGCTCCTGAGCGTTTCTAAAGCCCATACACCGTCACCGGACTCATTCTGATCATTTCAGGCTTAAACCTCCGTCACTACGAACCTCATATATCTATGTTAGCATCATGTTGATAATAACCGTTGTAAAAAGCCCTTTTATGCTCTGTCCAGTCTCCACCGTTGCCAGCAGGGGGCGACAGATAGCTCCCTCCCTGTTTTAAGTTATAAAAGGTGAACTACTAATGCAAAGGTGCCTGAAAAAATCAGGATAGAGCACATTTAAGTTTAAAAAAATGCATTGTTTCCCTTTAAAGTCCCTTTCTCAGGCATTTTCAGACAAAAGCAATTCTGTCGGGCCACATTCAAAAATAAAAATCTACTCGTGTGTTACATCGGCTGCTGTGTGTTGTATAAAAAGGCCTGTATTTTTAGTTTGTTTTGAGTATTTAACCGTCCCTTTCTCCGCCGCCTCCGCAGACAGGCGTACGAGAACTGCGTGGTGCTGGAGGCGCGGATCTGCTACAACGTGGCCAGACTCATGTCGCTGAACGCCGAGCGGAAGAAGACCGAGCGCAGCAAGAAGTTCTTCACCGACCTGATGGCCAAAGAACACGTGCCCACCATGATCAACCCCAAGCCCTGTGGACACCTGTGCTGCTGCGCCATCGCCGGCTGCGAGGAGGTAACTGACCCCATCCTCCTAATATTTCCAGATAAAATGTCTCCATTAAAATGTGTAGTTTTATGATTAGTAAAAATAGTGTGTTTGGAGTCGTAACCTAAATATTTTTTGCCTTTAGGAGGAGGCGGTGAGCTACTACACCAAGCGCGAGGCCAAGCTGAAGGAGGAGTACCGCAAGGAGAAGGAGAAGGTCCACACCAAACCTCTGGGGATGGCCTTTGTCACGTTTCAGAACGAAGCTATGACGGCCATGTGAGTACTGAATACTGCACAATATGACTTCAGTGATAAAAGGAAAAGGATGGCTAGATTCTCCCCAGACACTTCCTCTAAGTCCTGGATACCACAAGTGGATTTTTTGGGCCATCTCAACTTTCCCAACAAGGGCACCTAGACTTGTCCATGTCGTTACATAGCCACTTATAGCTTTTAATGTAGTCATATACTCTTTAAAGCAGCCACTCCTACTTTCTTTTCAAAAGCAGGACAGTCTGGTTCCTCACTCGGAGGGAAGTGTTTCTCTCCGGGCGCTTTGGAGCTGACCTATCACAGCCATTTATCTGCACCATGTCTTACAAATACGAAAACAAGGTAGCGCAAATTTAATAACTTCTCGGAGCTGATAAAACAGCGTTTAGTGCTTTCCTTCGTCAGCTGTTGGTTCTGCTGAAGTCCTCGTTGTTGTTCAGTCCTCTGTGGGACTTTTTTCTTGGCCCTGTTTCCATTTTAACAACTTTAAATTCTCGCTGACGTCCCACGTAACCACCACATTCAAACAAACCCACTTTTTCCACAAGTTTTTGTACAACTGGCTTCTACTGCTGTCCCCGTTCAGAAATAACTACAGAGCTGCTCAGAATATGCCATATTCTGCAACAATTTTTGCGCCTTGTTTGTTTTGGTTACAGGTCAATGGTGCGCTGCTTACGTCCCACCCTTCGTTTCTGTGATTGGTTACTCTGTGTCATTGTTCCAGCAACAGAACCGAAATTTACACCAAGGGGTACCAAACTAACTTCTGTGTACAGAACAGGAAAAGAGTTTGTCTGGGAGGCCAGGTTACAATAAAGGTGCCATTGTATACAAAAACAAGTGTGTAAATGGCTGAAAAACGCACATTTCAGCAGCGATAGGAGCGCTGTTGGAAGGGACCTGACTATTTCACGTCTCTCACCACGCTCTCCCTGTTGTTATTATCTGTGCAGAATCCTGAAGGACTTTAACGCGTGCCAGGTGCAGGGCTGCAGGTGCAGACTGGAGCCCAGGTCGTCCCAGTTCAGTGAGGTGCTCCACGTTTACAACTGGAGCGTGACGTATGCTCCCGACCCACAGAACGTCCGCTGGTAAGCCCCGCCCACTGCACCACAACACCGGCCAATCACAGACAGAGACAACTGGCCAATCTGAGCAACACCTGTCTCTGGGCGGAGTCTCTAACCTGTCCTGTCCTGTCCTGTAGGGAGCACCTGTCTCTGGGCGGAGTCTCTAACCTGTCCTGTAGGGAGCACCTGTCTCTGGGTGGAGTCTCTAACCTGTTCTGTAGGGAGCACCTGTCTCTGGGCAGAGTCTCTAACCTGTCCTGTCCTGTAGGGAGCACCTGTCTCTGGGCGGAGTCTCTAACCTGCTCTATCCTGTCCTGTAGGGAGCACCTGTCTCTGGGCGGAGTCTCTAACCTGCTCTGTCCTGTAGGGAGCACCTGTCTCTGGGCGGAGTCTCTAACCTGCTCTGTCCTGTCCTGTCCTGTCCTGTAGGGCACACCTGTCTCTGGGCGGAGTCTCTAACCTGCTCTGTCCTGTCCTGTAGGGAGCACCTGTCTCTGGGCGGAGTCTCTAACCTGTCCTGTCCTGTCCTGTAGGGAGCACCTGTCTCTGGGCGGAGTCTCTAACCTGCTCTGTCCTGTCCTGTAGGGAGCACCTGTCTCTGGGCGGAGTCTCTAACCTGCTCTGTCCTGTAGGGAGCACCTGTCTCTGGGCGGAGTCTCTAACCTGTCCTGTCCTGTCCTGTAGGGAACCCCTGTCTCTGGGCGGAGTCTCTAACCTGTCCTGTCCTGTCCTATAGGGAACACCTGTCTCTGGGCGGAGTCTCTAATCTGTCCTGTCCTGTCCTATAGGGAACACCTGTCTCTGGGCGGAGTCTCTAACCTGTCCTGTCCTGTCCTGTAGGGAACCCCTGTCTCTGGGTGGAGTCTCTAATCTGTCCTGTCCTGTCCTATAGGGAACACCTGTCTCTGGGCGGCGTCTCTAACATGTCCTGTCCTGTCCTATAGGGAGCACCTGTCTCTGGGCGGAGTCTCTAACCTGCTCTGTCCTGTCCTGTAGGGAGCACCTGTCTCTGGGCGGAGTCTCTAACCTGCTCTGTCCTGTCCTGTAGGGAGCACCTGTCTCTGGGCGGAGTCTCTAACCTGCTCTGTCCTGTCCTGTAGGGAGCACCTGTCTCTGGGCGGAGTCTCTAACCTGTCCTGTCCTGTCCTGTAGGGAGCACCTGTCTCTGGGCGGAGTCTCTAACCTGTCCTGTCCTGTCCTGTAGGGAGCACCTGTCTCTGGGCGGAGTCTCTAACCTGTCCTGTCCTGTCCTGTAGGGAGCACCTGTCTCTGGGTGGAGTCTCTAACCTGTCCTGTCCTGTCCTGTAGGGAGCACCTGTCTCTGGGCGGAGTCTCTAACCTGTCCTGTCCTGTCCTGTAGGGAGCACCTGTCTCTGGGCGGAGTCTCTAACCTGTCCTGTCCTGTAGGGAACACCTGTCTCTGGGTGGAGTCTCTAACCTGTCCTGTCCTGTCCTGTCCTGTAGGGAACAGCTGTCTCTGGGTGGAGTCTCTAACCTGTCCTGTCCTGTAGGGAACACCTGTCTCTGGGTGGAGTCTCTAACCTGTCCTGTCCTGTCCTGTAGGGAGCACCTGTCTCTGGGCGGAGTCTCTAACCTGTCCTGTCCTGTAGGGAGCACCTGTCTCTGGGCGGAGTCTCTAACCTGTCCTGTCCTGTAGGGAACACCTGTCTCTGGGTGGAGTCTCTAATCTGTCCTGTCCTGTCCTATAGGGAGCACCTGTCTCTGGGCGGAGTCTCCTGGTGGATCAGATGTTTCGTGATTAACGTCAGCCTCTTCCTGCTGCTCTTCTTCCTCACCACTCCTGCCATCATCATCTCCACCATGGACAAGTTCAACGTCACCAAACCTGTCGAGTACCTCAACGTAAGCACCTCCTCTTACACTGACAGGACAGAAGTCTCACAGCTGCTTACGTTACTAAAAGTGTTCCTGCCTCTTTTCCGTCAGAACCCCATAGTGACCCAGTTCTTCCCCACTCTGCTGCTCTGGGCCTTCTCCGCTCTGCTGCCCACCATCGTCTACTACTCCGCTTTCTTCGAGGCTCACTGGACCAGGTTTTAACTCTACTACTTACAGCACAATAATATACACAGCCATGTTGTTTAAAACCACTAAAAAAACCTCTCCTGACCTCTGTGTGTGTCCCGTGTGCGTTTTCAGATCTGGAGAGAACCGGACAACGATGCACAAATGCTACACCTTCCTGATCTTCATGGTTCTTCTGCTGCCGTCTCTGGGTCTCAGCAGGTCAGCTTTAACTTAGAAAAATTGCACCTAACTTTGGATTTGAAGAGAAATTGTTATATGTTGGGCAATTTTGAGACTACTTCTTCCAGTGTTTAAACAGATGACAGTGCAGTTTGAAATGCTTCAGTCTGGAAAAAGATTTGGTAGCATTTTGTTCCAGAATCAACATTTTTAGCCCTTTTAAATCTTTCTTTAGTTCTGTGTCGTGTCCATTAATTTTTCTTTTATGCTTGTTTTGTAGGGGTGTAAGGAAACAGTTATTATATCAATATATCAATTTTGTATTTCTATGATACAACTATATCGATACACATGGGAAAATTTGATAATATATCGGAAATATATATATTTAAATTTAGAGTAAACTTTTATGATTCTTGGCAAAAGTTATATCGATTGTATTTACTAGGGGTGTAACGATACGTTTTTGTGACGATGTATCGATTAGAAGTGTTTTGATACGATTCAAGAACGATATTGGCTAATTTTGAACAATACAATTTGATACGATTCAACACCTTCGTATCGATAATAGATACAGCAACTTTTCAATTGTAGCACCGTGGCCGGGGTTGATTATGTCCAGCAGACAGAGTGAAGAAAAACACAAAATTTATCTCCAAAAAGCCATATCTGGTTTTATTTTACACATTTCTAATTTTGATATTTCCAATATTATTGATCAATACTTCATGTGTATCGATATACACTTCCTAGAAAATGATACGATTCGATACAAGGTCATGTGTATCGATGTCGTTGTATCATAGGAAAAAAAAAATCCATACATCGATACAAGTTACTGTATCGTTACAGCCCTAGTATTTACATAAAGTTGTTGAATCGGATCGTTCTAAATCAGCCAATATCATTCTTGAACCGTATCAAAACAATTCTAATCGATATGTATTGTATGCCTAAAAATGTATCGTTATATCCTTTTTTTTTTTTTTGCTTTTTAGAATAACCTGGGGAAAAAAATCCTGGAAATGTCCTTGAAAAAAAAACTGTGAAACTATGACTTTGACCTTGTTTTACTTCTATTTAATGCTATTTAATTGTTCCAGAAAACTCCTGTACATATCAGCAGCACTGAGAAACACTTTGCTTTTCATACATTCATTAGAATTATCTCAGTAGTATCTCAGTACTTTTTACCAACACCAATTTTGGCTGAATTCTTTGTTAGTCAAGTAATACATGAGTGACATTATTTTCAAGTAACTTTTTCTTAAACATTAGACAGATTTTCTTTGACTTTTCCTGCTTATTTCACTAATTCTTGTGTTCTGTTCCAGTCTGGACGTGTTTTTCCGATGGCTGTTTGATAAGAAGTTTCTGGCCGACGCTAAAGTCAGATTCGAGTGAGTTTTTCCAAAATAAAAGTTATGGTTTTGTTTTATTCAGATGTAAAAGTTCGGCTCTAACCGCGGCCCTCTGTACTGCGTTCAGGTGCGTGTTCCTCCCGGATAACGGCGCGTTCTTCGTGAACTACGTGATCGCTTCTGCGTTTATCGGGAACGCCATGGACTTACTGAGGATTCCCGGTTTGCTGATGTACATGATCCGGCTGTGTCTGGCTCGATCTGCCGCCGACCGACGCAACGTCAAACGGGTGAGGCTCGGTTTTTTCCCTAAGATCAGAGTTTACAAGATAACGCAAAAAATATTGGTCGGTAATGGGCCAAGGAAGAAATGATCAGTTTTTGGTGTGGATATGGAACATCAGTCAGGATCCAGGAACGCTTTAACCTTATACCCCAGTTTTAAAAAGTGTCCCTGCCACCAAAAATGTATACATTCATTTTATTTTTTTTTCATAAATCTTTTAATCGACTTGTGCCCTGACCATAAATACCAAATATTAAATTATTTTCATAATTTTTACCTTTTTTATGCCAGCATGAAAAAACACACTAAAAAATTTAATATTTTTTAATATTCTCAATGCAAAGTGGATTTTTTTTTACAGCCAGGGATATGTCAAAGATCACCAACAACATTTATTTTTAGGGATATTTTTTTTTCTGTGCTATGTAGAATCTAAAAATCAACTTCCATTAAAACCCAATAAAACTGGTTGTAACTTTTTGTTACTACCAAAACATCCCAAATCCATCTAAATCAATGTTTTTATCTTTTTTTTTTTGAAAATGATGAAATATTTTGTATTTATGATTAGGATACAAGTTGTTTTAAAGATTTATGCAAAAAACAGCAAAAAACAATATGAAAAAATGTTTTTTATGGGGACACTTTTGTCTCTGAACAGCAGCAGTGACTCAGATTTAGTCAGAGAGAGTAAACATGGAGTAATGTTAGATTTGTGTTTAGAAAATCAACAATGGTGATAAAATACACAGCTGAGACACAGAGAAGAGAAAAGAACCACTGCAAAGTTATCAACAAACTAAGGACACATTTGTCCTCATTGGGGCACAAGGAGTCTGTTCACTGAGTACCACCACAGAAAATATTTAGTGTTCAAAGTACCACCTTTAATGGACAAAAATAAGCCAAAACCTGGACTAAACCAGGTCTAAATTGAGCCAAATAGGGATTAACCAGGACAATTTCACTATATCTGAACCAAGATCACTGCTTACCGCTGAAGCAGGACAAATGAAGGACAAAACCATGGCCAAATCAGGAATCAACCAAAAATAAATCCAGGACTAAAGCAGAACTGAGCAGGACATCAAGTCCACGTACCACCAACTGGGACCTGTACCTGCAGTTTGAAAACCACTGCTTTAAAGAATTCTGTACCATTGTGAGATTGGCCAAAAAACAATGACCTCAGCCACAAGGGGTCAGTAAAAGTTACAAAACATTAGCGATAGTGGATTCTTTACCAGTGTGAGATATAAGGGCTTATAAGAGCATTTACCCCTGAACTAGAAGACCCCTGGTTTGTTCCAGGTCCTGGGCCTCTTTACCATTGTGAGATAGGGACAGTGTCTTAGTGAAGTCCGAGTCCAGCTGTGTTTCGTTTTGTTTGTTGAGTGAGAGTTCGTCTGTATTTCTGTATATTCTTTAAGGTCAGTGAGACATGCACAGATCAGGCATAACATTATGACCACTGATATTCTGATGTCTTTTCCTGTGTCTCCTTCGTCTCTGTCCAGCACCAGGCCTATGAGTTCCAGTTCGGAGCAGCGTACGCCTGGATGATGAACGTCTTCACTGTGGTCATGGCCTACAGCATCACCTGCCCCATCATCGTCCCGTTCGGTCTGTACTGAACTTCAAACTTCAAATATTACTAACATTAACATTTACTATTTATTAACACGACAGAAGGACGAGGCTGAGGTTAGAGCTGCGGGCGTAGAGCAGTGTTTCCCAAACAGGGGTACAGGGACTCCAAGGGGCACACCAACTTTTTGCAGCAGCTATAGAAAACATTTGCAATCTTTTCACATTAAAGTACTGAAAGTTGAATGACAAAAAATCACTAAAAGGAGGTGAAACTGCTAAAAATGTTAGTAATTTTAGTAATTTTTTTTTGTTTCAGAGGGGGTGCTTCAAATAATGAATAATAGTCAATTTATTTCTTAATGTAAATTTGTTTGTAATTTTTGTAGTCAATTTTTAAGATTTTTTTGTGTTTTTTTATGGATTATTATTATTTTTTCAGTTTGAACATGAAATATGGAGTAAAATAAGTTCATGTAATAGAGCAGCCATTCCCAAAGTCAGGACTGTCGAGGTCCCCTTAAAGTTCCGAAAATCCCTCGTGGACCCCCAACGATAAAACTTCCCTCTATTAAAAAAACTCTGCCGTGTTTTTTTTTTTTTTTTTTTTTTTTATAAAAACATTACAAAAACACTGATTATTGACTAAAAGTTGTTTTAAAGTAATATTTTAAAACAAATATACAACTGTAATTAATTTCCAATGTTTTTAGGTACTTAATATTTTCATTGACTTTTTATATTTTTGTATGTTTTATTTGTTTTTATGAACCAAAACCATGTGTCTGAAATAATAATAATAATAATAATAATAATAATAATAATAATAATAATAATAAAAAATAAAATAAAATAAATTCAAATTGAAATTGAAATATAGACAGCCTCTGGGGGCCCCCCTGTAGTACCTTTGCGGACCCCCAGGGGGCCCCGGACCCCACTTTGGGAACCACTGTAATAGAGGTTTATATTGCTAAATGTGTATTACTGTATTTAAAAATGTATTTTGTCTTGAATTGAATTTTCAAAAGGAGAATTAGTATTTACAATAATTTATAAAGAAGTATAAAATTACTAAAAATACACGTTTTTTATTACTTTTTTTTTTTTTTTTTTTTTTTTTTTTTGTGAGTGAGAGGGGTACTCATGATATGACAAAAAAGCCCAGGACTGATAAAAAAAGGTTTGGGAAGCACTGGCCCTATAGGAAGATTTATGGCTGCAGTGAAAGAGGACAGGGTTAGAAGGAGACCTCTGACGGGACCGGCCCACAGGAGAAGTAAACTCCTCCCCTCCTCTCTGTCCCAGGCCTGATGTACATGCTGCTCAAACACCTGGTGGACAGGTACAACATGTACTACGCCTACCTGCCCTCCAAACTGGACAAGAAGATCCACTCCGGGGCCGTGACGCAGGTGGTGGCCGCCCCCATCCTCTGTCTGTTCTGGCTGCTCTTCTTCTCCACCGTGCGCACAGGTAAACAAACAAACAAACAAACAAACAAACAAACAAACAAACAAAGACACAAGTCAACAAAAACCCTTTACATACAGAACCCGAGCACATCTGTATTTTAACCCAGTCTTGGTCTTCTCTAGAACAGCCTTTAAAAACATTATGTCGCTAAAAGAAAACATTTTTAATAAGTACTCTTTGGTGCCATAAAGAAACAGCTGAACAGAAACAGAGAAAAATAGCTTTTTACTTCCTTAAACTTTTCGTCTGATGTCATTTTCCTCCAAAAGTAAAAATGTCTGTGAGGAATCAGTGGAAACAGAGCTGTACACTGTTTTTTGGATAAATGGAAAAAGAGCAGACTGGATGTAAAGGGCTTGTTGTTGATTGGTCAGTGCTTCCTGGAGTGGGCGGGGCTTTGTGGAGCCTCAGAAACTCAGTGCCAGAGAAGGGAGGATTACTCAAACAGGCGCAAATGAAACAAAACACAATTCCAGGTCTGTTTTTGATGAGGGGCCAACGCTACTAACGCGAGAGAAAGCACAACAAAATGCAGAATATACACTTTAATGTTTCTGGGAAGGGTTAACAAACAACACTAACTGTAGCTAGATATTTTTCTGCTGCACATACTTAAATCTATAAACAATTAGCCTTGTTCTTGGTTTGATTTTGGTTTTCATTAGTAGCTTTTTTTGTTCATACAATAGATCGTTCTATTACCGCATGCTGTTCACTGACGTGCTAATCAGTTGTGGGTAAACTTGGAAAAACACGGCACTTGATAAACACAAAGGTTGCTATTATGCTATTATGCTTGTTTGAAGGATAAAACTGTGTTAGTCCATTGCAGTGTTAGTTTGGTGATTTTATTTTGCGATGTGTACAACATAAATATGTTTTTTTAAGCTGCCCTTGTCCTGGCTGCTTAGCTTACAAGCTGTGACCGGAAGTGGATCATTCCGTTTAGCCGAATGCAGAAGTAGTTAGCGCATAACCACTATTGTCACCGGGCCGGCTAAGGATGATGAACAAATTGTCTGGCCAATCAGAGCGCTGAGTAGCTCTGACCAATCACAGAGCTCGTTACATCGCTTTTCTTTTTCTTTTATTTAACTTCAGCCAGGAGGACCAGGAACGCCACAGGAAAAGCTAAAAGGAGAAGCTAATACGTTTTGCAAATGCTTTTCCAAAAAGGTTTTTTAAATACATTTAGAAATCAGTTTCCTAAATGGATTAATGAATAAAATAACGCTATTAATCCTTCTTTTATTAAAACCATTTAGTAATCCATTTATTAAGTCCTCTTTTAAAAACTCATTTAATAAAACCATTTAGTAATTCGTTTATTAAAGGCTCTTTTAAAAACTCTTTTAATAAAAGCATTTAGTAATCCAATTATTAAATGCTCTTTTAAACACTTTTAATAAAACTATTTGGTAATCCATTTATTAAGTGCTCTTTTAAAAACTATTTTAATAAAATTATTATTATTCCTTCCTTCGCGTGGCCCTCACGGGCCTCCATACACTCGTCCCAGCCTTTATTTCTCCAGGCTGCTGTTCTCAGTGTTTACCAAGATAATCAGCTTCAAACTGCTCTATTTGTTCATAGTTCTATAAAAAGGCTACTTTGGCGTCGTTTTCTTGATATATTTTCTTTCAATAGTTTCATAATTGTTATATATGTGTGTATAAATGCGTACTGATATATGTATGGATTGTCTATGTGTGTGTGTATGTATATGTAAAAAAAAAACATATGTAATTGTATGAATATTATTATTATTCTGTGATAAAAAGGAAGTCATCTAGGAAAGGACTTTAGGGGTGGGATTTAATAAGTTTAGCTTCCTCCCACTCCCTTTCGAGCATAACACTGTAAAATTATATGTAAATGTGCATCATTTTCTTTATTTATGTATAATATGTAGATCATGCATATATTTTTTCATTTGTATATATTTATTTTTTATTTTTTCCTTTCTTTTCTTTCTCTCACGCTCGAAATAAATAAAAAAAATAATAATAATAATGAATTTCACATGTATCCAACTCGTAGTAATAATCTCCTCAGGATTCCTTGCTCTCGTCATATGCAACAGCCTTCCTGCATCTTTTCTAGATCTTTCTTTAAAACGGTTTAAACATGCACTTAAACTTCTACTCTTGAAGAAATCAAAGTTTCCATATGGTAGAGCTCTTTGATCTGAACATATTATAGATAGTAGTAGATTATATACAGTAAAATACTTTTGTACAGGTAGTTTTTTATATATTTCTATGATTGAGACAATGAAATAACTGTAGATTATTGTACATGTAGACTGTTTTACCTTGAAATATTTTTAGAACATGTTGTCCTTCGGAGATTGCCACTTTTTAAGCCCCTTGAGGGTTTTTTGGCATTTTTCTGCACGGTTTCATTACTTGCTGTTGTTTTTACTGCGCAAATAAATAAATAAATAATAATAATAATCCAACAAATGCAATTTTAACCACATCATCCTGCATATTCACTTGTTAGAATCAACTTCTGAATGAATATATTATGTGGTATGAATCTGACCAGTGCTAACAGATGCTAACAGATGCTAACGGATGCTAACGGATGCTAACGTTGACAGGTTTCGAGACGCCGACCTCCATGTTCACTCTGGTGGTTCTGATCGTCACCATCGTGGTCTGTCTGTCCCACGTCTGCTTCGGACACTTCAAGTACCTCAGCGCCCACAACTACAAGGTACGCGAATATCAGTACTGCTGGACCAATCAGAGGCTGAGGATTTGATCACACTGTAACTGTGTGTGTGTGTGTGTTGTGTGTTTCAGATCGACACTAAAGACAACGACCTGGAAACGGTGGAGAACGGACGACCGGTTCGACCCTCGTCTTCTCCCAGCACCAAGTCCCAGGTGAGAGTCCGCTCTGAGGCCGCAGCGGTGACCAGGAGCCACTCAGAAACTCAACACAATCTTCTGGCTCCTGGACACTCAACAAGGAAACAGCCCCACACCCTGCAGCCCTGAGTTTTTTATTTTTTATTTTATTTTTTTATTTATTGGATCCACAGTGGTCCACACAGAACATTTACATCAACAAGATATCTTGACCAAATGATTCTTGGCAATAAAAAAGAAAAAAAACATTTGAACAGCAGATCATACGTGTAGAAAAAAAAGATAAAGCAAGATAAAAATTCTGTACAATATTAATTTATGTCCTATACTGTTACCTCATCCCTTGTGCATCGCTCATTAATCACATCACCATCTAAGGGATTTTACAACATCTCACATTTCATAAAGTACTGTTTTAGCAATCTCTTAAAAACAATTTTACTTTCCTTATAAATAATATCTTTAGGCATTGAATTCCACAGTTGCATGGCACAGTACAACGCTGTTCTTTTCTGTATATTAGTCCTAGCTTTTAGCAGCGTGCATCCCCCTTTTATGGCGTGTCTGGTGTCTATTTTGGCTGAAAGACACATTCTGAAACAAAACATTTGGTTTTCCAGTATAAACAATATTTCTGATAAATACTGTTAAAGAAAAATCCTATTCTGTTTACTCTGTTAAATGTTTTCACCTTGTGATGACTTTCATAACACGAGTGTGAACTGTTCCAGTTCTCCTTTTTACCCCCCTGCACCCCTGTACACTCATGCACTTCAGGCACTTTCAGAAAATGCGCACTTCAACAAAGTGTGTAGTGCGGGTATTGGGACAGGGCCTAAGTCTCCAGATTCTATGTCCAAGATTTGGGCGACAGAGGCAAACGTCCACATCACACGGCGCTGGTCCCTTCTGCTTTGTCCTGGGGCCAGTGGCTCCACTGCCCGTTCAAGCTGAGCACGGCTGACTCAGACCTGGCTTCAGAGTTGTGTCCTGGAGCACAGAGAGAGGTCCAGAATACAGATGGTCACATCATTCACGTAGCCACTATTGTGCATTTTTGGGTATTTAAGTTTGAGTTAAATCCATAGATAATAGAAACTTTGAGTCTTGAAACATCTTTCTCTTTAAAAGTGCCACACAGACAGTGCTTTCCCATACAAATGTACAGTGCTGCTAGCCTGAGTGAATAACCTCCAGGACTTCTGTTCTATTTGCATAAAAAGCTGGCCCATTGCAGTCACCGATCTCCCAAAGGCTCTGCCCCGGTGACACCGACCCGGACGACAGAAAGTCTCTTGTTTGAACCACATATGAACAGCTCCGTGACTCTCAGATTTCCCTCTTTAACCATTTCCTCTCCATTTCCAGCCGCAGCAGGCGCAGCAGCAGCAGTCCTACATCGCGCAGGTTCTTCAGGACCCGAACTCCGAGGAGCCGGGCTCAGGCAGCGGCGAGGACGACCGGGGGTCCTCGCAGGACGACGACATCATCAACACCAACAACAGCATCAACAGCATCAACGAGGCCGACTTCCAATCGGGAGAGGACAGCCTGATCGCCAACGAGGTCCGCCACTGACAGGGGCGGGGCCTCGAGAGTGGGGCTACTGTCGGGGGGTGGGGCGTCTGGGTGGAGCTCGAGGGGGTGGGCCTAAAAGACTCCACAAGTCAACTTTAATGCAACAAAACTTTAAACTCACAGTGAACACAAGGAGGTCCATTTTCAACATAAAACCATTTCGTCACCGACACAACTCTTCCTCTGAGGAGTTGGATCCTAACAGCCTTTGTGGAGATCTGCTGATCAAACGAATACTTCCTTGGACCCATCCCGTCCTGCACAGGGACTGTTCCCACCCCACCCCTCAGACAGAAGCCTGAACAAAGAGGACGAGAGGCAGCTTCTTCCCAAAAAACTCTAGATAATAAAAAAGTAATAGACTCCTTATGAAAGTGGGCCTCCTCGCCAGTCCTCCACTCTCATGGTTTGGCCCCGCCCTTTTTCCCTGCTCGTATATTAGACTTGACCCTTGACCTCTGACCTTTGACCTGGCGGCTGGGTCGCCATCGTCTCTGTACATAAACACGAACCAAGCCAAACTCTTCTTCTTCTTCTTCTTCTTCTTCTTCTTCTTCTGTGTTTTCTCCGGGTTTGAACCTCGTGCCTGGACTGGACTTTATCTGTGCTGGACAAAAACAAAAACAAAAACGTCAAAAAAGAGCAACAGTGGATTTTTTTTTTTTCAGGGCTCATTTACACCAAATATTATGGTACGGCTTGGTTTGACATCTGATAATATCTGAAATGGCTTTTGATTTTATTTTGGGAGTGGAGTTAGCGCCATTAGCTGTGTAAATTATAACAACTACAACCTTTTCAAAACATTTTAAACATGTCTTAAAGGGAAAGTAGGCTATTTTTTATTTTTTCCCAGGAAAACGGTTGAATCACTTAACATTTTATTGCGATAGCTATCAGATATATAAAAAACAAGATCTTAATATGTCATCTGGACTTTGAGCTTCCTGGTCAGTCTCGAATTAACATCATTATCTATGTAAATAATGCCCAACCATTCAACTAAAACATTTTAAATGTGTCTTAAAGGGAAATCACTTCACAGTTTATTGTGATAGCTATGATATAAATAAAAAAAACAAGACCTTGAGTTCCCCGGTCAGTAGCTATGTAAATAATAGTAACTACAACCTTTTCAAAACATTTTAAACGTGTCTTAAAGGGAAAGTACGCCATTTTTTTCTTTTTCATTTGAGGAAATCTGTTGAATCACTTAAAATTTTGTTGTAATAGCTATCGTATTTATAGAAAAAACAAGACCTTTATACATCCTCTGGACCTCTAGCTCCCTTTGGTCGGTCTAAAACACTGGATGAATGTCTGCTGATAAAATGTCAACGTAAAAGTGTCTCGAAAATGTCAGAGAAACAGCACAATCTTGAATCGAGAAAAGACAAAAACGTATGCTGTTGTTATGATGGAAAGATGAAGAATATCCTGTAAAGTTCCCCTTTAAACTGTGCCAAACCGTACCGTAACACTTGGTGAAGCAGCTCCTTTAAAAATCTATCACAGTTCCTTTTGGTGTTTTTTTGTTTTTGTTTTTTTTACCAGCACATTTTGTCTTTTTTCAACCAAACGTCATCGAACAATGGCCAACTCTCTGTAGTCTTAGACGCCTTGCTTATGCACTTCTCCTTTCCCCCGTTCGTTTTTCTTATTAAGTTGGATTAAACCTGAGACTTTTGCTGCATGGTTACGTGGACTAAAATCTGCAGCACTTTCTTGTTTCATTTCGGAGTGTTTTTTTTTTCCCTAAAAAAAAATATTCCCCCACGAATGCTTCCTTTTACGGACCAGTGACGGCAGAAGGAAGCGTCTTCTCTCACCTGGACTACCTTAAATAATTCAGTGTAAAGGAGAAGTGGGATATCTCCGCAGACTTTAGTGAGCCTGATCTGATGAAGTGGCGGACGCAGAAGAGCAGCGCTTTTCTTTGGGACGGTCTGCCCGAAAAACGGACTCTTTTTATTTTGAGTTTAGTGTGTTTATTTAAATTTTTTTGCTGTGTGTCTGTGTTGCTTGATGTACAATGACCTCCATTTACAACAAGGCCGAGTCTGCACAGGTATTTAAAAAAAAAGGATAAAATAATTAAAATTAGACTTCTTTCCTTTGCGCTTTTTCTCTTCTGGGGTCAGTCTCTCGGCATAGGTTTTACGCTGGAGACCCCCTCCATATATCTAGGCTTGGGACTGGCACAAAAAGCACACTTGTAACTAGGGCTGTGCCAAATATTTCATGTTTAATTGTGATTCGGTTTAGGTTATATCTTGATTATAAGCTTGGGGTATTTTTTAAACAATATGAA
This sequence comes from Bostrychus sinensis, assembly GCA_020698575.1. Classification (NCBI taxonomy): domain Eukaryota; kingdom Metazoa; phylum Chordata; class Actinopteri; order Gobiiformes; family Eleotridae; genus Bostrychus; species Bostrychus sinensis. Next base: position 38,319,082 of record CM036243.1, on the reverse strand, counting down.
CAAGTCTTACAGCAAATCCATGTAGCGGCGCAAAGGGGTTAGCACTCTCGCCTCACAGCAAGATGGTGACAGACATGGGCAGAACTTTAGCTCCAGGTGCTCCGTACTCTGTCCATCAACCTAAAACATGTGCTATAGGCTAATCCTCAAGCTATAGCTACGCCTGACCAGGATCCTGGCTAAGATCTGGAGATGGGTTCCTAGGCCCAGGTTGTCCCAGCAGCGTTAAAGGATGGGTCAAATGCAGAGGACAAAGTTCCCTACTGGAACATTCATATTCCCTAATAATCCAGAGAGAAAGGACGGTCTGAGGGAGGAGTCAAAGAAGCAATCTTTGTCAAAAAAGATAACCCTAGCCCAGTCTCCTGAAACCCAAACAAAACAAACCAGTTTCACTCAGGTCATTAACATCTGAAGGAGCTGACCAGGCTGGGGAGGGTTAACCACTCTGCCACTCACTCCAGCTGAGGACAAAGGACTCCTAACCAACCAAAACCACTCAGGCTCTTTCATAGTCTATGTAGTCTCCTGAACCAATAGAATTTAGTTTCAGGTCTAAAACTCCTCCTTCCTAGGAGCAGATAACCCAGCTCTCACCAGTTCAATTTGATCAGGTCAAAATCAAGGCCTTAAAAGTATTAAATTTTATGAGTAGGTATTAAATTGTGTTCATCTAGGTCTTAAAATTGGTCAAAATATTAAAAAAGTAGAGTCACTGCAATAACAAAATATATTTTTTGAAGAAATGTTATTGAAATATTGCATGATTCATTTATTCATGATTTTTAATGCAGCACTGGAGTTCTTTTTAACTTTAAAATAAAACCCCTGAGTTTCAGAGAGCACAGATAATTCCTCAGTGTAAAATTCATACAGATTATTGTCCTGTTGTTGATGACGCTGGCATTAAATTTCCCTCAAAGTGGCACTGAAAAGTCTTAAAAAGGTCTTAAATGTCACAAGACAAAACCTGTCAGGGGTCTGCAACCTTCTGGATCCAAAAAAATATTAAACTTACATTTGTAAAGAGCCGCAACTAGTTTCAATGCACGAGCCGCTTAGCCTATAACTAAAATATAGCGTATGGATGGTTATTAATCATTGCAAACTAACAAAGAACTGTGTTAAATACTCACTGCACTGATTATCTTTTAATATGCCACTAACCAGCAGAAATACAGGAGCCAAGCACACTCTGAGAACTGGAGTTACATCCAGTAACATTTCTTGGAGCTGTTTTATTAACTTGTGTGTGTTCAGATGAGTTTGTGTGTGCACTGTGCAGCCAATAAAGGCTACAAACAGTGGCAATAAGTCCATGTCATATTCTAGAAAACAAGGATAAAGTCTTATTTTAAACAGAGAAGGGGCTGCAGATGTAGGTTGTTTCAAAGTCGTCTATGTATTCCTATTCTGGCTTTTCATAACCAGATGTCAGACGCCCAAAGAGCCGCAGGAGCAGGGCTAAAGAGCCGCATGTGGCTCTAAAACCATAGGTTGCAGACCCCTGCTCTTGGATGAAGGTGAAACGTTTTCAACTCTGAAAAACTGAGGCCAGATAACTTCTTTTAAAACTTTTTGTTGTGATTCTCTAATATGGGAAAAAATCGCTCAGCCATACACACGACCCTCTGTGTCTGGATTTGGCAGTGGTGTTTCTTATCCAGCAAATAAATATTTGTGTGTACATTTCTATAGAAGAGAGCGGACTTTACATTAAAACTGGGTTTAGTAAAGGAGAGTTTAGTGAAATAATAGTCTGGTTTAATCAGTCCTGGTGTGACACATTTGGAGGAGGATTTCCTTTCAGTTTCCAACATCAGCCTAAAACATGCACAAGCTAATCCTCCAGCTCGGTCCTGACCAGGATCCTGACTCAGATCTGGTTCTCTGCTCCTGACCGGTTTAACTTCAGAGACAGTGAAGGATGAATTCAGAGAAGAAATAAAGTCTACCATACGACTGAACAAAACAGATCCTTCTTCAGGACCAAAGTTAAACCTAGATCCGAGAGTTAAAGGTGGTCTACTAACGAAACCATGTCCTGTGTGCCCTGGATCCTGACTGGAAGCATGTTCATCCAAAACTCAGAGATCTAAGAGTCCTTTTACTCAGATACCTGTGCAGACTTGGCCTTAAAATGTATAAAAACCAATTCCAGTAACCCAGCCATCTCCATCTGGATAACCACGACCTGACAGTGGAGTTAAAAATGTGAATACTGTTTGGAAAAGGGATCACGCAGCTCTGTCTGACCTGAAGTGTTCTAGTCTCAGGATTCTGTCTGTGAGGATTTTAATGTTTACATGAGTTTATTCTGAGAGCGAGTGAGGCACGGGCTGGACTATGAACGCTGTAGACTTCCTATTTATGTTTTATTTATTTAAAACTCAGCAGTGGTTTTAAAGATAGCACTTGGCTGTGTGCAGCAGTGCCTTAGACTAAAATGGCACTTTTAAAATACACGTAAACCTAAATCTTTCCATTGTCCAAAGACATCTGTCGACTTAAAGCTCCAGTATTCTGCTAAATGGACTTTTCCTCTCTTTTAACCTTGTTATAATGTCGTCTCCTCTTTAAAAACAGACCTGGAGTAGTATTCTGTTTGAGTAATCCTGTATGCTGAGGTGCTGCCCTTCTCCAGAGCTGAAAACGCTCGGTCTCACAGCTCTACGTAGAAACGTGAAACCAGGAAGTGCTCCTGCGCGTTTCTAAAGCCCAGCATCACCGGACTCGTTTTGATCATTTAAAGTCAGCTCATTTATCTATCTGTTAGCCTCAGTTTGCTAATAGCCATGCTAATTAGCCATTTTATGCTATGTCCAGTCCTCACCGTTGCCAGCAGGGGGCAACAACACCTGATCCAAACGTTTAAGTCAAAGTAACAGCTCCCCAAAAGAAGAGATTTTCCATAAATATACATTAATTTAAGTTATAAGACCTGAAATACTAACGCAAAGGTGTCCAAAATTATTTAAAAAAGCCTGAAATAAAGCAAAATATGGGAATATCTGGCCACTGTCCAGGCTTTTCCCAGCCTAAGGCCCATAGTTCCTGGGATAGACTCCTAACAGGAATAAGTAGAGCAGCAGACGTCCAACCCAATCAAAGCAGATATGAAGTCCCAGTCCTTAAAACCACTGCTGTCTGACTCCTCGTGTGTCATTTTCCTGTTTATTTATTTATTTCTAATAATATTTTAACTTAAATGAGTTTCGGTCTACAGCCGGAGATCCTGCAGCTCTCGTGTCTGGAGTTTGACTTTGTTGTTGTTGTTGTTGTTGTTGTTTTCAGCGGCTGATTGTACTTACAGTATATAAGAAGGATACAAGGTCACGCCAGCAGCTCCCAGTGGACTCTTTCTGAACTTGACTGAATATTTCCCGTATTTACGCCTGAAGACTTTCCCAGAGCGTTTTGGTCCCAGCGTTAAAACAAAACGTGCTCACTGACGCCTGCGCCTCTTAATTTGAGCGCATTACACAACACAAGCTGATCAAAAATATGTGGAAACTTGCGGAACAACGACCAAATGAACCACAAGGACACGGGTGAAATGTCTTGCTGAAGGACTCCACGGCAGTATGCAGAGATTGAACCACCAACCAATCCAGTTAGTGGATGAACAGCTCTGCCTTTAGAGCTACTGCCGGCCCGCTACTGCTCTGATACACATGCAGAGGACGGTTCATGTTGGATCATATGGCATTCACCGATTACACCAAACAGAACATTACCGTCCTATTTAGGGATGTAACGATTCTTCGTAAATCGGCTAAAAATCGATGCTAAAGAGAAAAATTTTGAATTGGTGCGGACAAAAATGAATCGCGATGTCCCTTTAAAACAGCGTGCAGGCCACCAGAGTATAATGGTGCGTAGACATCATTACTGAAGAGAAACATTCATTTATATCAAGTTTTAGTTTACAGGACTCATAAAATAATTATCCCGACGTGCCGGGAACGTGAAAAGCCTGTACAAGAGCTTCATTACTCGGAGCGGCTCAGAAGAGCGCTCCCTCACCTCTCGCACAGACGGAGCAGCGCACACAGCGCCCTCATTCACAAAGGAACAACAACAACAGTAAGCCCAGGGCAGACGGCTGGAGACACATCTGAAGGTTTTATTTAGGCTGCACAAACCTCTTTGCTACGTTCACCATCGTTCAGAAAGTAGCTTGTTGTTAGCAGCGAGCTAAAGCAAAGCTAAGTGGCTAACAACAGCTAAAGTTTATCTGAAGTTTCAGTGGCCCCTCCCCCGAAGCATTTCCATGGAGATCAGAGTCTTTACTGAGGATGAGTCTTTCCTCACTGATATTTTTATAAGACTTGACTTTTATTAGGCCCATTATTTATTACTGAGGCGTGGATTCATGATAAGCTGCTTCTCTATGTATTACTTACATAACTAACAAATTATTTTATATATTTTTATTTTGATCCTAACATTTTGTTTTAATATCTACTTTTTTATTCACTTTCTGTTAATAAGAAATGTACAACAATTTAAGTTTGATAAGGAGACACAAATAAGCTATGTAAAAAAATCATAATATAATTATACTGCAACTAAGTCAAATAAAATCGTAATCGTGAACATAAAATCGTGACTTCAGTGCATCGTAACATCCCTACGTCCGATACATTTTAAACTAGAGCTTCATCGAGACATTAGACATTACCAAAAACTCACTGAGCTCCAAACATTAGTTTTGAGTTTGCTCGCTGACAGACCCAAAAAAAAAAAAGTGAATTTGTGAATTTTCTGTGAATTTTCCAAGTTGTAGCTTTGTCTTTGGCGTCTAGCTTCAAAAAAACATAAAACAAGCTAATTCTCCAGCTCGCTACTCCTGAAGGATACTGTACAAAACAACATGGACCATCCCCTGCAGTCGGCTTTTGACCAACAGTGGTAGCGTAGCATCTGAGACCAGTCGTAGTCGTGAACGTTTTTTTTTTTTTTACTGTCTTAGCTGCAGTTTTTTTCGATCTTGGTCTTAGTTCTAATCCAATTTAACTCGATCTTTGATGTGGTGGATTATGAGAAAATACTATACTTTTGAATATATTGAAGTATTTTAGTAATCAGTTTTCAGCATCAGAAGAACCAGGAAAATGTCTTTTGGCATTAAAACAATCGATAATGTATTTGAGCCATCTTTTTTTTAAATCTTTCCCTTTGATTTAGTGTTAGTTCACAGGATTTGGTCTCGATCTCGACTCGGTTTCGAGCCCCAAAAGATTCGCCGTTGTCTTGGTCTTGGTCTAGTTTAGTATGGTCTTGACTACAGCACTGACCAACAGAGTCTAAACCTTTCCTTTTAGCTTCTCTCTTCTTCACCTTCTTCCTCGTGTGCATTGATTCTCATATTAATTCAGCATAGCTTTTACACCAGATGCCCTTCTTGATGGCACAAAGAGCACACTGGAGGCTGCTGGGAGCTGCTGGCACTTGCGACCTCTGACCTCTGTGGTGTTTTTGTACTATGACTACTGCAGTATCTGATACTGAGCCTGTATTACAGACCTGTGCGTGTGTGCGAGTTTAAAGTGGAGCCGGTGAAAAGCCGCGTGTAAATACTGAGGGGCCGAGGCTCCTGGAGGGGGAAGGGGTCTGTGTTCTGTATTTATTATTTCAGGTGGCTGTACAGTGAAGTCTGTCCTGATCATGTCACTGAAAAATAAACTCTGCTTCATCTGTCTGCGTGTGCGTCTGTGGAGAATGAAATGGCTTTGCTGCCTCTCACACACAACAGAAACTCAGCTGTTCATGCTTTGTTCATACAGCTCCAGGTTTTGCGAAGTCAAATTTAAGACCTTTTTAACCTCTTAAACCCGAATAGAGCCCGACGAGGCTCCGCCCCCTTGCGTCCGCTTGTTGGGACCATAGCGGGGAGATACAGCGGCTGACACACACATGTTTGACATCCTCGTGTTCGGACAATTCGTGGCAACAAAACTATCTACTTCAATTTCTATTCAACAGTTGGATTCCGCCTGGATTTTTTAAAAATAAAACATTATATCTTTCCATTACTTTGTTTATTTGGCACAAATTTTGCTGCATTAGACCAAGATATGTGAAATTTTCAATTTATGTTGTTATTTGCTTCACTACAGGAAGGAAAAAGGCTTTTTTGGAGGCAAATATGTGTTTTTTTTCAGGCGGAAATTAGAATAATCCATTTCAACCTCAATTTATGGTCAAACAATATAATTTATTAATATTATTTCTCTTCCACAGTAATCCCCAAAGTCCACCAATTAATTTGCTACCAAGGTTAGCTATGTACACCTAGTAAATGCTAAGTAAAACCTTAATAAATGTAGATATAGAATTTTTGGGAAAAAGGCCTCAGAGCTTAACAGGTTAAGACTTGTCAATGCTGGAAAGGAAAAATAATCGATATGATTTTTACACTATTGTAATAAATCTACATACCGGAAAAAAAAGAAAGGGTTATTTTAAAAGGTACTGTAAGCAACAGCGCTCTACTGGTTTGAAAATGGTACTGCAGTCTAAATCAAAACAACGATCTGTGGGTTGTCTTTCCTCTTTTCTGATTGGACGATCAGCGATGCAGTTTTAGAACAAAAAAAAACAAACATTTTACAACTTCTTTTTTTTTTTATTCTGAATAAATCGTCTGTTCCATGGTTTTCAGTAAAGCTAATATTTGATTTAAACATGTTCACATCATATCTGGGCACACATGAGTCATTTTTATAAAGTTTATAAAAATAAACTGCTCCTAGCAACTTTAAGAATTTACCTCCCTGAACTGTGGCCTGCTAAAGTCTGTGAGGTGTAGTTAAGTCCACTTGTGTTGCCTCTCCACCACTTCATCTCGAGACGCACGCTCTGGGCCTTTATATCATGGATGTATTATAGATGTGGACAGTGAAAGAGGCCATGAACAGCTGTGCTCATTGGTGCGTGATGCCAGAAAAGTTTTTTCTTGTGCATTACTTCAGCGTTGTACAGCCCTCGAGCAAGCGTGGTCTTGCATCGAGAGCATGACCGGTTCTGAACCAATGGGTGCGATGTCGGGCTTGTTGCGGGATGTTTTTTGCCAAATTAAGGATTTTGAAAAGTCCATGGTGTGAAAATAGATAAACTCTACAAAATCCGACCATGTTCTCAGCTGTAGGCGCCTTGTCAGCTGTTTCTTTTTACATTGCTCTCTCCTTTCTGGGCCACATGGAATTTTTTTTGCTGCAATTCCACAAAGCGGCCACTCGGGGAGCGGGAGTGGTGCCCTATCCAGGTCTTACTATAACATCCATGGTTTAATCTCACTCTGACATACAGTATACTCATTTATATCAGATTTGCAGACACATTTATTCAACTTTAGTGCCCCCTTGTGGTTGAGAAGTGCAATTGTCTCCAGTCGTAAACACTACAGCTGTAATAACTTCCGGGCAAAATGTGCGCCAGTGCTGACTGACTGAATGACTGTTTTAGTTTGTATTTTGCTTTTGAGGTCAAGGCTTTGTGTCTTTCTTTCCTTCGCCTCATTTGACAAAACCCTCTTCTCTTCGCCATGGGGTTGGTTCTAAAAAAGCGACATAAGAAAGGTTCGTAGACTGACCTCCCCTCTTCCCAGGGTTACATACTGATGGACGGGAAGAGCAGTTTGTCCTGTCGAGAGCTGATTACCATTAAAATAATTCAAAAAAACATTAATTTAAAGTTACACTGTGTAAGATTCCTGGTCTTGCGCCTCTAGAGGCCACAGGTGCCACTGCACCGTCGCAAAACGTAAACACTAGGGCCCCTCCTCCTTCTGAAACTGTGCGAGCGTGCGTCTATTTCCATCATTGTTTCAACTTTAGTTGACCTGCTGCTACCTTTGGAAGTTTGGACTGGATCTTCTATAGAGTGAGTGCTAGCGTTAGCTTATCAACAAATATCGCGCAATGGTCGCAGTAAAAACAACTAATAACTGTATGAAAAAGCACGTTCTAAAGAAAAAATAAAGAGGCTAATTTACCTGCCCAACAATAAAGAAGCAAAAACGTGATCTGATTTGCAGCCTTCTCTGTCTCTCATCTGACGCCAGCGAGCAAAAGTCTGTCCGATGTTGACTCTTGTCTGCGATCTGGTGCGGTCCCTTTCACATTTTCTTTTTCTTGCCTCGTCCAACATTGTCTTCATCTTCTTGTGTCCTTCGGCCCTGACGAACTGGCGAAAATAACAACGCTAAAAGTAGCTTCATGGTTATACTGCACCTCAGGTATAAGAGCAGAAGGGAATGCCGTAAAGCAAGTCGTTCCCTGTCACGTGACTCTTCCTGAACAGCGGAGCGCTCCCGGCCAAGTTGCGAGGGCGGTTTCTCAGTACAGAAGCCCCGCTCGGAGCAACAGATCGCGCCTCAGGCCTTATAATCGCCCAAAAAATCACAAAAACAAGTCAGTATGCCCCACATATTTAGGAGAAAAGTTACACAGTGTAACTTTAAGGTACAGATACTACATAGTGTTGGTAGTGTTTCGAGGCATCCTGTTGCGACATTGCTGTATATGAACGGGAGTCACCGTCAACATGGATCCAGCCCTCACTTCCGCTGGGGCTCCTGTCAGTCCACTGTCCCACTGCTGTCTATGGGTACGTCAGATTAACGTGCACCAATAAAAAATACAACTTAAGTAATCAAAGAAACCTTTTCCTTTTAATGAAAACACTTTGTGCGTCACATCAGCAGCAGGAACAGAGGGATTCAGACCGGCTTTAACAGCACAGAAGGTAATTTATAAATATTAAAGTAATGATATAAATGATTTAATTATGAATAAGTTACAGCTTTCGACTGAATGAATGAATAAGTTACAGCTTCAACATGAGGAAAACTCTGGTTGTAGTATCGATACAGCTGCATCTCAAACAGAATATTCTGGAAAGTGAATATATTTTAATGCTTCAAGTATAAAAAGTGAAACATATGTTTTAGATTCAGCAAAATAGAGAAGAGAAGAAACTATTTCAGTGGTTTTCAAACTGTGGCGCAGGTCCCACTGGTGGTACATGTTCTTCTGGTGGTACTCAGGAGGATTTTGACCTGGTTTAGTTTTACTCCTGTTTTAGTCTCGGTTTAGTCCTTGTTTAGTCCTGGTTTAGCCCTGGGTTAAATGTGGTTTAGACGTTGCTCCGCCCTGGTTTAGCCCTAGTTTAGTCCTGAATTTATGTTGATTCTGCACTGGCTAAGTCCTGGTTCAGTCCTGATTTAGTCCTGGTTCAGCCCTGGTTTAGTCAGGATTTAGACTCATGTTAGCTCATTAAAGTTTTCTGAGTTTTCTGAGGTGGTACCTGCTGTGAAAAGCTTGAGAACCACTGATTTATTTTAATATTGATTATGGCTTACAGTTAATGGAAACCCTAAATTCAGTATCCCATCAATCTCATCAATTGATAATCACAATTAATTCATCTAAAGATGTGTTTTTTACATTAAAGTACTACAAAATAAAATATTCAAATGTCTTGAGATGCACCTGTAATCACAGCAGCTCTGGATCTGGTAGGTGGCGCAGGGGGCGGAGTCTGTCAGGTGTGAGTGGGTGGAGCTTTAGTCTCAGGTGTGTTTCAAATGTAGCGCTAGTGATGGCCAAGTTTTTTGTCAGTTGTAAGTAGGCGGGTAGTAGGCGGGGCTTGTCCTCAGGTGTATGTAAGTGGGCGGGGCTTGTTCAGGTAAGTCTCAATTGCAAAACTGGTGATTGCCCAGGTTTTCTGTCAGCAGAGTGTGGGCGGGGCTTGTCCCCAGGTGAGTCCAGGTGTGTCTTCGATGTAAAACTTATGCTTGGCCAGGGTTTCTGTCAGATGAGAGGGGGCGGGGCTTGTTCTTAGGTGTGTGAGTGGGCGGGGCTTGTCCTCAGGTGAGCCTCAGATGTAGAACCGGTGATTGACCAGGTTTTCTGTCAGTAGAGTGTGGGCGGGGCTTGTCCCCAGGTGTGTCCAAGCGTGTGTCAGATGTAAAAATAATGATAAGCCAGGTTTTTTGTCACATCTGAGGGGGCTGGGCTTGTCCTCAGGTACGTAAGTGGGCGGAGCTTGTACACAGGTGTGTAAGTGGGTGGAGCTTGTCCCCATGCGAGTCCAGGTGTGTTCTCAGATGTGAAACTAATGATCGGCCAGGTTTATTGTCAGATATGAGGGCCGGGGCTTGTCTTTAGGTGAGCCCAGACGTAGAACTGTCTCAGATGTAGAACTGGTAATCGGCCAAATTCTTTCTCAAACGTGAGTGGGCGTGGCTTTTTTCCGCAGGTGTGTGTGAAAGTGGGTGGGGCTTGCCCTCAGGTGAGTCCAGGTGTGTCACAGATAAAGAACTGGTCATTGGCAACATTTTTTGACAGATGTGCGTAGGCTTGTTCGCTGGTGTGTGTGTGTGTGTAAGTGGGCGGGGCTTGTCCTCAGGTGTGTGTAATTGGGCGGGGCATGTCCTCAGGTGTGTGTAAGTGGGCGGGGCTTGTCCTCAGGTGAGCCCAGGTGTGTTCTCAGATGTAGAACTGGTGGTCGGCCAGGTTGTCCATGAAGGGCTGCACCAGGAAGTCGGTGGTGAAGTAGAAGACCAGTCCGAAGGTGATGGAGATGGGGAGAGCGGGGAGGGCCTTTTTAAAGATGGCCAACAGCAGCAGCGTCAGACACAGGCCCTGAGAGAGACCAGAGGGGAGGGGAGACCTGGGTTAGGACTGGGACTAGACCAGGACTAGACTAGGACTAGACCAGTTATATACAGTATTGCAGTTTCTAGGTTTGAGGCTTAGAAACTGCTTAAAATGTATTAGAGTCTGAGGACTACATTACCCAAGATGCTCTTGTTGCATGTGTATCATCTACTCAGGAACGACTCTTCATTGGTTCATGATTGTACGCATTTAATTTACATTATTTGGAAATGTTCCCTAAGGACTAAACTAGGACTAAAGCAGGACTAAAGCAGGACTAAAGCAGGACTAAAGCAGGACTAAACCAGGACTAAAGCAGGACTAAAGCAGGACTAAACTAGGACTAAAGCAGGACTAAAGCAGGACTAAAGCAGGACTAAAGCAGGACTAAAGCAGGACTAAACTAGGACTAAACCAGGACTAAAGCAGGACTAAACTAGGACTAAACCAGGACTAAAGCAGGACTAAAGCAGGACTAAAGCAGGACTAAACTAGGACTAAACCAGGACTAAAGCAGGACTAAACTAGGACTAAAGCAGGACTAAACCAGGACTAAACCAGGACTAAAGCAGGACTAAACTAGGACTAAACCAGGACTAAAGCAGGACTAAACTAGGACTAAAGCAGGACTAAACCAGGACTAAAGCAGGACTAAACCAGGACTAAACCAGGACTAAAGCAGGACTAAAGCAGGACTAAACCAGGACTAAACCAGGACTAAAGCAGGACTAAAGCAGGACTAAACCAGGACTAAACCAGGACTAAAGCAGGACTAAAGCAGGACTAAACCAAGACTAAACCAGGACTAAAGCAGGACTAAAGCAGTAGTAAAGGATAGACCAAGTATTAATCAGGACCATCCAAGTTATAAACCCAGGTCAAATGGGGACTAAAGCAGAAGTCTAACCAGACCTAAATCAGGTCGAAGCTTTGGTCTTGCTTTAGACCTGGTTTACACCTGGTTTTGGTCCTGGTTTAGACCTGTTTTGGTCCTGGTTTAGTCCTAGTTTAGACCTGTTTTAGCCCTGGTTTAGTCTTGGTTTAGACATGGTTTAGTCTTGGTTTAGACCTGTTTTGGTCCTGGTTTAGAACTGGTTTAGTTTTTCTTTAATAAATTTTTCTGAATTAATTCCTGCTTTATCTCTTGGTTAGTCCTGAATTTAGCTCATAGAAACACTGGACTAGACCAAGTATAAACCTGGACTAAACCAGGTCTAAACCCGGCTGCGGTCCTTTGTGTAAACTCACGATGAGAATGGCGACGAAGCAGGCGATGGTGGTGTTCCAGTCTCCTCCGGTGGCCGCAGCTTTCCCCACGAGGACGCTGTAGAAGATGAAGTCTCCCAGGCCCAGCTTCACTCCCCCTGGACACAGCACACACAGCACCTCAGCACATTCACACCTGTTCTCTCACACGGACTCGGTCTGGGACAAGTGACTCACGGTCCTCCTCCAGGTCGTCCTCCATGAACCCTCGGGACGGCTGTCTCTCAGGCTCCACCTCTCTGTCTCTGTGCTCCGCCTCCTCATCTGGACACACAAGGAAAATCAGCTCCCCTATGCTGATAAATGGACTTTTTCTCTCTTTTAACCCTGTTATAATGTTGTTTCCACTCCTCGAAAAAAGAACTGCAGTAGTATTTTGTTTCATTTACACACGTTTGAAATATATTCCAATTTTTTTGTCTTCCTCTCTAAATGGCCTTAATAAGCTGTCGTAGAATTAGAATCAGAGTTTAAAGTAACAAATATACAAGGAAAAAAAATTGTAATTTTTTGAGAACAGAAACATGCAAATTGACGAGGAAAAAAAATTAAATAAAATACCCCCCCCCACAAAAAACTTCCAGCAAATTCACATGAAAAACAGATGCAAATTTATAAAAAAACAAAAAACAAAAAAACATGCAAATATATGAAAGAAAACAGACAAATTTACAAAAAAACACACAAGTTCATGAGAAAAACATGCAAATTTAAGAAAAAAAAAGTCTGTGTTTAGACCTGTTTTGGTCCTGGTTTAATTCCTGTTTAGTCCTGGTTTAGTCTTGGTTTAGGCCAGGTTTACACCTTTTTTAACCCTGGTTTAGAGCTGGTTTGGTCCTGGTTTAGAACCCCCCCACAAAAAACTTCCAGGAAATTCACATGAAAAAAAGATGCAAATTTATAAAAAAAAAACAAAACCCAAAAACATGCAAATATATGAAAAAAAAAACCAAAAAGACAAATTTACAAAAAATGAGAAAAACATGCAAATTTAAGAAAAAAAAAGAAAAAAACATTTAAGAAAAAAATTGTACATTTGCAAGTTTTTTGAATTTGAATCTTTTTTCATGCAAATTTGCTAATTTATTCACATATATCTGTGACTCTCCAAATCTTTTTTCTTCCTCTCTAAATGGCAGCACATATATGGCAGTGTATTACTGCCAACTTAGTGTGAATTAACTTCAGCTGAATCACATTTTAACAAGAAAACTATCACGGTTTTACATCCTGCTGTTTTTATTCCCCAATGACAAACTGGCAACTTCACCCCAAGCAGAAGTTTTACGTTTTCTCTCTGACTAACTTGTACTGCTAAGAGTAGTTTTATTGTAACATAGGTTTTACTTCTACTTGAGTAATATTATTTTGAGGTAACAGTACTCTTGGCACCTCTGACCAAAATAAATGAGAGCAAAAGACGACAAAGTGAACTGAACACTGTTGGTGACTCGTCCAACTTTAATAAAACTGTGTTATAAGTGTGATGCAGTACATGAAGTGGATAGTAATGAAATGTAAAGGTACAGTATTTTCTGGACTATAAGTCACACTTTTTTTCATAGTCTGGCTCGGGGTGCGACGTATACTCAGGTGTGACTTATATATTAAAATATTTCAGGTGTTTGTTAGAGGGCGCTCTAGGCTTGTGTCCCAGCATCTGCTGCACCTGTACCACTGACAATTTAAAATGTAAACATTACCACTAACAACTTAGGCTATAAAGACAACTGAGAAAGAGCGGAATAATTGGAAATGGAACTGATGCTGAGTCTGACGACAGCCACGCAGAGGAGGAAGCGGCGCTTCGTCTACCTCCGGAGTTGGCGGAGTTGTTCAGAAGTGACACCGAGGATGAAGAATTTAAAGGATTTAGTGATTAGGAGTGAGATGGTGAGTTTGGTGAACTTGTTATATTATGTTCTTTATGCTATAGTTATGTGAATAACTGTTAATATATTACGTTAACATACGAGACACCTGTTCAGTTCGTTGTTTATGCTTCATGTAGCTGAATAACCATCAATGTGTTACGTTAGCATAGCGCACACCTATTCAGCTGTTGTTCTCTATTCTATTATTACTATAACTTCCCTTTCAACATGAAATGTCTGTTCTTGGTGTTGGATTTTTTTAAAATAAATTTCCCCCAAAATGCGACTTATATACGTTTTTTCTTCTTCATTATGCATTTTTTGGCTAGTGCGACTTTTACTCCGGAGCGACTTATAGTACAGAAAATACAGTAATACTTTTATCCAAACCCACCTGTTTCTGAGTGGTGAGCGTCTGCTGGACTCGCCATCCCCACCGTCCACATCATCGCAGCTGAGCAACACAAAAACACAACAGAATTACTCCTAACTCAAAAAATAAAAGCTCTGAGGAAAGTTGGAATAATCTGTCTTTTTGAGATTATGAAGAATGGAATCACTGCAGAGGAAATGAAGTCAGATTTAACCATAACAATGTTGTGTGTAGCACTCACAGGAGTAGATGAGAGCAGGGAAGATGGGCTCGTTCCTCTCCTGAGCGGTTTCCACCAACATCCTCAGGGGCCCTTTAGGACACAGCACCGCCACCAGGTCTGGGACAGGACCAAGACGTGGGTCAGGGGCAAGCATATGTACACAGCAACATGTTACTCAGAGTTTAGTGAGCTGGGTTAACGTTTAAGGCTGCACGATACGGGAAAAACATGCGATATTTGATAACTATGTTGAAAATAGTTATTCTAAAATGGGGCCTACTTTTCTGACACAGCAAGTTAAATTCACTTAAAACTAAAATGTAAGTCGCTGTATGTATAATTTGTGACAAAATAAAGTAAATTACCCCTAAAACTGGACTTTTTAAACATTTTTATTTAGTCACAACACATTTTCTTTTAAGGCTCTGGTGGAAAATGATTCTTCAGTGTAAATCTCTGTCAGATGGAAGACTTTAGTGTTACTGTGTTAGATTCTTGTGATACAGATATTAAGGGTGCTCCGATCAGGGTTTTTGAGGCCGATCACCGATCACCGATCAGCCTCTGCTGTGATCGTCCGATACCGATCACGTGGTCTTCAATGTAATAATGTATTGTATGCAGGCTATTATTAGTTCCATTTGAAAAATACTGTAGCCTTTGTAAATATAAAAGAACAACAAAATACTACTTATTTTTGTTTTAGAAGAGGTTTTGTTGCATTATTGGTCTTTAATGTGTGCCCAGTGTCTGTGGCTTTGTTTGAATGCTCCGCTGATGTAAAAATCAGCTGTTCTTAATTGGTTCCTTTAATGAGAGTCCGCGGGTGCTGCGTCCGCGTAACGCGCAGCCAAACCAGGTTGAAACACAGTGGACTAAAGAGCAGACAGCTCCTGCTGCCAGGTCTGACAACGTCTGAATGAAGAAAACGTGCAAAGAGAGCAGAGAAGACAACGATGAAAGGTGCTCCTCTCAGACACACGGACACATGGGCTGCCTTTTTACTTTCTCTTTCCATTAGCAGCCATTTGGTGCAGTTTAAGCCACAAAACGCACAGTTTTCTCCGCGCAACACAGGCAGACTCTGAACTTTCTTAATCCTTTTAACGTAACTGTTAGCGGGCTAGCTGTAGCTCTATTTACGTTGGTGTTTGCAAATACACGCACTGCTGCACCTCGGTTCTGTCCCGTGCGCTCCTAAAGCAGGCGGGGACACAGCGGGGACACAAAGCAGCGCCTCCAGGGCAGGTTTGTGTTAGTTATAACCAGGGCTTAACTTACAAACACTGCTAGAATAACGCTACTGCTGTTTAATCAAACCGGAGTTGCAGGACAGTAAATGTGAGAGCCTCGCGTGTTTATTGTAATTTGATCGGCCCTTCTGATCGGCCCATTTTACCGATCACTCTATTTTTAGCCATGATCGGCCGATCATGATCGGCGGCCGATCGATCGGAGCACCCTTAACAGATATTGCCTTTGACGATTTTGTGATACCGATAATTTCACGATAAATTGTGCAGCCCTAGTAACTTCACAGAAAAGTCACACATTATGTATTATGTATGTATGTATATGATCAAATACACATTTTCCAAGTCTCTTTTAGGTCTTGTTTTGATGAAAACTTTTGTCATGCTTCTTTAGCAACACAGGCCTTGCATGTTTTACGCATAACAGACCACACAAAGACGGCCCGATATATCAACCGACCGTTAAATCAATCCATCTCCAGTTAAAAGGAGAAGACGCTGATATTTAGGAGGAGAGCAGCTGTATCAGTGGACACAGCTCTGCGTGAAAGCGGTAAGAACGTAATTAATAAAAGCATGTAAATGTGAGCGAGTGAGCTGAAAGTGTGACTGAAGCGTAGGAGCAAGAGAGAAGCGACGTCCTGTAAAGTGTTGAAGACAGCTTGGCCGTGCTCCAAAATGCTTAGCCTACTTTACCTAAACTGTTTTCCCCCCTAACCAAAAGTGTTTGTCAGGGAAGAGGAGGGTGCAGTGGTGGAAGAAGTTCTCCATTTCTTAAGTAAAAGTACAGATAAAGGAGCAAAAATTTACTCACGTAAAAGTATCACCTTAAATTTTCTACTGAAGTATAAAAGTACTCACTATAAATGTACTTGCAAGTAAAAAAGTAAAAGTATTTCTCACAGACTCAGCTCATGAATGAGTTAAATGTGAGGGATTTTGCTGATTCCAGATGAAATGAACAAACTGCTGCAGTAGAAGAGACTGAATCTGTCGCTGAGCTCTTCTGTCTTTATTATTCTGATGTTTCTAAAGCAGTACTACTTTACTGCATCTGTTATATTTAAGTACTGTGTGTACTACAATGAGGCCATGACAAAAACACATGATTTTAAACCAAAATCAAAAAACTTTGTTCTTCAAACCAACTCAGAAAGTGGGGTAAAAAGTACAGATACTTGCTCTAAAATGTAGTGAAGTAAAAGTAAAAGTACCTGTTGTAAAATGTACTTAAGTGAAGTACAGATACATGAAAATCGTACTTAAGTAAAGTAAAGTAAAGCTTCCGGAACAAAAGTAGTGTAATTTTTCTTGGATTAGGTCACTAATAAAGAAAAAGTAAGTGAGAAGTGCAGATATAGTTTCCAAGAAACAGTATTGGGTCAAAATAGGAAATTTAAGCAAAATAAGGCAAAAACGGTGGTTTATCAGAAGGTACAGTGTCTACAAGCAACCAGTTCTATCTGAAAGCTGCACATTCAATACATTCATTTTAATATGTCTAGAGTTTTGACATAAAATGTTTTGTTTTTATTTGCAGAAATTAGAGTAGAGAAATTAAATATTTTCTAAATATAAATATTATTTTTAAGCAAAAATGCCTAAATCTATTGTATAAACAGATGTGATTTTGATGTGAAACAATATCATTAAATATCTTGAATACATAGCTAACAGCACAGTTATCAATTGATTTTCAGTTCATCTTAAAATAAATGAGATTTAACCACTTTTATCTCAGAAGCAGATCGAGTCCAAACATTTGTAGCCCAGTGTAATTAAGTACTTTTACTTCGTTACCCTCTGGTCATTAACGTGCCCTGGTGAAATTCACTCTGGGTAAAAATGCTGGAAGCTGCCGCTCGACTCCAAAAGCGGCCCCACCCGCCTGCAAACCTGATGAGCTCGAGCTGGAGAAGAACACAAACCGTGACCAGGTACTGACCGTACACAGAGATGGCCCCCAGGATGACCCAGGCGGACCACGGGGGCAGGTACTTGATGAAGACCAGAGCCATGAGGGCGCTGATCAGGATCAGGTAGGCCTGCTGCAGCTGGAGCGGGCCCTTCCAGTGGATACACACCATCCCCACGGCCCCGAAGTTCCAGATGATCACCGAGACTGTGGGGTAGTCCATCGCCACGTTGTACGTCTTAAACACCTCTCTGTACGGGACAGGGGACAGCACTTAAAGCTTTTCTGTTTGGTTTCACACACTCGCTATAAAACTGCCTTTCAAAACAATAAAAGGGGGAAATGTAAATAAAAACAATCCAGCAGCAACACACAACCGCTTCATCATGAAACACTGCTGTCTCCTCTGCACCAGCTGGGTTTGTAGTTTTCAGATTTAGGTTCATCTGACCACAGAACGGTCCATTTAAATGTATTTACTTTATCTTGGGGCTGCTCGATTATGGAAAAATTTAGGTCATAACTGGAATCTGGATGATTTTTTATGTAATTTTGAACATCTTTAATGCCACAAACATCGCAGCAGCTTAAATTCTCAACATTTATTTGCAAGTTTAAAATATGGTAAATAAAGCACCAGTAAAGTTAAAATCCAATGTTCCAGTGTCCAGTGGAACATTTAATGTTTGGGTTTTTCGTCCTGCTAGAAGCAAACTTGTTCTGCCGTCATAATGTCACATGTCTATGCAGGCTATGGAAATGGGAAATTATTATCTAGATGTATGTATGTATGTATGTAGGGATGTATGTATGTATGTATGTATGTATGTATGTATGTATGTATGTATGTATGTATGTATGTATGGATGTATGTATGTATGTATGTATGTATGTATGTATGTATGTATGTATGTATGTATGTATGTATGGATGTATGCATGTATGTAGGGATGTATGTATGTATGTATGGATGTATGTATGTAGGGATGTATGTATGTATGGATGTATGGATGTATGGATGTATGTATGTATGTATGTATGTATGTATGGATGGATGTATGGATGGATGTATGCATGTATGTAGGGATGTATGTATGTATGTATGGATGTATGTATGTAGGGATGTATGTATGTATGGATGGATGGATGTATGGATGCATGTATGTAGGGATGTATGGATGTATGTATGTATGTATGGATAGATGCATGTATGTATGTATGTATGTATGGATGTATGTAGAGATGTATGTATGTATGTATGGATGGATGGATGTATGGATGCATGTATGTAGGGATGTATGTATGGATGGATGTATGTATGGATGGATGTATGCATGTATGTAGGGATGTATGCATGTATGGATGGATGGATGTATGCATGTATGTATGCATGTATGTATGTATGTATGTATGTATGTATGTATGTATGTATGTATGGATGGATGCATGAATGTATGTATGTATGTATGTATGTATGTATGTATGTATGTATGTATGTATGTATGTATGTAAGTTTTACTGTGAATAACATTTGTCTGTAAATCGTTGCATTCTGTTTTTATTTACATTTGACCCAGCGTCTGAATCTTTTTGAGTTGGGGCTGCACGTTGCTGAGAAGGAGGTAAAGGCAGCTGCGTTTAGACTCACCCCAGATACATGAAGCTGAACCAGAAGAGCAGCATCAGAGACGACAGGATCAACCAGCCGTGGATGAACTGCAGCCAGAACAAACACATTATTATTATTATTATTATTATTATTATTATTATTATTATTATTATTATTATTATTACACATCTATTTTGGTGCATTTGGTGAATTTGATTAAACCTAGCACAGAGTTGTTCTTCTGTTCTTTAGGCCTCTTTAACAATTTTTAAACACAACACTGATTTCTTTAAATGCCCATCAACTTTCACATTTATTTATTTTTTACTTACTGAATTAGGCAAAAGTGGCACAAATCTGACTTTTTTGCCCACATGTGAACCATTTCTGATGTTTTCATGACAGTGTGAGCTGCACTACACTTTCACACGTGCTCCTAATCAAATACATGTCTGATCTTTGACAACGTGACCTCAGGCTGAATGGCCAAGTTACATTTGATTTGACTTTTACGTCAACAGAAACTGCGCTGGAAGAGGCGGGAACTGGGCCAATCAAAAAGAACAAGATGGACCTAGTCAGTGGAAAAAAATGATATTTGGGACTTAATTAATATTTACCTGAGGGGTCGTATAGTAACCGGGCTGTTACTATACTTTCTTGTGTTTGTAAACAGAGCATTTGCGTTCCAAACACTGGTATCGGTGTAGGTACCAAATCTACTCGGGTGGGGTGGCGTCGCTTAGTGATGACGTAATGCTGCCGAATCCTCGCTGCCTCCCCCACAGAGCAACAGTAGCTGGGTGTATTTGCAAACGGTGTGGAGCTATAGCTGACTCTACAGCTGCTCTTTACGTCAGAAGTGGTGTGTTTGCATTAACGAAGTAATAAGGAACTGAAATAAATACAAGATATTGATGATTATGGCCACTAAAAAAATCATTCTTACTGAATACACTAATTTGGTTAAAAAACACTGTGCCAATGAGCGTCCATGGTTATTACGAAGGGTTTTTGGGGGGCATTTCACGTGTTTTGCTATTTTTTTTATTATTTACTAGACAGCTCTACACATTTGTATGTCATTTTAATAAAGAGAGCGAGGTATCTTACAAAAACATCAATAAATAAGAGAAAAGCACAGTAATGTACTTCTTTTTTAAACCCTTATTGCTTTTAAGTTGTTATAGCCTATCAACGGTAGCAGCAGCTAAAACATTAATTGACAATTCATGACTGGGAGCAATATTTATACGAGCAATAAATAGCTATGAGTACGTATTTTTCTATTAAATAATTATAATGATCTCTGTCTGATCAGAGCTGCTAAATCTGCTCGGCTTCGGTGGTCAAATCGGCTCGAGTTGACATTTCCGGGTTAGCGAGAGACGAAGAGCCAATCAGGCCGTTCGCTCGAAGTCTCGTCCAATCAGAACGCGTAACGTCATCACTAAGCGGCGCCACCCGAGTAGATTACCCGAGTAGATTTTGTAGCCCGAGTAGATTTGGTACCTACACCGGAAGTTAAAAAAGACCATAATACATTTTTAATGGAGGAGTTAGCGCTAGCCACCAAACATCGCAAATTAGGAATAATCAAGACAGGTTTGGTATCTGACAACCACTCTGCCACATGTGAGTAATATCAGAGCCTGGTTTAATAACATTAGCGAGAGCCGTTTAATGTAACGTTGCCATTAGCGTCTATAATTAGCATATAAGCTAAAGGCTACGTAATTTACATTTCTTAATTTCAATGTTACGCAAAACAAATAGTAACAGAAATGTGTTGAACCACAAAAGTTTGACAGTGTTTTCACAAATTTAATTCATCAGTCACAAGTTGTACTTTTATAAGTTCACTTTAGCAACTGGTACTGACGCAGATCTGGGTCATGTTGCTTCAGAGTCATTTTTAACAAAAATATAAACAACAACCATTCGTTCCTGCTGCCAAGAAACATCTAAATAATATTTTTACGTTGCACCCTCGTAGAAATAAATGGGATAGAACGTTAATCTCGATACCAGGATTTTTTAAATTAGGGGATGTGTTAAAAAATCTTCCTGAGAAAAATCTTCTTTAAAGTTTAAAGTCTTCTCTGTCAGTACAAATGACCAAAAGTTAAGTTAATTCTTGGGTACAGCGTCACAAAGTGGTGATATTATTCAAACACAAAGGCGCGATTTCTGACTCCACATTAAGCCAGAAGATTAAGCGAACTAAAAATGATCAGATTTAATATTTGTGGGTTTTCTGTTTGGATATTTCCACAAAAAATCGGATCTGCCCTACATCTGAGGTTTTGACAAGATCAAATTCAGGAATGTGAACGCAACCTATTAAAATTAGAGCCCGGCCGATATAGCCAATTAGAAAATTATCGGGTATCGGCTGAAATCCGGCCGATATCTGCCGATATATTTAGTACTATTTTTACCGTGTGCTGGAACACTGGAATAAAACCTGTTTACATGCAAATGATGGCCATCTACTATTTGTCAATCAGTGTTTCCAAGCAGTTGGGCTTTTACTCTGCAGTTCATAGGAAACAGCCCAAATCACCTTCCCATGTCCCGAAAAGCTCAAAAATGCAATAAAAATATTTTGCTAATTTCTCTGCAATAAAACCTCAGAACAAAAATTCAAAATGCATTTTGTAGTTCTCCACATGCTCTACCTACAGAGCAAGTTTAAATGAAATGTAAGTTAAATTTAGTTAAAGCTAAATAAAATAAATAAATATAATACATAATAATACTCCCTACACCAATGCCCACTACAACCTACATAACAGTCAGCATAAAGAACAATAAGCAGCTTTCTACAACATTTTAAAAAGATGTTTATTATATATATATAAAGTGGCTTGGGGTGTACACGACATATTCATGTAAACAAGAGCAGAAAGAAAAATGCTTCAAAATACTTTTTTCTAATGTATAACTGTATCGGCCGATGTATTGGATATCGGTATTTTTTATTGCCTAATATCGGTATCGGCATCGGCCTCAAAAAAAATCCATATCGGTCAGGCTCTAATTAAAATATAACAAAACAAAACCCAATTTGGGGCGAAAAAGTCTGAATTGAGCGTGAAGACCAGCAGTGTGATACAGATCAATCAAAACCAGCTCTAACAGGATTTAGTTTTGTGTATTTCTGCGTGTACCTTGTAGCATCTGTATTTGTAGAGCACCACCAGGAAGATGGTCATGACGACGATGACGCTGATCATGATGATGGTGTTCAGGACAGAGTTCAGGAGTCTTTGTCCCACCGAGTCTGTGTCCTCGGTGAAGGGAGTGTATATCCTGCACAGACACAGAGTCACGTCAGCCCACAAATAAATCCCTCCCTGAGCCCGGATCAGAGCGCTGCGGGACGTTTCACCCTCCTGCAAACCTAACACATTGTTTTATGTCTTGTCTTTTGTGGATAACTTTGGTCGATTCAAATGTCATACATTTTCCTCAGGTGTGTATTTTGGGACAAATTTTCAGATTTTAGGATATTTTTAGAAAAATCCTGTTAAAATGCTCGCTATGAAAAAGTCACACCTTTGTCCCTAAGACTTTTTTATGCACTGACTTTTTTTAATACACTGTCATTGAAATATAATTCATGAACTGGAATTTTAACTATTTTGTTGCACTAGGTGGCGCCATTTCACCATATATGGTAGATAGAGGTATAAATGTTTGTTTAAATTATCCTGCAACAAGGCGAATAAAAAAAAAGGTCAGAACTAAAAGGATGTGGGTGTGTCATATATTAGTGTTTGTTGACACATTAGTGTAAAATGTGGTCCTTACTGAGTTATGCATGTCGCAAAAAAAAAAAAAAAAAAAAAAAAAAAGCAAACATGATTGCCATATTTTAAGATTAACTTTTAATCACAAGAACTGGGGTTACATTTCATAAACACAAGAATTTTTGTGATGGATTGGAATTTTTGTTTCTTTTTTTTTTTGCACTAGGGGGCGCCATTTCCTCATCTCATACCACTACAGAGGTATAAATGTTGCCAATGATGTTTGTATAAATACTAAAAACTAAAATTATGTGTTTTAAGAGTGTCATAAATTGGTGTGAATACATTTTTTTTTTTTTTTTTGTAATTTTTGCCATATTTTGAAATCATCTTTTAATCACAAAAACATTCATGCATGAGGATTTTTTTTTGCTTTGTATGGTGAGGACTGAAGTTGATCATTGTAACCAAGGAAAAAAATAATAATTATCCATTATTAGATCATTTCTCTATGGCAGTATTTATTGGTGCATTTTTTGTGTGCCTTAAGGTGAAAGGTGTGACTAAAAGTTAAGGTGCAGGAGGGTTATATACAGTTTCCTACACATCCTGAGGTTGTGTATTTGTACAAGTGTTGGTTTGTTGGTAAGACCTTTTAAAAAAGTACCAGTTTATATTTACATGGAAATTCCTGGAAAATCAGTAACTGAACTAAATTGATGTCTGTCTGGATCCAGGAATGTTTTAAAAAGAGACAGAGCCAAAAATACAAACTCCAGCTATAAGGGAAGGGGCCAGTAATAGGACAGAGCATTTACCCCTGAACTAGAAGATCCCTGGTTTGAGTCCAGGTCTTGTCTCTAGATCGTTACCACTGTGAGATAATACCTCGCCAGATTACAGCCGGTTGCATTCAAGCATAATCCCACAAAAATTAAACTTTTCTGGCCAATCGTAAGGGTTTGTCTAAAAGGGGGCGGGCTTTATGCTGTGCTCTGTCTCTGTGATTGGTTGTGGGTCTATCCAGGCGCACTCAGAGGTAGTTGAACAGACAGACGTACAGCTGCTGGTTGGTCTTCTCGGTGTAGAAGCTGACAGATTTGATGGTTGCGACCACGACCACCATGCAGAGCGTGACGGGCACGAACAGCATGATCACGTGTTTGGCGCCGTATTTCAGCGTCAGCTCCTCCTCGTCCATTTCCTGCTCCGCGCCGTCCAACGAGGAGGCGGAGTCAGGCCCCGCCCTCCTGGACACGCCCTGGAGGAGACACAGGATTTGACCATAAAAGGACAAGACAAGGAGCTTTATTCCCGGCAATGGACTTCAGCTTCAATCACTTCAACGACAAACAAAACTCCTCTCAGTGCAAGTTAAAAAGAAACCAGGATTAAACCAGGACTAAACCAGGACTAAACCAGGACTAAACCAGGACTAAACCAGGACTAGACCAGGACTAAACCAGGACTAAACAAGGACTAAACCAGGACTAAACCAGGACTAAACAAGGATTAAACCAGGACTAGACCAGGACTAAACCAGGACTAAACAAGGACTAAACCAGGACTAAACCAGGACTAGACCAGGACTAAACCAGGACTAAACAAGGACTAAACCAGGACTAGACCAGGACTAGACCAGGACTAAACCAGGACTAAACCAGGACTAAACCAAGACTAAACCAGGACTAAACCAAGACTAAACCAGGACTAAACCAGGACTAAACCAAGACTAAACCAGGACTAAACCAGGAATAAGCCAGGACTAAACCAGGACTAAACCAAGACTAAACCAAGACTAAACTAGGACTAAACCAGGACTAAACCAAGACTAAACCAAGACTAAACTAGGACTAAACCAGGACTAAACCAGGACTAAACCAGGACTAAACCAGGACTAAACCAGGACTAAACCAGGAATAAGCCAGGACTAAACCAGGACTAAACCAAGACTAAACCAGGACTAAACCAGGACTAAACCAGGAATAAGCCAGGACTAAACCAGGACTAAACCAAGACTAAACCAAGACTAAACCAAGACTAAACCAGGACTAGACCAAGACTAAACCAGGACTAAACCAGGACTAAACCAGGACTAAACCAAGACTAAACCAGGACTAAACCACGACTAAACCACGACTAAGCCAGGACTAAACCAGGACTAAACCAGGACTAAGCCAGGACTAAACCAGAACTAAACCAGGACTAAACCAGGACTAAACAAGAACCAAACCAGGACTAAACCAGGACTAAACCAGGACTAAACCAGGACATATCACTGGTTTTTATTCTGTTCCTCAGAGCGGTGCCAGTGCAGTGTCTCGTTACTTTCCACCTGTGCTCATTCCTAACTGTATCTATCAGTTTTGGATTATGGAGATATAACTCATATGCAGGCTTCACCTTCTACAGTTTATCACTCGGCCCTCCGTTTCAGAACTGGTGACAACTGCAGAACTCACCACTGTTTACTTTACGACAAAGTTGGATGGAGGTTCAGTCAGGAGAGAGCAACACTGTACTCTGTTTATTTATAAGGCACTATCTCGTCTTTTCTGAATTATAGCTCTGGCCCCCTCATCACAAGATCTCATGACTTTTTAGTTCTGAAATCTGAACACATCAGGACAGAAATAGGGAACAAGGCCTTTAGTTTTTATGCTCCCCACAAATGGAATGACATTCAAAGACAAAGACAGTAATTTGTAAAAATCGCCATTGTCAACTGTGATTTTTATCCCGTGCCAATCAGCCAAGTCTGTAAAAATGTCAGTAAAAATTCCCCCAAAAATGATTGATTCAGGCTGTTTTTGTCAGCAGATTGTTTTCTAATGTGTTTAAAATGTCTTTTAACGCTCCATTTTATGTCTGTATCTAAACTATATTAATAATAAGACGTCTCTTTTGGCCTTACTCCGAAACCATACCTTTTTTTCTCTGATTAAAAAGTAAAAAAAAAGAGTAAACAAAAACTACGTTGAAGACGTGACCTGGAAGCACATGCCTCGTCGTCATGGCAACATTAAACTAAGCTATTTGGAGCAACATGGAGGCTCTTTTGGGAAGTTTGAACGCTTTTTGTGCTAAAATTAGATCCAGAGAGACGTATCACAGTGAATGGATGAAGAGAGAGGAACGCCTGCTGTTTACGAAGAGAGAAATCTCCACAGATAATGGATGACATGCGTCGTAGCCTGAGGTAAAGTTTGTTTTTTGTCATTAGGCTACAGCAAAGCACCATAAAAGTTAGAAGCTTTAGATTAAGTAGAGCTAGAAAAACAAATGAAATCAGGGATTTTAATTATAAATCTATGTGATTGTCAATACGTCATATCTGGAATAAAGTAATGCTTATCCTGTGTGAATAGAGCTTTAGACTGGACACGCTCGCCTCTCTCACACTTTAAAGCACTGGTGGCTGTGTACACAAACACAATGTACTTGTTTTGAAAATTAATTGTTGGGGTGTTCTTATTGTGCAGTATGTTTGTACTGAAGTTGTTGCTTATTTGTGTTGCGTTTTTGTAGGGAGACCCATGAGAAGAGAGTCCAGGACTCTCCTTGGTGCTCTCCCTGTATAAATAAAGATAAAATAAAAATCAATACTCCCAACAGTGAACACTAGATCATGTTCACAGGAGCAGCTCCCAGTGCCTGCATCAGGAGCTCTTTTTACACACTTACACTAAAGTTTGCGAGTTCATTCAGGACAATTCGCAATTCAGAAAAACATACTTTTTCTGCTTGACGACTACACTTGTAACCACTGACTATGAACTGTATTATGTGTGAATTTGTGTGAAAGGGATGTTTATCCTTTTGCTGCAGAACAGAAACCTGCTGGAAAACAGGTCAGGCCTGATTAATTGTGGTTACACTTTTAATTTTTTCCTGAATAATAAGTAAACTGAGATGAACTCCTGTGTTACCCGCGTGGGAGCAGACACATCCTGGTGGTCCAAGTCTGGGCTGTATGAAGGGACAGGAGGGACTTCTGCAGGGACCAGGGCTGTCCTCTCGTTGTAGCAGTCGTCCTCGCTGTCGGACACCTCCATCGTCTCCTGGAGGACAAACACAGCTGTGATTTAACCCCACAGCTCCACAGATCACTGCTGACCGGGCACAGAGACCATTACCAGTACAATGAGCGAGTGCTGTTCTGGTCTGAGCTCCTCTGGTTCTGCCATACACTGAGCAGCCGCCTGCGTTTCTGCTGCTCCTCCCTAACGCCGGGAAATGTGCCGCTGTAAAGAAAGTGGAGCAAAAAGTTTAATAACACTTCTCATTAACTCAGAAAACTACAGCAGCCGTCAATAACAAGAGTCAGAGTAATAAATGTTTACAATCTTACTGGAAACGTAATATATATTTACACATATATGTATATGTATATGAAAGAGTTTGTGACAAAAAATAAGCAAAAAACTGGTCTAAAATAGGACAAAACCTAAATCAGGTCTAATACAGGACAAAAGCAGGACTAAACCGGGCCTAAACCAGGTCTAAACCAGGACTAAAGCAGATCTAAACAAGGACTAAACCAGGTCTAAACCCGGTCTAAACCAGGTCTAAATCAGGACTAAACCAGGTCTAAATCAGGACTAAAGCAGGACTAAAGCAGGACTAAACCAGGTCTAAATCAGGACTAAAGCAGGACTAAAGCAGGACTAAACCAGGTCTAAATCAGGACTAAAGCAGGACTAAAGCAGGACTAAATAAGAACTAAACCAGGTCTAAATCAGGACTAAGCTGGGCCTAAACCAGGTCTAAACCAGGACTAAACCAGGTCTAAATCAGGACTAAAGCAGGACTAAAGCAGGACTAAACCAGGTCTAAATCAGGACTAAAGCAGGACTAAAGCAGGACTAAATAAGAACTAAACCAGGTCTAAATCAGGACTAAGCTGGGCCTAAACCAGGTCTAAACTAGGTCTAAACCAGGTCTAAACCAGGACTAAAGCAGGACTAAATAAGAACTAAACCAGGTCTAAATCAGGACTAAGCTGGGCCTAAACCAGGTCTAAACTAGGTCTAAACCAGGTCTAAACCAGGACTAAAGCAGGACTAAAGCAGGACTAAACCAGGTCTAAACCAGGACTAAAGCAGGTCAAAATAAGGACTAAACCAGGTCTAAATCAGGACTAAACTGGGCCTAAACCAGGTCTAAACCAGGACTAAACTAGGTCTAAACGAGGTCTAAACCAGGACTAAAGCAGGACTAAATAAGGACTAAACCAGGTCTAAACCAGGACTAAACTAGGTCTAAACCAGGTCTAAACCAGGACTAAACTAGGTCTAAACCAGGACTAAACCAGGACTAAGCCAACACTAAATCAGGTCTAACCTAAAACAGGACTAAACCAGGACTAAACTAGGTCTAAACCAGGTCTAAACCAGGACTAAACTAGGTCTAAACCAGGACTAAACCAGGACTAAGCCAACACTAAATCAGGTCTAACCTAAAACAGGACTAAACCAGGACTAACTATAACCAAATCAGGTTTAAACTAGGACTAAAGGTCTACTCTAAACCAGGACTAAACCAGTATTAAACCAGGACTAAAAGAAGGATTAAACTGGGCCTAAAGCAGGTCTAAACCAGGATGAAATCAGAACTAAACCAGGACTTAAGTGGGCTAAACTTTAGTACTGGATAAAAGCCAAAAATAAACTAAATGAGGGCTTGAACTGCAGAAGACTCCTGAGTACCACAGTTTGAGAACCACTAAATCTATGTTAAAATAGAAATAATTTAAAGATTGCAGTGTTGGTAGTTTAAGCTGATTATTTCTCTGAGCAAAACTCGACACACCAGTATCACATTTTATATCTGGAAAAATAATATTACACATAAGAAAGGCCATAGTGTCTTATTCCACAGTGACCTTATTCTTTACAGCGCCTTAGGTCAAGTTCCCTTTAAATGAATACAGTACTGAAACCTAACACTCGAGTCACATAAAAGAAAAAGCTTCCTAAATTAGTTTGAACAGGTTTTAAGCTTTAAACAAGAATATTTAACCATTCAGGACTATTTTAGCTCTTTTCTGTTTGCTGTCCGTGTTTTATTCACATTTTAAAGCGGTTAAGCCTGACACAAAGCTGAGATTGGAGAAGTTAGGTCTTGCCTGGATTGTATTTAAAACGATTTTCTTTAAGTATTTCGGGAAATAAATTAACTTTAGACTCAGCTGTGGTTCACGGGGAGGGGTAAGGCTGGATAAAAGCGAGAAAAAGCGGTTTTTACCTGAATCTGAAGCCAAAATCCACGAGAAGACGGGCCGCCGCGGATGTAAACAGCAGCAGCGCAACCCGGAAGTCGGCAGTCAGCTGACGGCGCGCCACGTGACCAGCGGAGGGGCGGTGACGTCAAATAAATGAATAAATAAATAATAGACCCTTCCAGATATAATATGTTATTTTGAAAGCAATACCATTGTCAAAAAGAAACCCTTTCATTATATTGTAATTTTTTTCATTTTAATTGGTAAATTTTTTATTCATAAGCAAAGGTTTTTAAAATTGCAACCCTCTTTTCCCCTCTTTTTAATAGAGGTTAATAATATACTGAATTCCTTGTCATTCATTAATAATAAAAAAAAGCACACGCATCCAAGACTGTTACAAAGAGATTTTCAGTGAAACCCCCTGAAATTTATACCATACTGTGACAACCCTATTTTTTTTTATTTTCTATTTTACTTTATTTATAGACATGTATGATATATGACATGATGAGATATAAGATATATTGTAATTGTAACATGTAATTGCATTATATGAGATCTCATTAGTTATGTGTTTGTATTGGACGAATATTGTAAATTAAGATGTTAATAAAAAAAAATAAATAAATAAAAAAATAAATTAAAAAAAAGACCCTTCCAGGAATGATGTGTTTAAAAAAGTTGCGCACGCAGCCTGGTACCGAGATTAGCGTTCTTTAACATGGTCTTTTTTAACTTCCGGTACCAATGTTTGTAATGAAGACGTTCTGTTTACAAACACAACAAATGTCTACTTCTCTTCTCATTTCTTCTCGATACAGCCCGGTTACTATACAACCCCTCAGGTATTGTTGTTCAGAATGTCTCATTTGAATTTTTGGTCCTATTTAAAGGTGCTATGAGCAGTATATATATATATATATATATATATATATATATATATATATATATATATATATATATATATATATATATATATATAATATAAAAATACCCACGTGTGTGCCCTGATGATGTTAAAATCAATGATTAGATTTACTGAAAACAATGGTACAGCTGATTTATTCACAATTAAATATATATATTATTATTATTATTTTTATTATTTTAATTTTTTTTTTTACATAATGGCCAAGTTGTTTATGTTTATATTTTTGTGTTTATGTTTTGATTATTTGCATTTAGACTGCAGTAGAAGTTTAAACCAGAACTAGTTTATGCTGTTTACAGTATCTTTAAAAGCTTAAGTGCAAATAAATTATATATGGCATTTATGTCCTTATTTTGTAATATTTTTTAAATATAGTGTTCTTAATGATTCTGCACATTTTTCCAGAGGAGAAAAATATAATATTATAAGAATAAGAATAACTTTATTGCATTGTTGCAACAGCATAAGTACAGTACGCAGTGGAACAAAAGTGATGTCAGACAAGAGCACAGAAGAGTATCAGAGACCAGTCTGGCTAAAGAGAATTAAATAAAAAAACTAAACTGAACTACAAGTAAAGTTAAATAAACTAAATAGACTATGATTATAACATTATAAATACTAATTCAGACTACTTCAGACTAAGACTAATAAAGATTCATAAAAAGATTTATTCTGTATTAAAAGCTGCCTGAACAAGTGAAACTGTCCACTGTGAGATTAATAAAATTCAATCTAATTTAATCTAAATTGGCAATAGCGTAGATTTTGTCCTAATATACTTGCCGTACTAAAAATGGAAGCCCGGCTCACGCATGCGCAGCACACCATTTGTCGCAAATCGGGCAGCGTCAGTTTGTTTTTGTTTTTAGCCACTTTTGCTCGCTTTATTCTTTAGTTTCGAGCTCAGAAATGGCGTCGGCAGAGGTCGCGGAGCCGGCCACGGTAGAAGCAGCGGAGACCGTGGTCCCCGCGTCCATGTTCGCTCCGGACCGAGCCGGGGACGGCGGCGAGTCCGAGGAAGAGGGCTTTGAAGGCGGCGAGGAGCCCAACGGCGACTCCGCGGATCTTTTGGACTTAACCAACAAGGTGGGCCTCGCTGAAAACCGGGGACAAACTCTTTATAAGACCATACTGTGTTTGGATAAACTGTGGAGTTTGTTTTATTTTATTCCGTGGGTAAATTAATGACAACTGTCCCGTGTTGACTCGGAGGATTTTGCTGGCTCTGCAGAAAGTGACACGTATGTTGCTGCTTTAAACCGTGTCCAGCTGGACTTTTACCCACGCACAGACCTCCACAGTTACATCCCAAATACTGTCTGTACATTATCACAAACTCCTGTGGTAAAGTCTGCTCCTAGTCAGTGGTGAACAAAGTATTCAGTTTCATTACTTTAGTAAAAGTACAGATCCTGCTGGTCAAATATTACTCCAGTAAAATTAAAAGTTGCTCAAGCAAATTATTACTTGAGCTGAAGTACTGAAGCAGGGGCGTAACATCAGGCACTGGGGCCCTGGACATGAGGGGCCCCCACTGAGAGTCCTGTATTAGTGGGTTATGTTCAGTCTGGACAGTACAGAGCAGGCATGACTCCATTTAAAAAAAACACGCTTTTCTTATGTTAAAATATATAAAATGTATGATACGCATAATTTTTTACAAAATTTAGTGGAACAAAAATAAACATCTCGTATTTCGTAGCACTTCCATGTTTGAATATTCTAAAGAAAGTATTAGTCGACTTTAAGAATGTACAGGGAACTTTTTGTATATGTATTAAAAGTATATGGTAACTTTAGGGCCCATTCTCAAAGCCTGCACTGCACTCATTACCACCTTAGGCCACTGTACTGAAGTATATGCTTTCTAAAATACTTAAAGTTACACTGTGTAAGATTCCCGGTCTTGCGCCTCTAGAGGCCACAGGTGCCACTGCACCGTCGCAAAACGTAAACACTTAGGGCCCCTCCTCCTTCTGAAACTGTGCGAGCGTGCGTCTATTTCCATCATTGTTTCAACTTTAGTTGACCTGCTGCTACCTTTGGAAGTTTGGACTGGATCTTCTATAGAGTTAGCGCTAGCGTTAGCTTATCAACAAATATCGCGCAATGGTCGCAGTAAAAACAACTAATAACTGTATGAAAAAGCACGTTCTAAAGAAAAAATAAAGAGGCTAATTTACCTGCCCAACAATAAAGAAGCAAAAACGTGATCTGATTTGCAGCCTTCTCTGTCTCTCATCTGACGCCAGCGAGCAAAAGTCTAGTCCGATGTTGACTCTTGTCTGCGATCTGGTGCGGTCCCTTTCACATTTTCTTTTTCTTGCCTTCGTCCGACATTGTCTTCATCTTCTTGTGTCCTTCGGTCCATGACGAACTGGCGAAAATAACAAGCGCTAAAAGTAGCTTCATGGTTATACCTGCAGCCTCAAGTCGTTCCTGTCACGTGACTCTTCCTCAACAGCGGAGCGCTCCCGGCCAAGTTGCGAGGGCGGTTTCTCAGTACAGAAGCCCCGCTCGGAGCAACAGATCGCGCCTCAGGCCTTATAATCACTCAAAAAATCACAAAAACAAGTCAGTATGCCCCACATATTTAGGAGAAAAGTTACACAGTGTAACTTTAAAGTATTCAAAGTACTCCTTTTCACAGTGCATTTCAAATGAGTGCTGTCAAGAATTTTGGGGAAGTGTCTGCTACGTTCAACTCACAAAGACGTCAAACTCATTTTAGTCTGACCAGTCTCCGCCTCAGAGTTAGAATAACTAGAGACATATTTCAGAATCAGTAAATGGGAAAATTATTTAGTGAATTCATTAATGGAACAAACAAAACAGGGACTAAATGTATAAAACAGGTGTAAACCAGGACTAAAGCAGGTGTAACTCAAGTCTAGACTGAGATTGAATCCATGTTAAATCAGGACAATTTAAACAAACCAGTTCCAAACCAGGTTTAGCCACGTCTGAAAGTAAGGAGTGTAAGAGACAAACCACATCAACCAAAAACTACAAGAACACAGTCAGTTGTTTTTCAGTTTTAAGAGCATTTTCCCGCAGAAGTTACTTCTGTCTTTATAAAAATGTAGTGAAGTAAAAGGTATTATATTGATCTTTCAAATGTAGCGGAGTAAAAGTAATAAGTTTCACCAAAAAATACGACTCAAGCAAAGTACAGATTCTTAAAAATTGTACTTAAGTAGATTTACTTCGTTATTGTCCATATCTGCTTGTAGCGTTGTTTAGTTGCTGCACAGTTTTTCAAAATAGAGTATAGAATGTAAACTTGGAGCTCACTTATACTTGAACCCCATGGGATGAGCAGCATAAAGACAGAGTTTGGTGGCACATAAGCCAGTGCCAGTCCCAAGCCTGGATAAATGGAGAGGGTTGCGTCAGGAAGGGGAAGTAAAACCTTTGCCAAATGAATAGAGAAAAGCTGGAGGAATAAAGAAGTGTATTAGTTCTCATGGTCTGTGTTCTCTCAGTTCCTTCTGGTGAGCCCCTCGGGAAAGCAGTACGACGCTTTACTGCGACACTTGAGAGACAGGATCAACGAGGGAAGTGGAGAGACCATCTACGTGGTCGGCATGGGATCAGGTACGGATCTGAAAACCTCCTCTGACCTTTCAGATGTTGTCGCCTGTAGTGCTGTGTATTTGTCACAGCATTCACCACGCCCCAGTTTGACCTCTGAGGCCGGTTTAGGAGCAAACTCTGAGTTGTCTGTCTCCAGAAACAGGTTTGGTTTAGAGCAGTGTCAGTGGTTCTGGTAACAGACATCTGCCCTGCTCTGGAACAGGTTTAAAGCTGCACTACTTGATTTCTTTTTCCATGTATTTTGGTAAAGATAATTATTTAGTTATTAGTGCAGCATAACAGAAGTCATCTGAGAAAAAAAAAGAGCTTTTGAGGTCACCTGTGGGCTGTGTTATAAGGGTTTTTGTTTTAGAGCAAGGGAAGGAACAGTTTAACCAATCACACGCTTTCATAGGACAGGAGCGCTCTGATTGGTCGATACATCCTTTATCTATCCACAAGCTAGAATCTATCAGGAATAATGTGAAGGAGCTGTTGTTTTAGTTCAAAATTCATAGCTTATTCACAGTATTTTTATTTTTATTTTAAAGAATTAAAAGCGATGTCCAGATGTGTGCTGTGTTATTGTGACAGCTCCTGGCTGTGGACAGACTTCAGGTTTGTGTGAGACTGTGACAGAGCGTCAGAAAGAGGAGCGTTTCATTCAAACTCAACATTTTTTTTAGACACATCACTTTTACAGACACAAAATCAGGTAGTGCAGCTTTAAGTCTGGTTTAGAGACTGAGAAACCAAAACGGCCCAATCAGCTGTCAACCTTTTGTTCTGGGTCTCACTTTTATTTTTTTTGTGATACCATAAATTATCTTAATAAATCTTTACACAAAGACAATCAGTGACATTAATTACATTCATTTGTTTAATCTCCCTTTACTGTGAAACTTTTATATCTCAAGTTTAGGGCTGCTGTCAACAATTATTTTTACAATTGATTAATCTGTCGATTATTGTTTCGATTTGCCGATTAATAATCAGACAGTGAAGTGAAGCTTGAGGTGTTTTATAGTTCCCGTTATGAAAATGTTTTATAATTCTACAACAAAATTTGAACCAGATGAAGCCATGTGTTTGCCATTTTGAGGATGTTTGGACTGAGCAAATACACACATTTTTAATCAAAAACACTAAATGTACATTGTTTTAACAGTTTTTGTGGCTTTTCTGCTCTGTGTTGGAAATAAACGTCCTCTCTCAGCGTATGGCTTGTTTCAGAGTCTGTGAATACCTCAGTTAACGATTAAACGATTACTAAATGAGTTGATTATTTCAATAATCGATTATATTTGATTAAGCCGATTAGTTGTTGCAGCCTCACTCACTTTTCTAGATAATGAAATACCAATAACATTTTCTTCTGTGTCACTCTTTAAGTAAAATTAACATTTCATTCACTTAGATTATGATCATTTATTTAAATTTAATCTTCACTGTGAACCTACAAAACTTACTGTCATTTTTTTTCTGCTGTGACCAGCTCCACCTGTGTCTCTGTGATAGCCCCGCCCCCTTCCCTCTAGACTGAACGCTATTGGCTGAACTGTGCCAGATCTGTGCAGGTGCAGCTGCAGTAATCTGTGACTGAGGCTTTAACTCTTGAGTTGACAGAACCTATTTATTTGAGCCATGCTGCTGTAGATATTCTGGATATTATTTATATTCAGCAGACGGTGAACTCCTCCAACATTTCTTTATTTTCAGTGTAATAATGGCAGCTCCTCACTGCGGCTCTGAACCAAAATGGGACATATCAGGAGTAGTCCAGTAAAATACCATGTCATACAGAGGCTCGAAGGCGTCGCGGTGCATTTGCTGAGCGTGGGAAATATGACCCTGACCTTTGACCCACACACACTCAACAGTCAGACAAACTACTGCGACAGAAATAACTCAACAACAGTGAGTCAAGAGTTTAAGTGAACGTCGGACAAACAGGTTTCAGTCTGGACCAGTGATTTTCAAACTCACAGAGAGACCCACCTCAGAAAGTATTAGTCACTATAGGATTATATCAGGGCACAACATGGAGCTGTTTATCACAAGGACAAGGCACATTTGAGTAAAAATAACATCCGATCTTGAGTGTGAATTCTGTCTCATCCAGTCAGCTTGCAGCCGTACGTAGAAGCTCCCCCTTTTCATTTATTCATTAATTTTTTATTTGTTCCTTTCATGAAAATGCACAATAATGCAGTGTATACCCGAGACAATTTCATAAGCAAATAATTTTCAGGGTAATTTCATGGAATAATTTTATTTTTTTTTCTGCCCCTTTACTTAAAGTTGCACTGTGTAAGATTCCCGGTCTTGCACCTCTAGAGGCCACAGGTGCCACTGCACCGTCGCAAAACGTAAACACTAGGGCCCCTCCTCCTTCTGAAACTGTGCGAGCTGCGTCTATTTCCATCATTGTTTCAACTTTAGTTGACCTGCTGCTACCTTTGGAAGTTTGGACTGGATCTTCTATAGAGTGAGCGCTAGCGTTAGCTTATCAACAAATATCGCGCAGTGGTCGCAGTAAAAACAACTAATAACTGTATGAAAAAGCACGTTCTAAAGAAAAAATAAAGAGGCTAATTTACCTGCCCAACAATAAAGAAGCAAAAACGTGATCTGATTTGCAGCCTTCTCTGTCTCTCATCTGACGCCAGCGAGCAAAAGTCTGTCCGATGTTGACTCTTGTCTGTGATCTGGTGCGGTCCCTTTCACGTTTTCTTTTTCTTGCCTCGTCCGACATTGTCTTCATCTTCTTGTGTCCTTCGGCTCTGACGAACTGGCGAAAATAACAACGCTAAAAGTAGCTTCATGGTTATACTGCGCCTCAGGTATAAGAGCAGAAGGGAATGCCGTAAAGCAAGTCGTTCCCTGTCACGTGACTTTTCCTGAATAGCGGAGCGCTCCCTGGCCAAGTTGCGAGGGCGGTTTCTCAGTACAGAAGCCCCGCTCGGAGCAACAGATCGCGCCTCAGGCCTTATAATCGCTCAAAAAATCACAAAAACAAGTCAGTATGCCCCACATATTTAGGAGAAAAGTTACACAGTGTAACTTTAATCTCAAAAGGAAAAAATCTTAGATGCCTTTACCCATTGCCTTTTTGCTGACTTTTCCAAAGTTTTACACTAACAACATAAAAACACATTTGTGTTAAAGTGGTCCGAGCAACTTGATGTTTAACATTAAATCTCCTATGATTTTTTTATCTTAAGAAGTAAACGCAAACAACTTCAGCAAACTCTCTGGCAGTGCTTTGTTTTTGACTTTAAATATAACTAATACAGTTTGCAGATCTATTATGTCTTTAAGTTTTACAAAGTGGACTCAGAGCTGCTTTGGAAAGAGCCTTACCCACGCCGCAGTGGGAAAGCGTTGCTCCTGTCTGCTCCTCCGAACCCCTGCATGTCCTGACCTGACCCCCTGTGTTGGTTTGTGTTCAGATGGAGGCGATTACGGCCTGGATGAGCGGGACATGGAGGCGTCGGTGGCCACAGTGCGGTCTCTGTGTGAGCAGATAGAGGCAGACCTGATCCTCCTCAGAGAGAGGTCCGAGAGCGGGGGGCAGATCCGGGACTACCTCATCCGGAGACGGGTCGGGGAGCAGGACTTTCTGGAGGTCAGGTGAGTGGAGCCAGGGACCTACAGGTACAATAGTCCAGTGCCATATTATAACTTAGACTTAAAGGGACTATATTCTGCTTTTATTTATAGTTTTAAGCCAATCTTCCTCTAGAACAGCAGCTCATTTTACAGCCTTTAAAAACATTATGTGACTAAAAGAGAACGTTTTTAATAAGTTCTCAACTGGTGCCATGAAAATACAGGAGAAGAGGGTAGCAGAGGAAGAGAAACAGTGTGAAAAAAGCTGTTTACTTCCTTAAACTTTTTGTCTGATGCCATTTTCCTCCAAAAGTAAAAATGTCTGTGAGGGATCAGTGGAAACAGAGCTGTACACTGTTTTCTGGATAAATGACTGAGAGCAGACTGGATGCAGAGAGCTTGTTGTTGATTGGTCAGTGCTTCCTGGAGTGGGCGGAGCTTTGTAGAACTGAATGATCTGAGGCCTCAGAAACTCAGTACCAGAGAATACAGGATTACTCAAACAGACTTTCAGCCGTTCAAAGAAAAAAAAAGATAACGGTGTAGCGCCCGACTGATATTTTTTTAGGCCGATGATGATATTAGGTAATTAAAAAAAAATCGATAAATGATATATCGGCCGATACAGCTTTACATCAAGAAGGCATTTTAAAGCATTTTTCTAGCTACTTGTGTTTACATGAATGATGCGTGTACACCCACGCCACTTTATTAAACTAAACTTCTTTTTTAAATGTTGAAATGTTGTAGAAAGCTGATTAATCTTCTTGCTAATTATTAAGGTGGCAGTGGGGAGTATTATGTATTTTATGTGGTATATTTATTTATTTCATTTAGTTTTATCTAAGTCTTGTTTAACTTTATTTTTATTTAACTTATTTTTTTTATGCATTTGTGCAAGTAGAGGCTTGGGGAGAGCTACAAAATGCATTTGGAATTTTAGTTCAATGAGATTATGTTTCAGAGAAATGAGCAAAATCTTTTTATTGCCGTTTTGAGCTTTTCAGGCCATGAGAAGGCGAATTGAACTGCAAAATGGTCTGTTCAGTGATGTTTGTGGAAATGTCCGGACTTCCACTGGTCAGGAACCGCTCACTTAGATGTGTCACTTTATATTTGCTGCATAAATCACGTCAGTCTCAAAATGTTCTCTTTCTTGGACCCTGGTTGATCTGTGTCCTCTTGTGTCCCGTTCAGAGTGGCAGTTGTGGGGAACGTGGACGCCGGTAAGAGCACTCTTCTGGGTGTCCTGACTCACGGAGAGCTGGACAACGGCAGAGGATTCGCTCGACAGAAACTCTTCCGACACAAACACGAGATCGAGAGCGGACGAACCAGCAGCGTGGGCAACGACATCCTGGGCTTCGACCAGGAGGGACAGGTATGATCTGGAGGAGGGACAGGTACGATCTGGAGGAGGGACAGGTACGATCTGGAGGAGGGACAGGTACGATCTGGAGGAGGGACAGGTACGGATCGGGAGGAGGGACAGGTACGATCAGGAGGAGGGACAGGTACGATCTGGAGGAGGGACAGGTACGATCTGGAGGAGGGACAGGTACGATCTGGAGGAGGGACAGGTACGATCTGGAGGAGGGACAGGTACGATCTGGAGGAGGGACAGGTACGGATCAGGAGGAGGGACAGGTACGATCTGGAGGAGGGACGGGTACGATCTGGAGGAGGGACGGGTACGATCTGGAGGAGGGACAGGTACGGACCAAGAGGAGGGACAGGTACGGATCAGGTGGAGGGACAGGTACGATCTGGAGGAGGGACGGGTACGATCTGGAGGAGGGACAGGTACGATCTGGAGGAGGGACAGGTACGATCTGGAGGAGGGACAGGTACGATCAGGAGGAGGGACAGGTACGATCTGGAGGAGGGACAGGTACGATCTGGAGGAGGGAAGGGTACGATCTGGAGGAGGGACAGGTACGGATCAGGAGGAGGGACAGGTACGGATCAGGAGGAGGGACAGGTACGATCAGGAGGAGGGACAGGTACGGACCAGGAGGGACAGGTACGGATCAGGAGGAGGGACAGGTACGATCTGGAGGAGGGACGGGTACGGATCTGGAGGAGGGACAGGTACGATCTGGAGGAGGGACAGGTACGGATCTGGAGGAGGGACCGGTACGGCTCAGGAGGAGGGACCGGTACGGAGAGAGAAAAGTAACAAAGATAACCTGTAACTCAAAGACATTTAGTCTTTATGTGAATGAATGCTTATTTTCAGCAAAAAGCATTAACCGTGGTGAAAACTATATCCTGCTTCAGTACAATCATTCACCCAACTATACAGATGTTTCTCTGTGCCTTCCAAATAAAAGCCTTTTAATTTTTATTATTTTGGCCGAGGCTTTGTTTGACAGAGTGTAGATAGACACGAAAGAGGGAAAGTGAATGAATGAGTGAATGTGCTCTATCAGATGAACCACAGAGGCGCCCCTTAATTTGTTTCTATTTAATACATTTTGGTTAATTTTAATCATAACGTCTTTACCCTGTAGTGTTTTGTTTTTCTTAAAGGCTCTTAGATTATTTATTTATTTTCAGAATTTTTGGCAAAATTTTTTGTCACACATTTCTGGTTATAGACCCAATGTTTAAAGGTCCTGTATCCTGTTAAGACTAATTCTACTTTTGCTCTCTTTTAACCTTGATTATAATGTCATCTCCTCCTCAAAAACAGACCTGGAGTAGTATTTTGTTTCATTCACACACGTTTGAGTCATCCTGTATGCTGAGGCGTTGCCCTTCTCCAGAGCTGAAAACGCTTGGTCTCACAGCTCTACATAGAAACATGAAACCAGGAAGTGCTCCTGAGCGTTTCTAAAGCCCATACACTGTCACCAGACTCATTCTGATCATTTCAGCCTTAAACCTCCGTCACTACGAAGCAGTCAGCTCATTTATCTATCTGTTAGCATCATGTTGCTAATAGCTGTGCTAATTAGCCATTTTATGGTGTGTCCAGTCCCCTCTGTTGCCAGCAGGAGGCGACAGACTCCTAATCCAAGTGTTCTTCAAAGTAGCAGCTCCCCAACAGAAGAGGTCTTCCAGAGATACAATATTTTACACTATACATACACAATTACAAAAAGCCTGAAAAACAAAACAAAATATGGGACCTTTTAAAAAAACAGTCTTTGGCTTTTGGTGCCTAACGCCTGTGGGTTCTCCTCCAGGTGGTGAACAAACCGGACAGTCACGGGGGAAGCTTGGACTGGACCAAGATCTGCGAGAAATCCTCTAAAATTATCACGTTTATCGACCTGGCGGGACACGAGAAGTACCTGAAGACCACGGTGTTCGGGATGACGGGACACCTGCCGGACTTCTGCATGTTAATGGTGAGGACTGGACCTCTGTCTCCGCCTCTGAGGACGACGAGGATGATAATGAGTGTAATGTCTGTGTCTCTGCTGTAGGTTGGCAGTAACGCTGGCATCGTGGGGATGACCAAAGAGCACCTGGGTCTAGCTCTGGCTCTGAACGTCCCAGTGTTCGTGGTGGTCACTAAAATAGACATGTGTCCAGCCAACATCCTACAAGGTAAACTCCTGACACTATTTTTTTAATAAATTTGGATTTGGTGGAGAAATAGTCAGCAAAAAAGTGAACAGACAGGAGGCAGAGCTGGAGATGTTTCTGTTCTCTTTGTTCATGGCCAGGAAGGGAAATGATTAGCTACAGCTCATGTTTGGGCTTGGAAATACCAAGGGCCCATGACTGACAGGGGTCCAGGAAAATCTTTAGTAATTATATAAGGTATAAGCATAGTTTGTGATGGCAGGGCTCAATGGTATAACTTTTCAGGCAGCCCAGAAAACCTGTCAGCGCTCCTGTCTACAAACACACTGAAGTGACTCAGACCCATGACCGAGCAGTGCATAGTATCTGCGCATGTGCAAGATGTAATACCTATTTACAACAGCAGCCAGGCGCTAGTCACTAAACTCTGCAGATAATGGGCTTCTG
Organism: Bostrychus sinensis; assembly: GCA_020698575.1. Lineage (NCBI taxonomy): Eukaryota > Metazoa > Chordata > Actinopteri > Gobiiformes > Eleotridae > Bostrychus > Bostrychus sinensis. Next base: position 38,277,815 of record CM036243.1, on the reverse strand, counting down.
TACATAAACCTCCACAACACTCATGCGTTTAACATTTGTCTAATAATATAAATCATACACATTAAACTCGTCTAATCACTAATGAATAAACGGAGCTGGATTATTGCAGCTGTTTGTCTCAGAGGAGGATTATATTTTCATCTGCACAAGGCTAAAGCTAAGGTAAGCTAACTGCAGTACAATAGCCTCACAGATGTGGGGAACAGAATCAAGAGTCAGTGATAATTTAATGTTAATCATGAGCTATGTGACAGATTGTGAATGGGGCACACGGCCAATTAGAGCGCACGTTTGAGGCCGCCGTCCAACTAGGGCTGGGTACCGTTACCTTTAAACAATACGTTTGTTGTGGTAAAAGAAAAGTTACAAATTTTTAAAAAATTTAATACCAAGTTTCGATACCTAGTGGCACCTTTAATGTTCCTTTGCATGAATCAAATAACCTAACACAGAATAAATCATACAAACTACTGGCTTTAACTTACAGCTAAGAATTTAGCTCCAAAAATTGGTCTTTTATTCAATATTATTGTGTTTTATGATTGTTAAAGATGAATGAGCTCACCATAGGTATCAGAAAAAGTATCACTCAGGCACTGGTATCGAAAACCAGGTATTGTTTAAGAACTGGTATCAAAAAATCTGAATGGCCTACGCCTGACGGAGAATCAACATGTTCAACTGGCAAAACTAGGTCCAACTGTGTCCTACTACGCCCAGTGGTGCAGAACTCACCAAACAGACTCACCAACCGCATTAAACCGTCTGACTGTGCCAGATGGACGATTATTGGCCCGGTGTGTCCCATCCTTTGGACATTTTGGAGATAAAGTTTCCACACTGAGCTGGTTTGGACAGGTACAGAGGAGGGACATTGAACTATATGGTAGAAGGATGAGGCCTAGAGGAAGACCAGAGAGGAGATTTAAGGATGTAGTGATAGAGAACATGAAGTTAATTGGTGTGAGAGAAGAGGATGCAGAGGAGAGGGCTATAATGGTCATACATGTTTCACTCAGTAGTGCACATGGCTCTTATAACACCAAGTGCTGTGTTGATTTTTGTGGTCAATGCCTTTATTTCCAGAGACGTTAAAGTTATTACAGCGGTTACTGAAGTCTCCCGGCTGCAGGAAAATCCCAGTTTTAGTCCAGAACAAAGACGACGTCATTGTCACGGCGTCTAACTTCAGCTCAGAGAGGTACGGGTTATTTCAAACTCTAGACGTTTGGATTCCTGTAAAAGCCAGAACAGGACTTTATCACAGGCTCAATGCTGTGTTTCAGGGTGTGTCCGATCTTCCAAATCTCGAATGTGACCGGAGAGAACATGGACCTGCTGAAGATGTTCCTGAACCTGCTCTCGTCTCGAACCACCTTCAACACAGAGGAGCCGGCTGAGTTCCAGATCGACGACACTTACTCTGTACCGGTGAGAAGGAGGACACAGTTATAATCATGGTCACGTTAACATTTCCCACTATTACAGCTTTCTACAGACCATGTGCCTTGAATTAAAAAAAAAACAAGCCATCAGTTTTCACATTTGAAACATGAATCTCTGTTCATAAAGGAAGTCACCTTGGTCCTTGAGATCGACTAATATGTCGGCAGATTCTTGCATTTTTTTATTCTGATTTCCGGACAACCATGTGACAGAAGGACCCCAGCTTCCCCAACCATCTTGTATCAGTCTGGACTCTTACTCTGCAATTCATAGGAAACATCCAAAAACACTTTGTCTCAGCCTGAAAAGCTCAAAACGACAATAATTGGCTCATTTCTCTGGCAGAGTAGCCTAGGAACTCTTTTCCTATTCTATACAAAGAAGTTATTTTGGTACTCCTTAGGTAACATTTTGTTTCTGTAGTGGAACCCTAACTCTAACAATGACAGGCGGAGTAACCAATAAGAGAAAAGCTGACCAAAACAAACATGGATTCTTGCTGGGGTTTGTTATTGTTAACCCACCAGAAAATGGCGTATTCTGAGCAGCTCTGTTCTTATTTCTGAACAGGGAAAGCAGCAGAAGCCAGTTGTACATAGAGTTTTTCATTGTGGTTGTTAAGTTGGATGGAAACGAGACCTTACTGTTGTTAAAATGGCAACAATACGTAGAAAAAAAGTCATACAGAGGCAATAAAAAGAGTTTGCTAATTTTCCTGGAATAGAACCTCATTCAGAAGGCATTTTGTATCTCTCCACAACCTCTGCCTGCACAGAGTTTGACTGAGATTGACTTATTGGTTTTCTCAAAAAACTTATCTTTAACTGTTCTCACTGTCACATTCCAACACATTTGTTTGTGTTTTAACAAACATTACTAAAACAAAGTCTATTTTATATACTTATAAAATTAAGAAAATCAGCCCTACATGTCGGTCCAAGAAATCATCAGTGTTTATTGGCCATTGGCTGCTCTGAATTTTAAAAATCAGCATTGGTCATATAAAAACCCATATCAATCAGCCTCTACTGCAGCAAGGTACTGCTGACCATGATCCTGGCTCAGGTCTGGTCCACTGTTCCTGACAGGTTTAACCCCAGAGACATTGAAGGATGGGTCAAATCCAGAGAACAAATTTCTGTTCAGGGACAATAAAGTCTACCTTAACCTTAAACCAGCACCAACAGCTGATCCTCTAACCCCAGTGTGGGACTCCAGCGCACTCCACTACAGTGTTGAGTGTGGTCCCTTGTAATTGAAGTGAGTCTTTAATTTTCTTGGGAATCCTGCAGATTAAGTGTCCCATGACCTGTTTTCTCTCCAGGGTGTAGGGACAGTAGTTTCGGGGACTACTTTACGCGGATTGATACGTCTGAACGACACGCTGCTCCTCGGCCCTGACCCTTTAGGAACCTTCATCCCCATCGCAGTGAAGTCCATCCACAGGAAGAGGATGCCCGTCAGAGAGGTCCGAGGAGGGCAGACAGCTTCTTTTGCACTCAAAAAGGTGTTTATCCTGCGAATAATGTCTGAGCTGTGGCCAGTGAGTGTATGTTTTTTAAAAAGTCTGTGTTTTACGCCTCAGATCAAACGGTCGTCGATCAGGAAAGGAATGGTCATGGTGTCTCCAAAGCTTCAGCCTCAGGCCACGTGGGAGTTCGAGGCTGAGATTTTAGTTCTGCACCATCCCACCACGATATCCCCCCGGTACCAGGCCATGGGTCAGTATCATGCGCAGTCTCCCCGCTGAGAGGCAGGAGGGCTAACCTCTCTGCCACTGAGCAGCCCCAAACAGTACCCAAGTAAAAAGTACAAATGACTCTAGTTCATTTATCGCTTGTTACACAGTTTCTTTGACCCTGGACTCAAAGATGTATGGAGAAAATGGACAGTCGGTGGACAGGTCCTGCTGTGGGAGTTCAAGTCTTTGTTTAGAGCCAGTTTTATTTCTGTTTTACTCCTGGTTTAGACATGGATTAGTCCTGAAATCAAACCCTCCATTCTGTGCCTAATGAAACCATCATGTTATCTTCTTCCTCCTCCTCCTCCTCCAGTTCACTGTGGCAGTATCAGACAGACGGCCACCATCTTGTCCATGAGCAGAGACTGTCTGAGGACGGGAGACAAGGCCGCGGTCCACTTCAGGTTCATCAAGACTCCAGAGTATCTGCACTGTGAGCACAAACTGGTGTTCAGAGAGGGCCGGACCAAAGCTGTGGGCACGATAACCAAGGTACTACTGATTCTACTACTACTGCTACCACAGATATAAACAGGAGATACTGTGTTGCCATGTAACGCTCACCATCTTTAGACGGACCATTCGCTCCTACAACAGTATTAAAGAATGGATCCAAAGCTCTATAACAAATCATATTTCACATATTTTTCAACCAAGTTTAGAGCTGTTTGATGTGTTATGAATGGCTAACATGTGCTTGCCATACAGCAATATATTTGTGAAGTTAAAAAGTATGTTTTTTTTTTAAATACCAAAATGCTTTATCACATTCAGACGGTAGCCAAATCCTTAGCTCTAACACAAATTCAAATGGGACATTATCTGAATGCTAATGCTAACGTTAATGTTTCATCTAAATGTGTTTATTAGGGTTAACAGTTAATGAAAACTGTTATTTAGGATCTCTTACTGCTGTGGCTAAAATTGTATTAAGACCAAAGCAGTGTGTTTCATTCAGCGGTACAGAGGTCCCTCTTGTGGCCACTACTGTGTACTACACTATTAGTTAATTTGAGCCATTGAACAGTTTTAAACTCTTAATTTAGGAATAACCAAGCCTTAACACAATTAAACGTACTACGTTTTTTGTCAAATGTCATTGCTGTTATTTAATTTTCGACGCTACTATGAACAAAAATTGTTATTTTGTTTTCTTTACTGGGCATAAGCTTTTTTGTTAAGTTAATGATTGTTAGATTAACTAAACTACAAACATTTAGAACAGTAAAACAATGTGCAATAATTTATTATTCCTTATTTTCCTGGTTGTGTTTTTTATTTTACTGGGACAACCAAAAGCAGAATAAATCCCTGGCACTGTGTTACTCTGAAAACACATTTAAAAGTCAGAATTCCACCCCAAGATGGCCGCCACAGCGTTGACCCTGACAACACGGTTTTCTGTTTATATCTATGACTACTACTACTACTACTTCTACTACTACTACTAATGCTACTGTGAGCACAAGCTGGTGTTCAGAGAGGGACAGACTAAAAAGCTGGTGTTAGTCATGTTTTATTTCCTGGTTTAGACCTTGGTTAGTCCTGAATCCGGCTCATTTTTAGTCTGTTAAAGTTGGCACCAGAAAAGCCAGATGCTTTCTGAGGTGGTACTCGGTGTGAAAAGCCACTGCTGGGGCCTGAAACTGTTCTTTTATCTCGTGTTAACTTCAGCTTCTGCAGTCAGTGAGCACGCAGGCAGCTAAAGCACAGCAGTCCAAAGCCCAGACGAACAAGAAGAGAGACGGAACCAACGAGGAGGCTCCGTCTGCAGCACGGCCAGGAAGTCCCACCTCCACACAACTACAGGTGAGGACCAGGACCGGGTTTATGTGGGGCTACAATAACAAGTGGTCACATTAAGTCCCATTCAAGACATCACGAAAACAGTTTGTGTGAGATGGGCCTGACATTAAAGATGGGGAAAAAAGACATTAGTAGTTCAATAAGTGGTGCCAAATACATTTTAGACATTTTTGCCAGTTCCATCCATCCATCTTCTTCCGCTTAATCCGGGGCCGGGTCGCGGGGGCAGCAGTCTAAGCAGAGATGCCCAGACTTCCCTCTCCACAGACACTTCCTCCAGCTCTACCGGGGGCACCCCAAGGCGTTCCCAGGCCAGCCGAGAGACATAGTCCCTCCAGCGTGTCCTAGGTCTTCCCCGGGGCCTCCTCCCATTTTTGCCAGTTCCAAATCCAGATAAATGTGGGATTGATTAAGGGCATCAGGCGTAAAATCTGTAAAAGTTACTATGGAGGCGCTGCAGGAACGGGAGCAACCAAATGGTATTTTCTTACCTTAATGTTGTGTGGTCCTGCTGTGCGTTTATTTTTCAGTAAGTGGCCCTCAGTGTAAAAGGTTTGGACATCCCAAGCCTCAAAACAAACATTATATAAAAAGTGCATGGCCAATATTTGAGTGCTGTCCAAACAATGTTCCCCTAACTCTTACTACTTGAGTCACACCAGACATATTATCAGACATTATATTGAACTATATTTAATTATGCACGTTAGGCACTGTTCGTCTGGATATGGGTTTTTCTGTGGCCAATGCCGATAGTGCCTTTTTTAAATTCAGAGAAGCCGTTGGCCAATAAACACTGCAGATTTTTTGGACCAATATGCAGAAAATTAATATAACATAACCTTTAGTTTTTGGCCTGGCAAGCCAGACTATCCTGCTTGTTTTTCGCTAGCAGGACAGTCTGATTCCCTTCTTGGAGCAAAGTGTTTCTCTGGTTCAATTTGGAGCTGGCCTATCACAGTTGTTTATCTGCAGCGCGTCTTACCAAAACGGAAGAGCTAACTAAGGTAGCGTTGGCTTCCGAGCTGATTTACAGCGTTTAGTGCTTTCCTTCGTCACCTGTTGGTTCTGCTGAAGTCCTAATTATTGTTCAGTCTTCTGTGGGACTTTTTTCTTTGTCTTGTTCCCATTTTAACAACAGTAAAGTCCCTCTGACGTCCCACGTAACAAGCGCATAGAAAAAAAACAAAAAAACAACGGGCTTCTGCTGTTGTCCCCGTACAGAAATAACTACAGAGCTGCTCATAATACACCATGTTCTGGTGTTTTGTGACGAAAACAAAAGAATCCATGTTTGTTTGGGTCAGTGGTGCCCCGCTGATGTCCCGCCATTCGTTTTTCTAATTGTTTTCTCTTTCTGTCATTGTTCTGCCACAAAAAGGAAATGTTACCAACGAGTTACCAAACTAACTTCTTTGTATGGAATATGAAAAGAATTTGTTTAATTAATGCTTATTAAAACACAAACAAATGTGTTAGAATTGCACAGTCAGAACAGTTAATTATTTTTTGAGAAAACAAATGAGGCCATCTCAGTCACTCTCTGTGCAAGAAGAGTTTGGGGAGAGCTACAAAATGCTTTGGGATGTTTTTGTTTTATGAGGTTCTATGCCAGAGAAAAGCAAAATCTTTTTATTGCCATTTGGAGCTTTTCAGGTCAGAGACGTACTGCGCACTCATTCAGTGTGAAATTACTTCACACAAAGACTTCCAGACTTCCTGGTTAGAAAACATGAGCAAGCAATATTCAGCCTCTTATTAGCATATAAGCTAAAGGCTAAACAAAACAAGTTTCTAAAAGTTTATGTTCTGCTGGACAGTAGTCACAGAAATGTCCTGTGAACTGTTCTGGTTGGATACGTGCTACACTCAACTCATTCAGTGTGAATTGGCCTGCGTCAGTGTCCATTATTCAGTTTTCCTAGTCTCTGAGTGAAAGTGCATGGCTCTCTCTCTCTCCACTCTTTAACCCCTGTCTCTCTCCTCTGTGCTCCCGCGCTGCACCAGGCAGCGTCAGAGGACGACCTGAACCCGGAAAACCAGGTAAAGTCCAGACTCCAGACCAGAGGACCTGTAAAGGAATGGTCTTGTCGGTCCTGGGAGTGGTTTAATGAGCCTTATGTTCACATGCATGCACACATTTACCTCCTCACACTCTGAAGTAAAACCAAGACCTTGTACTGTGCTTCAAACAAGTCACACTCTTATTTTGAAGGCCCCATACACTGCTCTCTTCCTTAAACTATGTTTGGTCTGATACAGCAGGCTGTTAATTCCCTTTTATTTCAAATTAACTTCATGAAATTGCCTCTTTTGCTGCTCATTTTCAGTTGTGCGATATTCAGGGTTTCTGAAGAGTCTAAAAAAGTCTTACATTTAAAAATCAGATCAGAGATGGGGAGTATTAGGTCTTGAATTTGTCTGAATCAATCTTAAATATGTCACATAAATTTGATGCCACTACCTGCCCACTGAGATGTTGAAATGTGTAAAACCGTCGCTGATATGAGATCTTCTCTTAACAAGACCAAAATGCTTTGCGGCAGCACTCTTTGTTGCAGATGGTGTGTTTATGTAATAGGCCTTAATTTTTCATGAACAATGTTCTTAAAAGGTCTAAAAAAGTCTTAAATTCGACTTGTTGAACTCTGCAGAAACCCTGGATATTATAACTTCGCTTGTGGATCATAAACAGGACACAAGCTTGCCAAATGATGAGATGAGATATTGTTGATAGAAATTCCCACTGATTAAACAGAAAGGCCAAGTCTTTTGTGACCCTTTTAGCCCCTCCCACCGAGCTTCTTGTGCTCAGCGGGACCATTGCAGACCTTTATATATATATGTATATATGAATAACAAAAATTGAATCAAAGGAATAGGAAAGAGCAGGATATGTGGCCTTTTAATCCTTTGATAAAACCAGTGTGAACCCTACATTACGTTGTGTTACTTACCTGGGAGGAGTTACTCTGTTTTTATCTAAAGTGGCTTTGTTCAGACTAAAGGTGCTTTTCCACTAGGACGGAACGGGACGGGGCGGTTTGGGGATGTTTCCACTTTCCAAAGTGTTTCCAAAAAGCAGTCCAAACCTTTCTACTTTTGGCACTACGCCCTGGTCCAGCTCGGTTAAGCGTCTGGAACGGTTAGAGGTGGACACTGCTGCGAGCTGATTGGACAAGAGAGAATCCTCACTTAGGCAAAAACAAGCGAAAGGACAGAAATAAAAGAGAAAATTATTTTTTTTAATCAAATGTGTCTTGTCTTTGTGATAAACAACTGTATTCAGAGAGGATGAGCTAATGTTGTGCAGACTTTTTCGAAAAAATAAAGCTAGCGTATATTAGCAAAAGCTGTTTTTGGTTTAGCGAAGGCTATCCCTTGGGGAAACAGAACAGTTCATTTTTAGTTCAGATTTGATTACACTCATGTGGTTATATGTTCAGAGCTTAAAATGTGTTAAAGTGGAGCAGAGAAGTGAGTTTAATGCACAGAAAGCTGGAGGTAAACCTGAAGTAGTCTCCTGTTTACTGAAGCTAATACAGCTTTAGCTCCAGCCTCACACAGACACACACCAACCTCACACAGACACACACAATCCTCACACAGACACACACCAACCTCACGCAGACGCACACCATCCTCACGCAGACACACACCAAACTCACACAGACACACACCATCCTCACACAGACACACACCAACCTCACGCAGACACACACCAACCTCACGCAGACACACACCAACCTCACGCAGACACACCAACCTCACGCAGACACACACCAACCTCACGCAGACACACACCAGCCTCACGCAGACACACACCATCCTCACGCAGACGCACACCATCCTCACGCAGATACACACCATCCTCACACAGACACACACCATCCTCACACAGACACACACCATCCTCACGCAGACGCACACCATCCTCACGCAGACACACACCAACCTCACGCAGACGCACACCATCCTCACGCAGACACACACCATCCTCACGCAGATACACACCATCCTCACGCAGACACACCATCCTCACGCAGACACACACCATCCTCACGCAGACACACACCAACCTCACACAGACACACACCAACCTCACACAGACACACACCAACCTCACACAGACACACACCATCCTCACGCAGACACACACCATCCTCACGCAGATACACACCATCCTCACACAGACACACACCAACCTCATACAGACACACACCATCCTCACACAGACACACACCAGCCTCACACAGACACACACCATCCTCACACAGACGCACACCATCCTCACACAGACACGCACCAACCTCATACAGACACACACCATCCTCACACAGACACGCACCAACCTCATACAGACACACACCAACCTCACACAGACACACACCAGGATTGTCATGTACTGACACGTCCCGTACCATTCTTCCCAGTGGAAAAGTGCCTTATGTGTGGTGTTCAGGTGAAAATGTACCTGCGTAAACCTGGTACCTCCTTCTTAGCACGTTGTGACCTGGGTGACGGTGAATCTGCAGATATTTTTACGATAACACAAGACGAAATGCAAAGTGATCGACTGATTAAGGCTCTGTATGGAGTATGGTACTTAAATATTAAGGTTTAATATATCATAGTTTTGTCTCCTTTAAGGGTCTATATTCTGCTTTTATTTATCTTTTTAAACAAGTCTTGGTTACCTTTAGAACAGCAGCACATTTTACCGCCTTAAAAACATTATGAATGTTGTTCCATAAATAATAAAAACTCTACTGGTGCCATAAAGAAACAGGGTGAAGACACCAACAGAGGGCAGGGCTGTGATGGTCTTTTGAACATAATTTAAAGAATAAAAGAAACTTCACCTCCTTAAACTTTTTGTGTGATGCTTTTTTCCTCCAAAAGGAATCAGTGAAAACAGAGCTGTACACTGTTTTTTGGATAAATGAATGAGAGCAGACTGGATGTAGAGGGCTTTTTGATTGGTCAGTGCTTCCTGGAGTGGGCGGGGCTTTGTGAGAGAGGCAGGAGGTTTGTGGAAGTAAGGCTGCAACTAATGCAGGCTGTTGATTACTTTTTCGATTAGTTGATTAGTAATCGGATAATGAAGCATGAGTGAAGTGGTTAAAAACTTGCAGTGTTTTATTGTTCTTGTTAAAAATTGGTGATAATTGTACCAAAAATCACTTCATTTTTACAAGATATGAACCAGATGAAGCTACAAGTGTGCCACTCGAGGAGGTGTAACGATATTTATAATTAAAAACACAAAATGTACATTGTTTTTAACAGTTTACTGCTCTATCTACTGCTAAACCCTCCTCTCACAGCACATGGCAGGTTTCAGAATCTATTAAATAACCCAGTTAGCAATTATTCAATTACTAATTTAGTTGATGATTGTTTTAGTAATTGTTTTTAATCGGATTATTTGCTGCAGCCCTTAAACCTTAAACGTTCTGAGGCCTCTGAAAGTCAGCGCCAGAGAATACAGGATTACTCAAACAGGCGTCAATGAAACAAAACACAACTCCAGATCTGTTTTTGATGAGGGAACAACATTATAACAAGGTTAAAAGAGAGGAAAAGGCCAGGTGACAATTCCTTTTAAACTAAATTGGCCCAACTTTACCATAAACTCCTTAAAAGAGCAGTATTCAGTCGATCACTGTCTCTAACCCGTGATCCCAGCTCTTGTCGTGATCCAGTCGGACTTGTGGGCCTCTTTTTAAACTCTTTATGTCCCATATTTTGACCTGTATTGTTTGTGTGTTTTCTGCAGCTGAAGTCCGGCAGCTCCGGTCGTAGAAGAGGAGGACAGAGACATCGAGCGAAAGGTTTAACCGTGGCTCCCATCCCCACTCCACTGTCCACTGGAGCAGGAACAGCCTAAAAAAACACAGATAAACTACAATCAGGACTGTGCCTTTGAGTGAGCAAGCAGAGAGAGCGACCACTGCGACATACACAATAATTACTAACACACACTTTTTACAACTAATCCACTACATGACAGTGACTCAGTATTTAGCTGTATTATTTATAAGAGTAATTAGCACAACGTGAGCTAAAGGCTACATGCTAAAAGCTAAACTTTGGTTGCAGTTTAGTTTTGAGTGTTCTGTTATTTAAAGGTCCCCCTATTCTGCTAAAATTGAGCTTTTAACCATGTTATAATGTTGTCTTCTCAAAAACAGACCTGGAGTAGTATTTTGTTTGAGTAATCCTGTATGCTGAGGCGCTGTCCTTCTCCAGAGCTGAAAACGCTCGGTCTCACAGCTCTACATAGAAACGAGAAACCAGGAAGTGCTCCTGAGCGTTTCTAAAGCTCATACACCGTCCCCGGACTCATTCTGATCATTTCAGCCTTAAACCTCCGTCACTACAAAGCACTCAGCTCATTTATCTATCTGTTAGCATCATGTTGCTAACAGCCGTCGTGCTAAATAGCCATTTTATGCTCTGTCCAGTCCTCACAGTTGCCAGACACCTAGAGGTTTTCCACATATATATTATTTTAAGTTATAAAACCTGAAATACCAATGCAGAAGCCTGAAAAAAAAAACATAACATGGCTCCTTTTTAAAAGATCATTTTCACAGTCACAATATTTTTGCTGTTTAAATATGACAGTTGTTTTTTTGTATTGCTTTTAAGTGATCATAATAATAGAGTGAGGAAAATTTGTTTTAAAATTCAGTGCAAACTTTCCAGGTAAAAGGGAAATTAAAATACAAAAAAATAATAGTAAACAAAAAACTATATTAAATAATTTCTTTTACGTCCCACCATCTCACCAAAATGCTACTACAAACTTATGTTTAGAGCCGCACTAAACGACAGTGTTTTCAATGGGCTCGTAGCTGCTGGAGTAAAGTGGGCGGGGCCAACAGGGCCTTAAAGCGACAGGCGCCTAATCCAAGCATTTTCCACAAAGTCACAGTAACTGCTCCTCAAAAGAAGACGTTTTCAATGCATATTTATTATTTTAAGTTAGAAAACATTAAATACTAACGCAAAGGTGTCAAAATTTATTTCAAAACGCCTGAAAAAGCAGAATATGGGACTTTTAAATTCATCCTTTTATTTTTTTAACACGTGGTCACTTTCTCTGCCTTCACTTCACACGATTCTTTCCTTTACTTTTCAGATCCCTCTCACTTACACTTTATTCATTATTTATCTGTTTTATGGTACTGTTAGATGGGACACAATCAAATGAATAGCCTTATAAAATACTTAAGTTTATATCACCCATCCACTCTCACAACACCAGGTTTCTCTTCCATGAATTCAAAAATATAAAGCTCATGTGCACACTTTACAAGTTCTGTCCCATCTAAAGCTAAATTTAAGTTTATTTGCCATTTTATAAACTCAGTCTGTGTTAAAATCCTTGGGCGGTGCTAATATTCTCCAACACCTCTGTCACTTTCACAATAAGAGTTCATGTTTTGGGGCTATTTTTCTAAACAGACTGTTTCTGGAGTTTATAATGAGCGGAAATGGCACAAAATGTTTGCCTCGAGTCTTATTTTCCTAAAAATTGTACAATGTAAAATGTACAGAGGAGGTGCTGCTGTGGACGAGGCAGCGGGAGTTTGTGTTGTAAAAGATTTTAAATAAAGATGTTATAGAAACTGAAGAGACGTGTTTTTACTTAAAGGAACAACTGTCTCTCTGGACTTAACTAGGTCTACATCAGGGCTAAACTAGGACTAACCCAGGGCTAAACAAGGACTAAACTAGGACTGACTTAGGTCTAAACTAGGACTAAACCAGGACTAACCTAGGTCTAAAAACCAGGGCTAAACCAAGTCTAAACAAGGACTAAACTAGGACAGACTTGGGTCTAAAAAACAGTTCTTAACTGAGTCTAAACTAGGACTTAACCAGGTCTAAACTAGGACTTAACCAGGTCTAAACTAGGACTTAACCAGGTCTAAACTAGGACTTAACCGGGACTAAACCAGGACTAACCTAGGTCTGACTTAGGTCTAAAAAACAGTTCTTAACCAAGTCTAAACTAGGACTTAACCAGGTCTAAACTAGGACTTAACCGGGACTAAACCAGGACTAACCTAGGTCTAAAAGCCAGGTCTAAACAAGGACTAAACTAGGTCTGACTTAGGTCTAAAAAACAGTTCTTAACCAGGTCTAAACTAGGACTTAACCAGGTCTAAACTAGGACTTAACCGGGACTAAACCAGGACTAACCTAGGTCTAAAAACCAGGTCTAAACAAGGACTAAACTAGGTCTGACTTAGGTCTAAAAAACAGTTCTTAACCAGGTCTAAACTAGGACTTAACCAGGTCTAAACTAGGACTTAACCAAGTCTAAACTAGGACTTAACCAGGTCTAAACTAGGACTTAACCAGGTCTAAACTAGGACTTAACCGGGACTAAACCAGGACTAACCTAGGTCTAAAAGCCAGGTCTAAACAAGGACTAAACTAGGTCTGACTTAGGTCTAAAAAACAGTTCTTAACCAGGTCTAAACTAGGACTTAACCAAGTCTAAACTAGGACTTAACCAGGTCTAAACTAGGACTTAACCAGGTCTAAACTAGGACTTAACCGGGACTAAACCAGGACTAACCTAGGTCTAAAAACCAGGTCTAAACCTGGTCTAAACAAGGACTAAACTAGGTCTGACTTAGGTCTAAAAAACAGTTCTTAACCAGGTCTAAACTAGGACTTAACCAGGTCTAAACTAGGACTTAACCAGGTCTAAACTAGGACTTAACCAGGTCTAAACTAGGACTTAACCAGGTCTAAACTAGGACTTAACCAGGTCTAAACTAGGACTTAACCAGGTCTAAACTAGGACTTAACCAGGTCTAACCAGGTCACATTGCTTCTGTTTCCAACACCAGCACCGAGTGAAGAGGCCCAGTGTGACTGTCCCGGGACAGTAATGAGAGTTTATGGTGAAATATGTCTCTGATACTGTCTCTGTTTAGCCAGGTCGCTGTGTGCAGACTTTTTACCTGCAGTCTGCTCAGTGTCTGCTCATTTATCTGTTGTGTTCCAGTCATCAATAATAGCAAGACATCTCTGCAGTTTCCCGCGCTGCAGCGAGCTGCAGCAGCTCCCTCCTGAAACAGAGCGGGACATCAGAGGCGGGACGCTGCCTGAAAACTCAGAGCACAGCAGCTGCTCTAAAACAGCACTGAGTCAGACGGGAGGAGGGTCAGGGGCCATGTTTTATGACAAGAATGCTCCCAAATTAAAAGGAGGCTTAGTATTTTAAGGTCAGAAGTTCTGCGGTGTTCCTTTCTAAAACAAACTTAACGTTTACATTTAATACTTTTTTACCATCGAACCTCAACATCTTCAGCTCTGCTCCTGTCTGTTCCTCCGAGCCTCTCTCTTTAAACTTTAGAAAAACATTGATTTGTATTATTATTTTGAAGTAGTACTTTTACTTTAGTACAGACTGAGAATACAACACTTCTAAAACCATCTAAAATAAACTTATTTAGTGCTTAGGGTCCAGGTAATAAAATGTGTAGTACCATTTTATATCCACCAAGGGGAGCTGTTGTATTACAATTCTTTGGACATGGCTGCGATGGAGAAGGGTTTAGTAGAGTTTAGTCTGTGAAGAGGTCATAATAATCTGTAGTCAAGTAGAAATACTATTACTTAAAAAAATATTCAAGCAGAAGTAAAAGTACTGAACAAAATGTCGAGAAGATCCCTGTCCAGATCTGGTTTAAGTCCAGGTCTTTTTATGTCACTCATAAAAAGAGTTTTTTTTCTAATAAAAGCCATTTTCCTTCACAAAATTAATCTCATCTCTGGGTCTGAAAGTGGGTCTAAAACTCCTTCACATCACAGCCATTTCTGCCTGGAACAAAGAAATTTCTCTCCTCTAGTTCTGTCCAGACTAAACCAGGACTAAACCAGGACTAAACCAGGTCTAAACTAGAAACTAAACCAGGACTAAACCAGGACTAAACCAGGTCTAAACTAGAAACTAAACCAGGACTAAACCAGGTCTAAACTAGAAACTGAACCAGGACTAAACCAGGACTAAACCAGGTCTAAACTAGAAACTAAACCAGGACTAAACCAGGTCTAAACTAGAAACTAAACCAGGACTAAACCAGGACTAAACCAGGTCTAAACTAGAAACTAAACCAGGACTAAACCAGGACTAAACCAGGTCTAAACTAGAAACTAAACCAGGACTAAACCAGGTCTAAACTAGAAACTAAACCAGGACTAAACCAGGACTAAACCAGGTCTAAACTAGAAACTAAACCAGGACTAAACCAGGTCTAAACTAGAAACTGAACCAGGACTAAACCAGGACTAAACCAGGTCTAAACTAGAAACTAAACCAGGACTAAACCAGGTCTAAACTAGAAACTAAACCAGGACTAAACCAGGACTAAACCAGGTCTAAACTAGAAACTAAACCAGGACTAAACCAGGACTAAACCAGGTCTAAACTAGAAACTAAACCAGGACTAAACCAGGTCTAAACTAGAAACTGAACCAGGACTAAACCAGGACTAAACCAGGTCTAAACTAGAAACTAAACCAGGACTAAACCAGGTCTAAATTAGAAACTAAACCAGGACTACATTTGGACAAGACAAGAACTAAAGCAGGTCCAAACTAGGACTAACCCAGGTCTGAACCAGGAGTAAATGTGGCATAAAAAGGTTTAAACCAGAACTAAACCAGGACTAAACCCAGAGTAAAAAGGACTTTAAACTGATGTAAGGCCTCAGGTGGACTTTCTGAGAGACTTCTTTAGTTTGTTGGGATATGGATTGTTCAGAGCTCAGAGTTGAGAGAACGATACATCTGAGACATGTCTTTTCTTTCGGACTCTCGCGGTTCTTCCTGTGATGGGTAAGTTCTTTTTCAGACGTGTCCAGAGTCTGAGTCCAGCTGCAGCGCGTCCTTTTCTCGTCACTGAAACGACAAAGAGGCCGATTCTGTCTGAGGCTGAACTCATAAATAATCCTCTCCTCCTCCTCCCGCTCTCACCTCCTCCTGAATAAAACAGGAGCTGCTGCACACTTTCACACCGAACATGAAGGACAGATAGAGGTCTGAGGGAGGAGGAGGAGGTCCAGGAGGTTCTACAGTAGTCTTCTGTCCACAGGTGAGTCAGGACCCACAGGAGACTGAGGTCTAATGCTGCATTCACACCAGATGCAAAATGTGCGTCAAATTTGCGTCATTTGCATCTGTAGGAGCAATAAATAGTTTGGTTTTTTTGTTGTCTTTTTGGTTTTCTCCTGGGCGGGCTTTCTCACTGATGTTTGTGGGCGGCACCGTGGGTGTGGTGTCTGGGGCTTTTTATGATTGCACTCACCTGTGTAGTGCTTGGATTATGGCGGCGGGGTGAGCCATGGGAAAGAGACTTTCTGTAGACCGTTTTTCCTTCTTTGTCTGAAAGATTTGCACCACAAGGTATCTTTGCACGGCTTAAACATGCTTCGACAAAGTAAGTAAAGTGTTTTATGCCTGTGATATGGATCAATAAAGCCAGACTGAGTGCACTTGTTCAACAGTGAACGCGTCTTCAGTAACCTCCCATGTCTTAGCCTGCCGCGGCGTCTGATTTCAGTATGCATTGTTATATACGCCACAATAGCGTCTATTTACATTTTGAAGTCAGATGCTTCAGCCAAGCGTCAAATTCGCTCTCTTCGCGCGTCCAAACAAAGTGAGCTCAGACATGAATTCTCGTCACGGGAGGAGTCTTTGTCAGGATCATGGCCACTGTTTCAGGGCTAACTCTGTCTCAGTTTGCTCACCTGTGTCCCGTGTCAGTGCGAGGACATGTGCCCAGGACATTACTGCTGTATTTAAGCTCTCAGCCCTAGCAGCTGAGACAGAGAGGAGTTATTTTTATTTATTTATTTATTTATTGAATTAGGACAATGCATATTAATCAACATATCAGCAGGTAAGCATCAATGTAAATAGCCAGAATTAGCACAATAGCTAAATTTCATCCGCTGTCCTAAGGCAGGCTCCATAAACAGTACACAGTACACAGATACAAACATAATATCAAGTGTAGACATACAATGAACCACAAAGACCAGTTACAATAAAGACGTTAAAATCAACTTGTGATCAGAAAACAGTGTAGATTATACACGAGTACATGACTGGCTTGTTTTTAACCAATGTTTTAGGGTTTTCTTGAATGTTAGATAGTTATTACAGTTTCTAACATTAGCTGGCAGTGAATTCCATGACTTTGTACCTCTAATAGACGCCACCATTTGGCTGAATTTAGTCCTACGGCGTTGTATATTGCAATCACCCCGGGTTAATGCTCTGGTATTGACTCTGTTGTTAGTTTTCTTGTGTATAAAAACCTGCAATGGTGGAGGTGCAAGGCCGTTCAAAACCTTAAAAACAAGACAGACATCCAAAAATATCTGATAATTATCCAAGTCTAAGATGTTATGCTTCCTTAAGATGTTACAATAATGAAAATGGAAAGGCTTCCTATCTAAAATTTTCAGTGTTTTTTTTAAAGAGAGACTATTTATCCCTAAACTATTTATTTCTTGTACAATAGCGCTCTCTAGTGGCTTTAGTGGATATAGGCAGCACTCGGTACACAGACTCTGTTTCCCTGTTGTTTTGGGAGAGCAGTAACTGCTAACCTAACAACCTCAGCACACGCTAAAGTTAAGGTCCCTTTATGTCTTGTTTCTTTTTGACTGCTGTCTTTATAAAAGTAGTAGCCTCGATAAGTTTGCCCTGAGTGTTTCGTCCTCACATCTCTTCAGGAGCAGGATCCTGATTGATTAACGTGCCGCGAATATTTGCTAAAGTTCAGATTTTTCAACTCGAGTGTTGCGGGCATCAACGCTCAATTCATGCATAAGACGCATCAACACTCAATCCGCGTCGCACTGGCCGCTTGATTCGCACTGCAGGACGTCTAGACGCGCGTTTACATAGACTTAACTTAAATCAGATGCCTCAATCAAGTTCAGCGTGAACGTAGCATAAGAGAGACTTCCAGTCTTCTGTCCACAAGAAAGTCAGGACCGACAGGAGGTTCAAAGTCTGTGAGAGTGGCTGAGAGGCAGAGAAAGTACTCCAAACACCAAGTACTGTTAGTTTGAAGTAATATTATTATTATTCTTATTATTATTATTACTAGAAAGAAAAGTTCTCAACAAAATGATTACTTGAAAACAAAGTATTTAATCTAAACTTTTCAAGACATGCGTATCAATTTTCCTTTTTTCCTTCTATTCTATACAAGGAACTGAGTCTGGCAGTGCTTGGCTAAAGTTTGATTTCCAGGGGGTGGGACTAACAGAGGCAAAATAACCAATCAGAGAAACAAAGGACGAGTCGTTAGCAAAGAGCTGATTAAAGTATGAACAGCAAACATGGCAGAGTGGTTAGAGAGTTGCCATAAAACACCAGAATACGGCGTTTTATGAGCAGCTCTGTTCTTATTTGTGAACAGGGACAGCAGCAGAAGCCAGTTGTACAAGGAGTTGTGGAGAAAGTGGGTTTGTTTGAATGTGGTGGTTACGTGGGACGTCAGAGGGACTTTACTGTTGTTAAAATGGAAACAGGACGAAGACAAAAAGTCCCACAGAAGACTGAACCACAACGAGGACTTCAGGACTTTATTTGTGACAGGAGATGATCCGCTTCTGTGAGACGCAGAGCTGCAGACTGTGATAGGTCAGGTCCAAATCAAATTCAGACTGTCCTGCTTTCAAACACTGCCTTGGTTTTGGTCTCTTGATATTTTAGATGTTTTCCCTGTGAGTCCCTAAAATGTCTTTCACTGCTGCAGAGAAACTAAATTTAAAGTTTACAGAGACGAGAATAAAAGAGGAAACAGACTTCTTCTTCTTCTTCTTCTGCTGTTTACTCCAACAGTGCACGGCTGGACCTCTGGGTTTTCCTCGTTTCTGACATTCAAATCCCGTCAAAACACTTTTATATGAACAGTTCTCAGTACGCGGCCTGTTTTTTTTTTTTTTTTTCTCTTAAATGCCACAGATCGTCACACAATAGCACACCTGTTTGGAGACGTCGGCTATAATTACTCAGTCTCCCGTCGTCTTTTTTGTTTTGTTTGTTGTTCGTTTTTTTTTTCAGAGTCTGTCGGTGAAAGGAGCAGCAGCGTCTCGTAATCAGCGCCCGATTCTCTCCGCCGCGCGCCGGGGTTGGTTTCTAAGACTGAGCGCTGCTGCCGTCATCTGTGGAGGAGCTGTGTTATTCAAAGAAAAAACAAAAAATGGAATAAAGCTTTTTAAAAATACACGCTGTGGGTTCGCTGGGTATGAAAGTGTAGGCAGTGTTTTCAGGAAAGAGGAAAGACCAACGGGGATTTCAACCAGATTTAGAGGTCTAATCTGAAAGTGAACAAAGAGGAACTGTTTTTTTCCATTACCAGAGGTTGGACTGGACCAGAATTGATTCAAAGTTAATTAGTAAAATAAATAAGTTAAACACCTCGTTGTTTTTTTCTGAGATGGTATTGACAGGACATTTTCATGTCCGGTGACAACTCGAGTAATCCACACATATAAAGAAACAGGACAGATATTGTATTTTCTGGAATATAAATCACACTTTTTTTCATAGTTTGGCTGGTCCTGCAACTTATAGTCATGTGCGACTTAAGCTGGGGACACACTACACGAATTTTTTGTATTTTTTGTATTTATAACAATTCACAGTTGCCCCAAGTCTGTATCAGTCAACACTAGTTGCTGAAATCCGCTAGTGTGTGATGTTCAAAGACTCGAGTCGGCGCAAAAACCCGGCCTGACATCAGTCGCAAGCAATCAAACACTGACTCTGGACGCACTCCTGTAGTGTGGGCTGTTTACATCCAACTGTCTCAAATTCATGGAGTCCAGCGGCCGATGACAAACAGCTGATGGGACACAGGAAATCGTGTCAGAGAACGAAGATGAAGCAACAGGAAGCAGCGGGAAAATACACTCAAGGAAAAAAGAAACGCACCACTTTCATTTTCTCAATTTGTCAAAAAATATTAGAGCCAGTGAAAAATTACAGACTACAATGAGTTTAGTACTGTTCTGAGTCAAAATGAAATGACTGTTTTCCTGGTTCTGGTTGATTGATTTTGATGAGCAATAACAACTGTATTTTTGTATTAATCACCTATGTCTGGGTCATGAGTAAAACTCAGAGATGAATTGGACCTGTCCTCAATTGTGCACAACCATTCCCTATAAAAAGACACCAAAATGGAAAAAAAAAGCACATTTGGTCACAATGCCACGACTCCTGCAACCAGAGAGAGATTGGCAGCCATTGGCCTGCTTCAAGCTGAAGGAGCACACGGCTGTAGCCAGGAGTTTGGAGTCCATCACTCTACTGTTGTACGCCTCGCTGAGCGTTTCCACACCACTGGATCCCAGATCTGGTCGACCACATGTCACAACTGCTGCATTATTATTGTTTGGTCATGTTATTGTTATTGAAACTGTCATAAGCATTGATTAATTGGGTCTGAATATCAGGGACGGGTATATGGTTGATGTGCACATGGAATATTTCCATCAAAAATAAGTAACCAAACAAAAATGTGGTAAAAAAGCAGTGGTGCGTTTCTTTTTTCCTTGAGTGTATAAGCAGAAATTTGAAGAAGAAGAAGAAAACATAAACAACCATGGCAAACACCGAAGAAAGTTGAGCGCTACCCAAGTTAGACTGGATACATAGACGTTTTTTCTTTTTCCTTTTTTTTCTAACCGGTAAATGTGCACACAACGGCAACAGCGACCCAGGTAGCTCCATGTTTGTTTACCATTTAGTTCTCGCAAGTTCCCCGCCAGAGTTTGCTGCGTTTGGTTGGCGTCAGCTGCGGCCTCAGCAGATCTTGTAGTGTGTGAGGCGCAGTCTTTCAGTCGTCAGAACTAAATCTGCTGAAACCAGTCGTTAGTGTGTGCTCCTAGTCTTTTCAGAATCTGTAACGACTGAGGAAATCCTGTAGTGTGCCCCCAGCTTTATTTAATATCAATATATATATAATTTAACATTCAACATTACCATCTAGAGCTGTGAGAGGGCGCTCTAGGCTTGGCACAACTTCTGTCAGTAGTATTCATTGATGTAGAATGGGATCAGGAGCTTGGTGAACTTGCTTACCGGTAACTTGTTTGTTGGACTCTGGCTTGTTTTGGTTAGGGCCTGTTTACACGACAACACTGGCCAGGAAAACACAACAATCCTGCCGCCTGTGATTTGCATTTACATGACAACGCTTGTTTCACCTGAAAACAACGTAAACTGTAGTACCTGTGTTTGTCCAGCAAACAGCGCTGTGGGCCCCACAAATGCTCTACACCACACAGAGAGTAACTGATAGCTCCGGTCTGAAACTTTCCAGCTACTTTAGGATCTTGTGGTTTTCTGGAGCCATTCTCATAAAGTCTGTCCTAAAAATAAGTACTTATACAGATATTATGGATAGTTACTGACTAAATATGAACGTATTAGGTATAAAAGCCTCGTATTTTGCGCTCGTGGGTCAGCTGACTTTTTTTTTTCTTTATACGATCATAAACAACTAAAAGGAGATCTAAAAAAAAATATTTTTTGTTTATATGACTATAAACAACTCTGCGAAGTCGTGAAATTATGCTTTTTATTTTATTTTTTATTTTCATACAATCTTAAACGGCTAAGTTTTGAAATTGTGCCTTTTGTTTTAGATGATCTGTCCGGGATCGTGAAAATGGGGGAGGGAGGTGGATATTGAGAGGGCTGTGTGTGGTGGAGTGGATGTGTTTGGAACTGTTTTGTTACGCTGTTCTTATTCTATTTGCTGTGCTGTTTTGTTATTTTGAATTTTAGTTGAGGAATAGCCCCTTGGTTCATCTCAAGGGGCTATTCCTCCTAATAATAATAATAATAAAGAATAAAGAATTTCAAATAATCATAATACGGCGTGCACTCATCCAATCACTGTTCAGATTGGGGCTGTCATCGTTTTCAGTGAGCACGGTGTTTTCAGTTTACACGAGAGCAGAGTGGTTCCCACTGTGAGACCAAAACAACTCCTCCAGCGTTTTCAAACCCTGTCCTCGTGTAAACAAAAGGCCAAACCGCAATCAAACCTTTCTGCAAAACACTTGTCATCTAAACGTCACTTTAATTTATCCTCTTCAGCCTCCCAGGTTTGTTCTTTATGCTGTTGTGTATCTGAATAACTGTTAATGTGTTAACATACTGGACACATGTTCAGTCTGTTGTTCTGTGTGCTATTTGTGATGGGTGACACCGCAGGGTGTCGCTCTGGCATCAGGGCATTTCCTTTAAAAGGGGAAGTGGCTGGTTTGCCAGATTCCTGTGGGTGGCCAGGACGACTGCTGGGCCCACGTTTGTGTGTCGACTGTTTGAACCAAGTTGGTAAATATGGTTTTACTTTAATGATTGTTTAGTTTAGTTGTATTTTAAATGTATTTTATGTGACAGGCCGTGGTTTTGTGAGGACGACCTGTGGCGTGAATGACTGGGTGTGGGTGCTCGATATCACAGGAATGCGGTATTTTACTGTTTTTAATATTTTGAACTAAAACGTTTATTTTAGCAGGTGGTTGATTCTTTTTGTATTGTTTGTTTGCAGTTATTCACATACCGCTACCTGCTGTCCTTTTATGAGTGTTTTGGGTTTAGTTAGTCCGCTTTTAAGAGTGGACAGCGGACTAACTACTTTAAACTTCTTGTTTGTTTGTCTTGTTTTTATTTTGGGTCACTTCCCGGGTCGATATGATCCCTCTCGTCTAACAGTGTTACATCCGATCCTGTCTGAAGGGAGCATCTGTGGTGACTTGCAGTGTTTGCTGTAACTTTATTTTGCTTGAAGTAACCAGTGTGCAGTGGTTTACGGCGGTGTTATCCGCCCTAATGGTGAGGGAAACTAATTCGGCTCTGTAACAATGCTGTGCAAACGACAACCGGACATATGAAACAGGAATACCCACTCTTTGTGTGTAATAAATATCATTAATCTTCATTCATGTGTTTGTCGTCTGCATAATCTGTACAACCAGGGCTGAAAGTAAGCCGGTACGGCCCGGTACTACATACCGGCATAAGATTTAGAGGGGGTACGCAGTACCGGGTAGAAAGAGATCAGCTGTCCGACCGGTCTTTGCAGCTTTTACACACATTAGAAAGTGACCGCGGACGCTTTTATGAGGAAAAAAAAACCTCTGACGCTAAAGCATGTGAACCAGGCAGTGCTTTCTCTCATCAGATCTGTGTCTGTGTGTTTTTTAGTGGCTTATGATCACTCCGTGATGTGATTTAATGCACAGAATGTCCCTCTCCCCTCTCATCATTCACTGATTGTCTCGCTTCCTTAAACAAACGCATTGAGCGTGCGCGTCTTAAGCCCAAAGCACACCTGGAGTGCCGCCTAAAATTACACCAAACGCTTGAGAAAGTTTTAATCAGTGGTCCTCAACCCGGCGATCGTGATCTACCGTCGATCGTAAAAGCAGTGTGGGTAGATCGCGGAGCCATGTCTTTCCAAATAAAGTCATTTGCCTATGGCTTTTGAATGACACGCAGATGGATCAGTCTGATATTCTTTCTAAAACACGAGACACCGCGGAAGCGCGAGGAAACCGCACGAGCTACGAACTAAACAGAATACAAGCAACTTAATAACAATCAGAGTTCTGGTCGCTCACTTCAGTTCTGTTGTGGAGGCTGCGGGCGGCTCGCGCTCCGCGGCCTCTGAACACTGCCATGGGGCTGACGCACACACGCACACACACACGCACACACAGACACACACAGACACACACACACGCACACACACACACACAGGAGGAGAGGCAGCGGTATCAGGGAGGAGACAGGTGAGGAAGGTGTCAGAGCCTGATGTATGTCACCTGTTTGCTTTGTTTTTGTCACTGCAGAAGTACGGGGGCCATGTGTGCGCCTCATAGAAAACAATAGGGGCATATTTTTTGACGTGCGTCCGGTGTGTGTTGGCCTTTATAGGGTGTGTTTGATTTGTTTTCAAACCCTGTTAAACCCTGTATAAGCCATGTCTATATTTTTCATTTATAGTCAAGATTCATTCTTAACCTCGTATATCTGCTTTTTCTGCTATATATATATATATATATATATATGTAGGCATAATTTGTTATAGTACCGGCATAAGCAAAAATCTACTTTCACCCCTGTGTACAACCACTTGTAACATTGTGTAGTTCAATAACTTGCCTTTCCAGATTAAATGTCTGTTCTTGGTCTTGGATTTGGTGAAGTAAGTTTCTAAATAAACGCGACTTATATACGTTTTTTTCCTCTTCATGACCCACTTTTTGACTGATGCGACTTATACTCCAAAGCGGAAAATACAGTACATCTATAATACACACAAGGACAAATACTGAACCCATGAAGAAAGGGAGGCTCCATCTGAAGTCTGTCAGAGATCAGAAAGCTCTCCTGCCTCTGGTCTGAGCTAGAGAAAGGAGTCTCTTTGCAGAAATGTCCCACAGGAAACTTCTCATGACGAACAAAAGCTCAGAGCTCTGTCAGGACCTGTTGTTACAGAAGGATTTCCAAACTTCTGAACGTCCCACTGAGCTCTGTTGGGACCAGAATCCAGGAGTGGAGAGAACATCACTCCACCAGAAACCAGCCATGCCAGAAATATATCTGCGGAGAAAAACTGAAACTTTACCCCCACACTGTAAAAAAATAAATACTGCGAAAACTCAAAAACTCAAGGCAACAGGATCCCTCAAGGGTCAACTCAAAATCTCAAGTTTACAACAACTAATATATTTTGTTCATCTAATTTAACGATCATGTCTGAAGACTTTAAATGTTAAGTTTGCTCACTATCATTGTTTTTTTTAACTCATCTTAAAGCCAACTTACTATCTTTTGGTAAATTTAGTTTTTATTATTAATAGTAATACTTTTTCTGATAAATGGATCGTAAGTTGGCTTTAAGATGAGTAAAAAAAATAATGACAAGTTTTTAGAACCTCAAATTATGTGAACAAAAAATTATTCATTCATCCATCCATCCATCCAAAACTCAAAAATCTTGAGGGATCCTGTTGCCTTGAGTTTTTTAGTTTTCACAACAGTGCACACCAGCAGCCCTTTGCCTCTGCTGTTTCCTTCTCTTCCCCCTGATCTAACCCTGGGACATTTGTCTAATTGTTGACTCTGTAGCCGCACCACCTTCCTCCGGGACACCTCGGTGGGGGAGTCCTCCTCTGAGCGCCCCCCCCCCCCCCCCCCCCGCGGTGAGGAGAGTCCAGACCGGGTCAGACTCCGGGCCCGGGACCGTCCTGACGCCGGTCTGATCGAACAAACACCGAGCTCTGCGCAGACCGAGTGAGGCAGGTGTAATGGAGGAGATTAAAACTGCGGCATGTTCAGGAGCAGGGGGAAGCGTCTGGGGTGAGGGGCGCGTCACAGGAGGCCCGGCTCAAGACTGGAGAGGAAATCGAGAGGAATTAGAGAAGAAAAATGAGATTTCATGAACAAGGTTAGAATGAAGTCAATGCAAAATACAAACAGATGTGAATGAGACAAAATACAAAAACTCCAGGTCTGTTTTTGAGGAGGAAACAACTTTGTAACAAGCCAAGAAAAATCAATTTAAAAGAGTAGGTATAATAGAGATTTAAAATTTTTAAAGAGTAGGTATAATAGAGAAAAAATGACCCTGAAAATAAAACAGTCCAAATTAATGGAAATTTTGTGTCTATATTCTGCTTTTATTTCATATTTTTACTCCAGTCTTGGTCTCCTCTAGAACAGCAGCAGGTTTTACAGCTTTACAAACATTATGTGACTAAAAGGAAAAAAAATTAATAACTACTCTACTGAATGCCATAAAGAAACAGATGAAAACACCAGCAGAAACAGCAGAGCGCAGAGCTGTGCCGGTCTTTTGAACATCAAGGAAAAAGCACTTCACTCACTTAAACTTTTGTATGATTCCTTTTTAATACAAAATGAAAAATGTCTGAGGAGTGCTTTAGAAACACACAGGCCTGAATATTATTCATTCATTCATTCATTTTCTCCCACTTATTCCCGTTAGGGGTCGCGGGTGACTGGAGCCTATCCCAGTAACTTTGGGCCTTAAGCGGGGCCAGTGAGTCTCAGGGCTGACACAGAGATGAACACATTCACTAGGGGCAATTTAGAATCACCACTTCACCAACTCATGCATGTGTTTGTACGGAGGGAGGAACCCACAGAGAACCCACAGTAACACGAGGAGGACCTGCAGACTCCACCCAGAGAGTTAGCGTGATGTGTGCTGAACCCACGACCTCCTTGCTGGGAGGCGAGAGCACTAACTGCTCTGCCTCTGTGCACCCTGCCTAAATATTGAATATGTATAAATATAATATACATTAAACCATTTAATTCATTGAATATCACAGGTCCACAGCAAAATACTTCCAGAACAAAAGTAGTGTACATTTTTCTTGGATTAGGTCACTAATAAAGAAAAAGTAAGTGAGAAGTGCAGATATAGTTTCCAAGAAACAGTATTGGGTCAAAATAGGAAATTTATGCAAAATAAGTCAAAAACGGTGGTTTATCAGAAGGTACAGTGTCTACAAGCAACCAGTTCTATCTGAAAGCTGCACATTCAATACATTCATTTTAATATAGTATAGAGTTTTGACATAAAATGTTTTGTTTTTATTTGCAGAAATTAGAGTAGAGAAATTAAATATTTTCAAAATATAAATATTATTTTTAAGCAAAAATGCCTAAATCTATTGTATAAACAGATGTGATTTTGATGTGAATTAATAACCAGCACAGTTATCAATTGATTTTCAGTTCATCATCAAAATAAATGAGATTTAACCACTTTTATCTCAGAAGCAGATTGAGTCCAAACATTTGTAGACCTGTGTAATTAATATAAAGATAACTTTATAATTCAAAACACTATGATGTTAACAAACAGTAGTTATTTTTGGCATTATTTCAGTATAGTAAAGTTAATTACTAATAATTACAATCAAATAAATATTTATGTATTATTATTTATTTGACTATTTGGATAAAATATTGCATTAAAATCAATTTATGATCTAATTAAAATAGTTTAAAGGTAAAATTCTATACAGTTTATTAATTCATTGTGCAACTGTGGAAATACTGAAGAAACAGTCTAATTTAAGAAGACCATTCATTTATGCATAGTTGGTAAATTTCTATAATATACAAATGTTCCTGAATTACTAATGTTCATTTTGGTTGTTTTGAATGTTTTCTTTAAAGTTTTCAGCCTGCTTCTGCTTCAGCTGCAGCTTCAGGAGAATTTAATAAAAGCAGTTTTCTTCTGGGTGGTTTAAGTTGGGCCGACACGGATCAGGCAGATGACTCGACTGTAATAAAAGCTCATTATTACATTGTTTCACTTACATGGCTGGAGTTTATGTGATGGGTTCTCCTCAGTTTTTTTAACAGAGCGAGCCACTGTTTCTCTTCCACACACGCGACGCCTTCCCACAGACGACAGAAGTGGAATAAGATGATTTTGGGCGAGACTTTACCTCGCTGTTTCTGTCTGGACTTGTACTGTGACGCAGCGGGACGCCTCTGTCTCCGCACCACTGCAGCAGCAGAGGAGAGGGGTCCTGAGGGGTCCTGAGGGGTCCTGAGGGGTCCTGAGGGGTCCTGAGGGGTCCTGAGGGGTCCTGAGGGGTCCTGAGGGGTCCTGGTGAAGCAATGTGAGGCGATTTCCATTTAGATTTCCCTGTGGTCCCTGCTCCTGTCTGTGTCTCCGAATCACAGCAGAGGAACGTTCTCAGGTCAGAGACGCTCAATAACAGCTCTCAGTAAACAGAAGAGACTGGGACCTACATCTGTCTGTGGACATTTAGAGACACTTCACCTGTACACGTGTCTCTGTGGACATTTAGAGACACTTCACCTGTACACGTGTCTCTGTGGACATTTAGAGACACTCTTCACCTGTACACGTGTCTCTGTGGACATTTAGAGACGCTCTTCACCTGTACACGTGTCTCTGTGGACATTTAGAGACGCTCTTCACCTGTACACGTGTCTCTGTGGACATTTGTGGACATTTAGAGACACTCTTCACCTGTTCACGTGTCTCTGTGGACATTTGTGGACATTTAGAGACACTCTTCACCTGTACACGTGTCTCTGTGGACATTTGTGGACATTTAGAGACACTCTTCACCTGTACATGTGTCTCTGTGGACATTTAGAGACACTCTTCACCTGTACACGTGTCTCTGTGGACATTTGTGGACATTTAGAGACGCTCTTCACCTGTACACGTGTCTCTGTGGACATTTGTGGACATTTAGAGACGCTCTTCTCCTGTACACGTGTCTCTGTGGACATTTGTGGACATTTAGAGACACTCCTCACCTGTACACGTGTCTCTGTGGACATTTGTGGACATTTAGAGACACTCTTCACATGTCCACGTGTCTCTGTGGACATTTATGGACATTTAGAGACGCTCTTCACCTGTACACGTGTCTCTGTGGACATTTGTGGACATTTAGAGACGCTCTTCACCTGTACACGTGTCTCTGTGGACATTTGTGGACATTTAGAGACGCTCTTCATCTGTACACGTGTCTCTGTGGACATTTGTGGACATTTAGAGACACTCTTCACCTGTACATGTGTCTCTGTGGACATTTAGAGACACTCTTCACCTGTACACGTGTCTCTGTGGACATTTAGAGACACTCTTCACCTGTACACGTGTCTCTGTGGACATTTAGAGACGCTCTTCACCTGTACACGTGTCTCTGTGGACATTTAGAGACGCTCTTCACCTGTACACGTGTCTCTGTGGACATTTGTGGACATTTAGAGACACTCTTCACCTGTTCACGTGTCTCTGTGGACATTTGTGGACATTTAGAGACACTCTTCACCTGTACACGTGTCTCTGTGGACATTTGTGGACATTTAGAGACACTCTTCACCTGTACATGTGTCTCTGTGGACATTTAGAGACACTCTTCACCTGTACACGTGTCTCTGTGGACATTTGTGGACATTTAGAGACACTCTTCACCTGTACACGTGTCTCTGTGGACATTTGTGGACATTTAGAGACGCTCTTCATCTGTACACGTGTCTCTGTGGACATTTGTGGACATTTAGAGACGCTCTTCACCTGTACACGTGTCTCTGTGGACATTTGTGGACATTTAGAGACACTCTTCACATGTCCACGTGTCTCTGTGGACATTTATGGACATTTAGAGACGCTCTTCATCTGTACACGTGTCTCTGTGGACATTTGTGGACATTTAGAGACGCTCTTCATCTGTACACGTGTCTCTGTGGACATTTGTGGACATTTAGAGACACTCCTCACCTGTACACGTGTCTCTGTGGACATTTGTGGACATTTAGAGACACTCTTCACATGTCCACGTGTCTCTGTGGACATTTATGGACATTTAGAGACACTCTTCACCTGTACACGTGTCTCTGTGGACTATGGAAACAAACTTGTGTCCTCAGATTTTGAAGATTTAGATTGAGATAATTCAGATTTATTATTTCCCTCCCTTGGACATAAATTGTGATCTTCATATGTTTTTTGGCGTTTTGGAGCATTATTAGGGAATAGTACCACATCAATCTTATAAAAATCATTATTTATGTCCAACAACTTCCTTACTTCCTACTAATGAGCAGTAATTATGAGTTTATTAAGGGGAAAATGTTAGTTAGTTGCTAATTAGCTGTAGAGTATGGTCACACAGAATAAGGGATTAATAAATGCTTTATAATTACCAATTATGGGCTAATTAACCACTAACTAGCAGCTAATTAGCACTTAGTTAATGGTTAATAGGTGGAATTAAAATAAAGTATTACCGAAATGTTTTAAAGATCTGTGTTTTTATTGTCTCACTGACACACAAACCTTTCATGCAGATTTTTTGACGGTGTGTTTTAGACTCGAAAATAAATGCACTGAATTTTTAGGAGGCACATTTTTTATTCTGAAATTTTGCTCAAAAAATGTGTTAAAATTTGATGCTGAAATTCAGAGACAAAACAATTCAAACTCTTTTTTTCAGTGTTAGAAATTTCAGTGTTAGAAAATCAAAGGCATTTAAAATTCAAATTTAAATCAGGATATACAGAGCAGCGCATGATCTAATGGCTATTTAGCACAGCTATTAGCAACGTAAGGCTAACAGATAGATAAATGAGCTGACTGTTTCATAGTGACGGAGGTTTTTTATGGAAAGAATTACCCAAATGTGTGGATGAATAAAATACAACTCCAGGAAACAACACTAGAACATGGTTAAAAGGACAAAAAAAGTCGATTTATCAGAATAGAGGAGCTTTGACAAAACTCTTTGAGAGACATAAATTTGATAAAGACATGGCTGAATACATCCGACATATTCCAAAGTAAAACCGACTCCAATTATTCTGAGAGAAAGGCAGCTGCTATTTTTAAACCAAACACTTCCACGTCTGTGTAAAACTGCCTTTACTTGAGTTCAGACACACGTCGACTTTAGTAAACTGATGATAAACATGTTTTTAAGCTCCCATCGCGTCACAATTAAATCTCAGACTGCGCCTCCTCGTCCTCATTAGGCCCCGAGCCGTCAGGAGCCTGTCACAGCCGACGCCGCTCCTCTGCTTGTGAGGGAGCTTTAATTGAAAGAACTTCGTCTGGCTCAGCGACACATTATCCGTTTGTTTGTGGGCGTTTTTTTTCAGAACATAACGGTGTTTGGTTGGCGTCTGTCATGAGATGCTGGAAGAAAAACAGCTCTGATTTCATATTTTAAAGGAGATTTGATGATTAAAGTGGGATTTAGTGGGATTTAGTGGCATCTGGTGGCAAGGCAGGAAACTACAGCTGAGCTAAATGAATTCTGGGGCCCTCTCACTCACATTAAAAGTGGATTGCAGCAGGGTTTGCCAGGATTTATGAGGTAACACTGGTTTTTGTGGGGATGTACGCCTGAGGAGGTGATGTTTCAGACCAGGGTCAGATCCCAGGCCAGTTCTTAGGATTTGCCTCCTGAAAGTCTCAAACTCCTCGATTCCTCAGCCCACAGAGGAGAGATGGGGTTTCCTTTAAGTCTCTGTCCTCTGTGGGCGGGGCTGACAGCTGAGGAGTTGAGGCTTTGAGGGCTTTCCTGTGTGGAGTTTGTTCTCTTTCGTGTCCAGATGGGTTTTCTCCTTGAGTTCTGGTTTCCCACATCAACCTAAAACATGTGTGGTAGGCCAAGGGGCAGTTTAGACGACACGTTTTGCTGAATCTGCAAAGGTTTGACTGCCTTTTGTCCTTTCGTTTACCTTTCTGTTTTACAAATCCACAATCTATAGAACATGTTGGAGGAGATGTTTCGGGCTCACAGTGGGGAGCCGCTCAGAGCCGCTCCGCTCTCTGTAAACCACAAAAACAGCGCACTCAACAACGTACCAGACGCAATCTGAACGTTGACTGCTGACCCGCGAGCGCAAAATACAAAGCTTTTCTGTCTCATATTTAGTCAGAAATTGTCAGTAATATCTGTATCAGGACTGACTTTTACTGAAGACTTTACAAAAATGGCTCCAGAAAACCACAAGATATTAAAATAGTTGGAAAGTCACAGACTGGAACTATATTTCCTCTGCTGTTTACTCTCTGTGTGGTGTAGAACAGAGGTTCCCAACCTTTTTTGTCTCATGTAGCCTCTGACTTTTTTTGTTATATCATGAGTATCCTCTCACTCAAACGTGTTCTTTAAAATTGTAATTAAAGAATTTACTGTTTTTGTCATTTTGTTACTCAAATTAAAAAGAAAATACGTAATAATTTGTCTGCCTTTAAAATAAATAAATACAACATTCAACAATTGAAAATAGAATAAAAATATAACAATAGAAACCCCTTCTATATATTTTAATGTTCAACATTAACTTGAATAAAAATAAATAATAATCCAAAACTGATTTAAGCAAAAAAATACAAAGAAACATTAAACTAATTCCTATAACTCCCTTTTGAAACAAGCTATTAAACTTAAAAAACACTAATAATAATATTTAGCAGTTTCACTTTTTTAAAAATCTATCAGACACTTGAGCTTGTCCTTCATAGTTTCCGTAGTTCAGTATGAAAAGATCACAAATATTCTTCCCCGTACCCCTGGTTGGTAAACACTGGTGCAGAGCATTTGCGGGGCCCACAGCGCCGTTTGCTGGACAAATACAGGTACTACAGTTTGATCAACCCTTGTTTTCTTCACACCTCAGTGTTTTCATATAAATGCGAGCTTGAGACGGCAGGGACTGTTGCGTTTTCCTGGCCCAGGACAGTAAGCAGGGTCCCCAGGCGCTGCTCCTGTCAGGTTTAACCCCAGCTGCATGGATAAAGATGGGTCACCTGCAGAGAACAGGGACAATAAAGTCGACCTTAAAGGAACAGTCCACCGTTTTTCCAGACTAAACTATGTTCTGCCCTGATCTTAGTCGAGTTGATGTGTACCTCTCTGGTCTTTGTGCCCTGTGTGCCCTTTGCCTGGGGAGCGACGCTAATTTGTTAGCATTTAGCTTATCCCTATGGGCCCAAACATGGCTCACGTTAGAAGCAACAAAGCTCTTCCATGTTGTTCCTATTTAACCTCTTAAACCCGACTAGAGGCCGACGGGGCTCCGCCCCCTTGCATCCGCTTGTTGGGCCCATAGCGGGGAGATACAACGGCTGACACACACATGTTTGACATCCTCGTGTTCGGACAATTCCTGGCAACAAAACTATCTACTTCAATTTCTATTCAACAGTTGGATTCTGCCTGGATTTTTTAAAAATAAAACATGTATATCTTTCCATTACTTTGTTTATTTGGCACAAATTTTGCTGCAGTAGACCAAG
This sequence comes from Bostrychus sinensis, assembly GCA_020698575.1. Taxonomy (NCBI): domain Eukaryota; kingdom Metazoa; phylum Chordata; class Actinopteri; order Gobiiformes; family Eleotridae; genus Bostrychus; species Bostrychus sinensis. The sequence goes on along the minus strand of CM036243.1, from coordinate 38,244,912 downwards.
ATATGTGAAATTTTCAATTTATGTTGTTATTTGCTTCACTACAGGAAGGAAAAAGGCTTTTTTGGAGGCAAATATGTGTTTTTTTTTCAGGTGGAAATTAGAATAATCCATTTCAACCTCAATTTATGGTCAAGCAATATAATTTATTAATATTATTTCTCTTCCACAGTAATCCCCAAAGTCCACCAATTAATTTGCTACCAAGGTTAGCTATGTACACCTAGTAAATGCTAAGTAAAACCTTAATAAATGTAGATATAGAATTTTTGGGAAAAGGCCTCAGAGCTTAACAGGTTAAATACATTTACGTGAGTAGTTACACCTTTTCCTGTGAGACTGTGGTTGAAGTTTTTGGCTCTATATTTGGGAATCAAACCCCTGCTCACTCCACAAACACAAACACCGTCATTCTTTGCTTTTTGCTTTCGCTTTTTTTGCTTCATAATGTCCTGGAGGTCCTCAAAGCTTAGGTTGTATCTAAACTCTGTCCTTTCAGACTCACTGTTATGAGGAAACACCAAACACAAACAATCATTCGATACAGATGATAACTTTCTGGAATCAAACTCCCCTCTCCTCTTCAGACTCTGATCCTGTTTGTAGTCAGACCCACACTGGTCACATCTCCTCACAGCAGCTGCTCCTCTCCAGTTCTGATTCTGTGATTTAAAAAGTGCTGAGATGTCGCCAACTTCCCTAAAAACCTCTCTTTCAGCCATAGACGATGTGTTCAAAGTGTTTTTTTTCCCCCTGATATTAAAATCCGCAGCCAGACCGTTCAAAGCACTAATGAGGAGCAGGTCACCCCAGAGTTCGTCTGATGAGCAGAAACGTCTCTCATTAAAACTCAACTCTACACTAAAGTCTGGAGCAGCTCAGCGTAATGACAGTAACCAGAGACTTTTACAAACATTATTAGCAGTAATTTAAAGGTTTTGAAACAGTGTTGGACTCCTTTGCTTTTGTATTTCAGATTTTATAATAAAATAATGAATCTGTGGAAAACCTCTGCTGTTTTTTCTGTGATTTTGCTTGGATTAGGAGTCTGTCGCCCCCTGCTGGCAACCGCTGGAGATTGGACAGAGCATAAAATGGCTAATTAGCATGGCTATTAGCGACATGATGCTAACAGATAGATAAATGAATTCAGTCTATAAACAGGCTCTGAAAGTCCTGGACATGAAACCTTTTCAACATCACTGCAGTATCCTGTTTAAATATAAACTTCTAAATTGGGAAAATGTGGTCAAATTTCAGGATGCTACACTGATTTTTAAAATCCTGCATGGTCTGGCCCCACCTCCTCTGTGCATTTTTTTTTAATCAAGGAAGCAGAAACACCAGATCTGCCTCCTTTAATAATTTAGTCGTCCCTTTAAGAAAAAGTACATTCAGCCGATCTGCTTTTTCAGTACGAGCCGCCCACTTTTGGAACACAATACCAGCATCACAACTTTTAAGAACATGTTAAAGTCGTGGTTGCTTGAGAATCAAACCTGTGACCATAGTTAATGCTTTGTGCTGCTGCCGACCTGTTTATGTAAAGTTTTTTTCTTATATTTATTGTTTCTATTGTGTAGTCTGTTTCTGCGCTTTTATATTTTCTGTGCTTTTACATTCTGCTGTGTGCTTTCCTATAACCTACTAATCTTTATTCTACCATCTTTTACTAACCGTATTGTGTACTGTACACTGTAAAAAAAAAATCTGTAAATTTTACGGTAACCTGTGGTTGCCAGAATTCTACCGTAAAAACTACAAGAGGCCTGTGTTTCATTTTACAGTATATTATCACAAATGTTGTTTTTTTACAGTTTTTGACTTGAGTTTTTATTATTATTTATTGTAAAATTTAAATTTACTATCTTTCAAAAAATAGATTAATGTATATTTTAGTTTGTGACTTACGTTTTAATCAACATTTACTGTAAAATTTAAAGTTATTATCTTTTAAAAAGGCGTTAAACTGTAATAAACACAGGACTCAATTATTTTAACAGTGTTATACTGCATAATTACAAAAAATAAAACTAAAAAAATACAATTTTGCCTTAGTTTAAAAATTACAGTTAATTACTGTAACCAAAACAGTATTTTACCGATATATCAATTACGGTCTTTTACTGTTGAGATTTTACAGATTTTTACCATAAAATCTACAGATATTTTTTACAGTGTATATTGTTGGCATTTTACACCTTGCCTAGGGACTACAGTTGGAAACTAGCTGTTTAGCTAATACTGGCACATTTACAGAGATGTTTATGAATGTGCATTGTCCCTGTTCAAATAAACTAATAAATAAAATAAATAAATAAATAAATGAGCTTCGTAGTGACAGAGGTTTAAGGCTGAAATGATCAGAATGAGTCCGGTGACGGTGTATGAGCTTTAGAAACGCTCAGGAGCACTTCCTGGTTTCAGGTGTCTACGTAGAGCTGTGAGACCGAGCGTTTTCAGCTCTGGAGAAGGGCAGCGCCTCATACAGGCTTACTCAAACATGTGTGAATGAAACCAACTACATGCAGCAGATATGAAGTTACACAGTAAATATTTAGTATCTGAGTTCTGCTTCTTCCATCAGAAATTTGTTTTAAAGCTAAAAAAATATTTGAAATACAATTCCTAATAAGTTGGATTACTGTGTAAAATGTCATCAAACCATATTTTTTTCACAATAATCCTCTTCAAGCTGTTCAAAGAGAGATGTTTTTAATTGGCAGCAAAAATTATGAGGCATGGACAACAAAAGGCTGGAAAATCGGGCGATAGAAGAAATGTAAAGAGTTCTATCAGCCTTTTGCAACCAGGAAGAAAGGCCTGATGGCAAAGTGGTGAGCTCACAGCGAGAAAGTCTCAGGTTCAAGTCCCGGACCAGGTTTTGCATGTTCTCCCTGTGCTCAGGTGGGTTTCCTGTCAAACCGTGCCACACTGTGTCACTCAGTGGAAAGATGCCTCACATATCACTTTATTCATCTTCTGTGAATCATAAATAAAAGAAAACTCTCTCCCTTGGGCTGAATTTCTCCATCTCCTTTTAATCTGAGTCTAATAAATTCAGTACGTGACAGGGGTCATTACAGAGAATGAGCTGAGAGTCACAGAGAGGGCTACTGGCAAATAGAGACGTGTTTATATATATGTGTGTTTATATGTGTGTGTGTGTGTGTGTGGAGTCCTATTTTCTGCTTTTATTCATATTTTTAAACCAGTCTTGTCTCCTCTGGAACAGCAGCACATTTTTATAGCCTTTAAAAACATTATTAGAGAACGTTTTTAGTAAATAGCCATAAAGAAACAGCAGCAGAGGGCAGCAGAGAGCAACTTTTTGTATGACATTTTACTCCAAAATGAAAAATGTCTGTGAGGAATCAGTGGAAACAGTGCTGTACGTTGTTTTTTGGATAATTTAATGAAAGCAGACTGGATGTAGAGGGCTTGTTGTTGATTGGTCAGTGCTTCCTGGAGTGGGCGGGGCGTTCTGAGGCCTCAGAAACTCAGCGCCAGGGAATACAGGATTACTCACACAGGTGTGAATGAAACAAAACACAACTCCAGGTCTGTTTTTGATGAGAGAACATGGGAGAAATAGAGGAGAAGGCAGAATGTAGACCGTTTAAGAGACAATCTAGACTTTATTTTCCAGCTCTCATTGATCTGCTCCACTTGTCAACACTGAATTAATGTCTGCTGATAAAAAGGAGAAAGTTGCTGATTCAGAATCACTTGAGTCTCAGACTGAAGTTTAAAGGCCAGGACACACCGGGGCAATCATCGGCCGTTTGACGCGGTCGGTGACGTGAGTCTGTTTGGTGAGTTCTGCACCATTGGTCGCAGTGGGACACAGTTGGGCATAGTTCTGGCTGATTACACATGTTGACTCAGCATCAGGCCGTCGTGCTCAACGAGCTCTGATTGGCTGTGTCCCGTTCACAATTTGTCAAACAGCTCAAGTTTAACATCAAAATATAAGGAACTTTCTGTTCTACAACTACTTCATTATGTTTCCCACATCTGCGACGCTAATGTGCTGCAGTTAGCTTATATTAGCTTGTAGCCTCGTGCTAATGTGTTGCAGTTAGCTTACCTTAGCTTGTAGCCTCGTGCTAATGTGCTGCAGTTAGCTTACCTTAGCTTGTAGCCTCGTGCTAATGTGCTGCAGTTAGCTTACCTTAGCTTGTAGCCTCGTGCTAATGTGCTGCACTTAGCTTACCTTAGCTTGTAGCCTCGTGCTAATGTGCTACAGTTAGCTTACCTTAGCTTGTAGCCTCATGCTAATGTGCTGCAGTTAGCTTAAATTAGCTTGTAGCCTCGTGCTAATGTGCTGCAGTTAGCTTACCTTAGCTTGTAGCCTCATGCTAATGTGCTGCAGTTAGCTTAAATTAGCTTGTAGCCTCGTGCTAATGTGCTGCAGTTAGCTTACCGTAGCTTGTAGCCTCGTGCAGATAAAAATATAATCCTCCTCTGAGGCAAACAGTTGCAATAATCCAGTCTCTTTTATTCATGACTGTGATCAGAGTTTAATCTAGTGCCTATAATTATTATTGACTGATAAATACTTGAGTTAAACACCTGTGTGTTGCAGGGTTTTATTTACTAGAGTTGAGTTTAGTGACTAGCGCCGCCTGCTGTTGTAAATAGTTATTACGTGTTGCACATGCGCACTGCTCGGTCGTGGGTCTGAGTCGCTCCGGTGTCTGCAGCAACTTTCAGTGGCGACAGAGGAGACAGCAGTCGCCTCTGCTGACAGCGGTCAGCAGTTGCCTCTGCTGACAGCGGTCGGGCGTTGGGTCGGTGTGTCCCAGGCTTAAGGTCAGCTCTAAAGGATTCACCATCAAGGGAATGGTTTTAGTTTTGCAGAAAATGTAGCTGAGCAGTTGGCTTTTAAACAACACCATGCAACTTTGGTAGTTTCTTCTATGTTTTAGCTGCATTTTTCTCCATGAAGCCCCCTCCCCCTTACATTTTGGACTAAAGCACTGTGGTAAAAACTCAGGAGTGTGTGTGACCTCTGTCTCAGCTTGACTCTGGTTTTCTCCTTCTTGTATCTGTACAAAGGTTTCCCCTTCCTTTTATGACCAACATCTTAGAAATAAAGCCACCTCTCACTTGTTTTTTCACTGAACCAGGACCAGACCCAAGACTTCAGAGACAATGGGTTGGTGCTCCCATTTTTACAAGACTGTTTTTTCCACAAAGATACACCAGGGGTCGCTGCAGGAGGCTTTATTCACCCTGAAACAACTTCTTCAGCCCTGACACAGACTCTGAAACTGTTTCATGGAGCTAAACACTTGCATAGTTCCTTACCAATAAGACAGGCTGAGTGTTATTCAGCAGGACAATGGGACGCATTAGTGAAGAAATGAGCGTCACAAACACACAGCTCAAACACAGCTCCTGAATGAATGAAATACTTCTCCTTTCATCAGTGACCTTTCTCCTGACGGCTCTGTTTCCTCTGCTCTTTGTTCAGCTCCTCTCAGGTTTAACAGGCCGTTTGTCCAGACGTCCTCCAACCATTCACCGCTCTGAGTCCGTTCATCCATCCACCTCATTCACCTCATTCCTGGAAGGGGTCTGTAGCGATCAATGATGTAAAAAAGGCCAATAACGTTATAATTTTGTCAATTTTTAAGTGTAATGAAGCCAGTAACGTGCAGGGCTCTGCAACCTTCTGGATCTAAAGAGCCAATTATTCCCAAAAATTGGCCTAGAACTGAAATATAGATTGTGGGTAACTCATTAATAACAAACTAACAAAGAACTGTGTTAAAGACTGCACTGGTTATCTCACTCAGAGAACTAGAGTTACATCCTGTAACTATTTCTTGGTGTTTATTACCACAGTTTATCAGTGAAGTCCTAACTTTTTTTGTTTTGTTTGTTTTTTTTTTTTTTACTTGACGAGATGATGCAGATGCAGGTTATTTTATGATCATCTCTTATTCCTTTCGTGACTTTACAGGTGCCTCTAAAACCATGAGCCGCAGATGTCTGGCCTATTGGATTAAATAATAACCTGGTGCGTGGGCGACTCAAGATCAAGTCTTCCACACACCACACTTTTTTCTCCAATTTTGTGTGATTTCCTCATATGAAAAACATAGCTATCACACGTATTAAAAATAAATAAATTTAACATATTTTATGCCACTTATTTGTGTGTAAAGGAAACACAGTCAGCTGTCAGGTGCAAGCTGCCAACACGTACCTGCAGTATTCGGAGTATACAGACTACATCTGGCCTCAGTGCACACCACTGACCACCAAATATACTCAACATTTATGAATGAAAATAATTCTCAGTTTTACAACCAGAAATAAGATAGAGTACACATGTTGATTAATGGCAAAATTGGCCTCCACTATTTTTGAAGAGCAAACTGCACTAAACCTGCATAAAAACAAACAAACAAAAAACAAAACAACAACAAACAAAAAAACTAATATTTCAAATATTACAAATATATAGTCCTGTGCTAGGCCAATAATATAATAAAATTACAACAACGTAATAAGGTTATTGGCTTTATTACATTTAAAATTCTTGACGTCCTGGCTCTACACTCTGTATCGGGGGCTTGAGGGTTTATGGGAGTCCACATGTTTTCACAGTGTTGTTTGGGACGGGCTCTGGGTGTATGGGGTCTGGGGCCCTCTGCTCAGGGCTGTCCGCTCCCTGTATGATCAGAACAGGAGCAGGAGCTTGATTCACATTTTGCTAGATCCGGCTCTGGCTCCATTAGAGATAGGGTGGGGAGCTCAGTCACTCGGGAGAAGCTCGGAGTAGAGCTGCTGCTCCTCCCCATCGAGAGGAGCCAGCTGAGGCTCGGGCATCAGTTCCAGATGCCTCCAGGAGGTGTTCCGGGCACGTCCCACTGGGAGGAGGCCCCGGGGAAGACCTAGGACACGATGGAGGGACTATGTCTCTAGGCTGGCCCGGTGGAGCTGGAGGAAGTGTCCAGGGAGAGGGAAGTCTGGGTATCCCTGCTGAGACTGCTGCCCCTGCAACCTGGCCCTGAATAAAGAGGAGGAAGATGCATGAATGGACATTTAAAATTGCCAAAATAATTACGTTATTGGCAGGTATTTCATCCATTGGTCCCAGCACCTGATCCTAGCACCTGATCCCAGGTCCTGATCCTAGCACCTGATCCTAGCACCTGATCCCAGCACCTGATCCTAGCACCTGATCCCAGCACCTGATCCTAGCACCTGATCCCAGCACCTGATCCCAGCACCTGATCCCAGCACCTGATCCTAGCACCTGATCCCAGCACCTGATCCTAGCACCTGATCCTAGCACTTGATCCCAGCACCTGATCCCAGCACCTGATCCCAGCACCTGATCCTAGCACCTGATCCTAGCACCTGATCCCAGCACCTGATCCCAGCACCTGATCCTAGCACCTAGCACCTGATCCCAGCACCTGATCCCAGCACCTGATCCCAGCACCTGATCCTAGCACCTGATCCCAGCACCTGATCCCAGCACCTGATCCCAGCACCTGATCCTAGCACCTGATCCCAGCACCTGATCCCAGCACCTGATCCCAGCACCTGATCCCAGCACCTGATCCCAGCACCTGATCCCAGCACCTGATCCCAGCACCTGATCCCAGCACCTGATCCTAGCACCTGATCCCAGCACCTGATCCTAGCACCTGATCCCAGCACCTGATCCCAGCACCTGATCCCAGCACCTGATCCCAGCACCTGATCCTAGCACCTGATCCCAGCACCTGATCCCAGCACCTGATCCCAGCACCTGATCCCAGCACCTGATCCTAGCACCTGATCCCAGCACCTGATCCCAGCACCTGATCCCAGCACCTGATCCTAGCACCTGATCCCAGCACCTGATCCCAGCACCTGATCCCAGCACCTGATCCTAGCACCTGATCCCAGCACCTGATCCCAGCACCTGATCCCAGCACCTGATCCCAGCACCTGATCCTAGCACCTGATCCCAGCACCTGATCCCAGCACCTGATCCCAGCACCTGATCCCAGCCCCTGATCCCAGCACCTGATCCCAGCACCTGATCCCAGCACCTGATCCCAGTATTCACTCTGGGACAGTCTCCTGGTCACCTGTATGTCCACGTCTCAGGACAGAGTGTTGTTGTTTCTGCTGTTCACATCCAGCCCTGCTCATATGGAGACTGTGAGGAGGTCAGGGCGAGGACAGACAGAGGTTAGAGCGCCCCCTGGGGATGTGGAAGTCGCTGGGCCGTACACTCATTGTTACGGCGTGTGCTCCACAACATTGCAGAGTGAGCGTGATGGTTCTAACGCCTGCCTTTGGGCCTCAGTCTGCTCTGGTTTCTCTGAAGAGGAGAGGTCACAGATAACAACACACAGCCACATTATTAGGTACAGCTGCTCTCATGCTTCAGAACATGTTCAAGACAAACCTGATTTAAAGCAGAAATATGCAACTTTGCTCATTTCTTCTGTGTTTTGGTCACGTTTTTCTCTCCGGAGCGTCCCCTACATTTGGGAGTAAAATATATCCAATACTCTTTAACTGCTGTGATGTGCAATAATGGATACTGAATGTCTTATATGCATGTATACTGTATATTTACACATATGTAGGATATATTTATTTATTCTACTTATTCTAACTGTTGTCAAATATGCAATAACAGACATTGTTTTATTATCCATATTTAATTTTTCTATACATATATTTATTCTACTGCTACTAAGTTATTGATATCTGATGGGCATGAATCTATCTATCTATCTATCTATCTATCTATCTATCTATCTATCTATCTATCTATCTATCTATCTATCTACGCAACTCAAGAGTAAAGTTGACCCCTGTGTGGCCCATGGCCCAACTTGACTCTGGTTTTCTCCTTCTTGTATCCATTTTAAAGGTTTCATCTGGCTTTTGGTCACTGTCATAGTCTTGTAGTCAGCTGATGTCTGAGACTAAGACTAAAGGCCGGGACACAGCGGGACGATCATCGGCCGTTTGATGCGGTCGGTGGCGTGAGTCTGTTTGGTGAGTTCCGCACCATTGGACTGTAGTAGGAGACAGTTGGACGTAGATCTGGCCGACTGAACATGTTGACTCAGCATCAGGCCGTCGTGCTCACGAGCTCTGATTGGCTGTGTCCCGTTCACAATTTGTCAAACAGCTCAAGTTTAACATCGAAATATAAGGAACTTTCTGTTCTTACAGCTACTTCATTATGTTTCCCACATCTGTGACGGTAATGCGCTGCAGTTAGCTTATATTAGCTTGTAGCCTCGTGCTAATGTGCTGCACGAGGCTAAAGCTAAGGTAAGCTAACTGCTAACTGCAGTAATGTGCTGCAGTTAGCTTACCTTAGCTTGTAGCGTCGTGCTAATGTGCTGCAGTTAGCTTACCTTAGCTTGTAGCGTCGTGCTAATGTGCTGCAGTTAGTTTACCTTAGCTTTAGCCTCATACTAATGTGCTGCAGTTAGCTTACCTTAGCTTGTAGCGTCGTGCTAATGTGCTGCAGTTAGTTTACCTTAGCTTTAGCCTCATACTAATGTGCTGCAGTTAGCTTACCTTAGCTTGTAGCCTCGTGCAGATAAAAATATAATCCTCCTCTGAGGCAAACAGCTGCAATAATCCAGTCTCTTTTATTCATTACTGTGATCAGTTTAATCTAGTGCCTATAATTATTATTGGCTGATAAATACTTGAGTTAAACACCTGTGTGTTGCAGGGTTTTATTTACTAGAGTTTAAATAACCACAGAGTTTAGCGACTAGCGCCACCTGCTGTTGTATATAGTTATTACGTGTTGCACATGCGCACTGCTCGGTTGTGGGTCTGAGTCGCTCCGGTGTCTGCAGCGACTTCCAGTGGAGACAGAGGAGACAGCAGTCGCCTCTGCTGACAGCGGTCAGCAGTCGCCTCTGCTGACAGCGGTCGGTTTGTGTGTCCCAGGCTTAAGACAAAGACTAAGACTAACTGAGACTAAATTTCCCTACAGGGACAATAAAGTCTACCTTATCTTATTTATTATAGCTTTAAGCACTACTTTTATTAGAAAAACTAAACAAAAATACTATTACTCAATTCAAAGTAAGCAGTATGTTGTACTTTTTGCTTGTACAGACCTTAAGCGCCCACTGCAGTAATGTCTTCTCTCTTGTCTGTCTCTGTTTCTCTTTTTCCTGTTGTGTGGTGTGAGCTGCTGGGGCCACTGAATAATTAGTTTTCCTCAAATACAAAAGAATAAAATGCATCTTTAAACCAGACCTACAGCGGCTATTTAAGGTTATACATTTCATTCTTACACAACGTTATTACCAGAGTTTAAATCCTAATTGAAAAGTGTTGTTGTTGAACACAGAGCTCTTGTTTATTCAGTCTGACATATTCACTCAGCTCTAACCCACATTTCCATTCAGAGTTTATGAGTAATTTCATGTTTGCATAATGTCTCTGTGTTTTTTGTTTTCGGCGCTGGTTAAAAGCCTTCGCTGCATAATTCTGGAGTTTATACCGAGCTGTTGAGTTCACAGCGAGGAGTCAGAGTTTAATGAAGTGTTTTATAATTGAGTGGCTTTACTTGCACTCGAGTGTCCGGGTTATGTTTGGGTTTTTTTGGGGTTTTGTCTTTGTGCTGTAAACACAGTCTCCTGAAATCAGCATCCTGAGAAACCTGGATGTTCTACTGAAGGGCGAGTCACGGCAACACAATCAAAAACACGCAAACAAAAACTGAAACATGCGCACAAATTCAAAAACACGTACACAAATTCAGAAACGCATCTCAAATGTGGAAATACACACAAATTCAAAAACAAGCACACAAATTTGAAAGCATGCACACAAATTTGGAAACGCACACAAATTCAAAAACATGCACATGGATTTAGAAACATGCACACAAATTCAAAAACACGCACACAAATTCAAAAACACACAAATTCAGAAACACACAAATTCGGAAACACGCACACAAATTCAAAAACGCACAAATTCAGAAACTTGCACACAAATTCAGAAATACACACACATTCAGAAACACACAAATTCAAAAACACACAAATTCAGAAACACACAAATTCGGAAACACGCACACAAATTCAAAAACACACAAATTCAGAAACACACACAAATTCAGAAATACACAAATTCAGAAACACACACAAATTCAGAAACATGCACACAAAATCAAAAACACACAAATTCAGAAACTTGCACACAAATTCAGAAACACACAAATTCGGAAACACGCACACAAATTCAAAAACACACAAATTCAGAAACTTGCACACAAATAAAAAACGCACAAATTCAAAAACACATAAATTCAGAAACACAAATTCGGAAACACGCACACAAATTCAAAAACACACAAATTCAGAAACACACACAAATTCAGAAATACACACAAATTCAGAAATACACACAAATTCAGAAACATGCACACAAAATCAAAAACACAAATTCAGAAACTTGCACACAAATTCAGAAATACACACAAATTCAGAAACACATACACAGTCAAAAACACACAAATATAGAAATACACACAAAAATAAAAAAAACGCACACAAATTCAAAAACACATACAAATTCAGTAACACACAAATTCGGAAACACACACACAAAAACACAACAGCTAACAAGTGCTGCTGTTTGTTGTTTTTGCTTCTGTTTGTGTGCATGTTTTTGATTTTATGTTTTTCTACAGGGCCTGTGATAAACTCTGACAGTAACCAGGACAACTGTGGCCCTGGTTTCTGACCGCTGCAGGTGAACTGAGCATGTGCAAACAGAGACGCAGCAAAACAAACAAACAAGACGCTAACGGGAACTTTCACTCAGCGACTGTAACAACTTCAACACTGACTGTGTTATACTTCTGTGTAAAAGTACCTTCAGTCAGTCTGCCTGCTCTGTGAGAGGCTCCAGACTCAGGACCAGAGCAAATAAACCAACATATAAAGCTTTCACTAAACATTTAAAACAATGTCTCATCAACACAGACACCTGCCAACATATATTCTGTATTTCTTGATATGAACTTTTATCTTTATATATATTTCTCTGATGCTTCTATTGCTCTTAACAGTATCTATCACTGCTTTGTTTGTATTGAGTCAACTGTTTAAGCTGGGGACACACTACAGGATTTTCTCAGTCGTTACAGATTCTGAAAAGACTAGGAGCACACACTAACGACTGGTTTCAGCAGATTTAGTTCTGACGACTGAAAGACTGCGCCTCACACACTACAAGATCTGCTGAGGCCAGAACTGACACCAACCAAACGCAGCAAACTCTTGCGGGGAACTTGCGAGAACTAAATGGTAAACAAACATGGACGCTCCCTGTGTCGCTGTTGCCGTTGTGTGCGCAGCTATCTGTTTGGGAAAAAGGAACGAGAAAAAACCTCTATGTATCCAGTTTAACTTGGGTAGTGCTCAACTTTCTTCGGTGTTTGCCATGGTTGTTTATGTTTTCTTCTTCTTCAAATTTCTGCTTATATTTTCCCGCTGCTTCCTGTTGCGTCGTCTTCGTTCTCTGATGCTATTTCCTGTGTCCCATCAGCTGTTTTTCATCGGCCGCTGGACTCCATGAATTCCCAGTTGGATGTAAACAGCCCACACTACAGGAGTGCGTCCAGAGTCAGTGTTTGATTGCTTGCCACTGACGTCAGGCCGGGTTTTTGCGCCAATTCCAGTCTTTGAACATCACACACTAACGGATTTCAGGGCCGACTGGTGATTACGATTCCCTGCAACTAGTGTTGACTGGCTACAGACTCGGTACAACTGTAAATCAGTTATAAAATCGGACAAAACATCGTGTAGTGTGTCCCTGGCTTTAGTCCTTGTTTTATGTCTCTACTAGCTGTGTTTGTCTGTGCTGTCCTAGTAATGTATTTTACTGCTTTTTTAACATCAAGGCCAGGGGACTACAGATGAAAAATAGACTTTTGGCTAATTCTGACTTTTTTACTCAAGTATTAGCATGTGTTTTATGAAATTGCATTGTTTAATATGGGCTCCATAAGGTTTCTTCTTTTTTTCCCACAGCTGGGTTATTTTTTAGGAGTTTTTCCTTACCGAGAAGGAGGGTCTAAGGTCCTGGGTCTGTTTAGTTATTGTTTGTGTTGATTGTGTGTTAAGTCTGATTGTGTGTTTAAGTTTGATTAACTGTTGTGAACTGAATTGTACCTTTGCTTTAAAAACCTTCTAATGTTCTAATATTCAACAAATCTCTCATTAACCATTAACCATTAACCCTTACAGACCGATGGTTTTCAGAGTAAAACATGAAAGATACAATCTAACAACGTCCTTGCTTCCCAGGCATGAGTCCTTCAGTTTAGATTTTCTGAGTTTTGGGTCTGGGGCAGCAGCTGACCCCAGCACCAGCGCGGTGACCCCAGGATGTTACTCCTGTGTCAAAAAAGTATCTCAGTGTGCGGCGCGAGCGTTCAGGGCGTGTGAATGAAAGTGCATCGCTGTTTCTAAACGAGCCCCTGGAGCGGAGAAAGGCTGCTGCTTTTAAACAAAGAGTGAAGGGGCCAAGAGCGTTAACCCAGGGGACAAATGCTTTTGGTCCTGGAGGGAAAAAAAAGAAAAAACAGGAGGAGACGAAAGCATAGAACATAAACACTCATAGAGAACAGGCTGCTTATGTTCTCTCAGTCAAACCGCTCCGATTGAAAGTAGAAAAATTAAAAAGTGCGGGGCCTACAGTTCATAATTCAGGTTGGGGTTGGGCTCAGACAGAACGTGGTCTCAGTTCAGTTTGGGCTGGATTTTTTTGGGGCTAGGGTGACCTCCTCAAAAAGTGCAAAAAGTGGGACAAGTTGTCACCTTATCTGGGCCAGAACTAGGCTCTAATATGTCCTCCATTTGCCAAACATGTGGCTAATTCACCAAGGATACATCAGTAGGCTCCTTTGTTGCCTCGCACTGACCACAGTCACCCATAATGCACCACGGTCTCTTTGAAAAAATGACAGGACACGGGACAAAAGGTTATTTTGTTACATTTGAGAAAATATTTATGATCAAATTTGTTGTGTGCTATGCCTTTTTAAAGTATTTCTGACCGGATCTTTGACTTTTTTTGGACTCTGCAGGTCTCTCCTTCTTCTTCTGTTGTTCTGTAATAGTTTAGTTCAGTCCTCCCTCTGAAAAACAGGAATTAAAACCCTCTCTTTGCCGATCGTAGCCGTCAGCCATGTTCTCTCACTCAGACACAGATGTGGTGCGTTCAGGTTCCTGTAAACTCTCACACTGACACATGGGGCTCCTCTCTCTGGGAGTAATTAGCTCCTCTTGGTTTCCTGTCAGAGCAGCTCTCCTCAGTCTCTCCTCTGTCACATGAATGATTTTAATGAACTCATATCTGCGCTCGGTAAATGCACAGAGTCTGGAGCTGACAGTAAACGCTGCGTCGTGTCACTGCTGCGCACGTTTACAAGTTCATTTCATGTTTATCTTTAGCAGTGACGCGTTGGCTCATAAAAGATACAATAATGTCTTCATTTTATGTCATTGTTAGAAAAAAAAACTTCGTCTGAGCTGTTGGATTCTTGGCGTTGGATCCAAAACGTCTTCTGTGACTTTGCAGAGAACGCTTGGATTAGCTGTCTGTCGCCCCCTGCTGGCAATGGCGGGCGATAGAAAGAGAATAAAAATGACTAATTAGCACAGCTGTTAGCAACATGAGGCTAACAGATAAATGAGCTGACTGCTTTGGTTTAACCTCTGTGCCCCAGTGAGGACAAAAGTGTCCTTCTCAAGTTTTTTTTGTTGTTGTTGTTGTTGATAACTTTGCAGTGTTTTTTTTCTCTTCTCTGTGTCTCAGCTGTGTATTTTATCACTGAGGTTGATTTTATAAACACAAATCTAACATTACTCCATGTTTACTGTCTCTGACTAAATCTGACACACTGCTGCTGGTCACAGACAAACGTTTCCTCGTCACTAAACATCAGAAATACTGTTCAAAAGTTTCTTTTCGTCAGACAGGAGTTTGTTTACCTGCTGATGTCCTGGACATCACGTGACGCTTCTGACGAAGGCTACAGGAAGTAGCTGAAACTAGTAAAGCAGGTAAACAAACACTCCTGTAGTTTACTTAAGAAGACAGTATGAATTTCCACAAAAGGACATCATCATTTTTTCTTCTACTTTATTTTGCATAACTCTTTTTATCAACTTGTTAACCATAAATACCAAATATTTAATTGTAATAAAATCTATAGTAAAAACAAAAACAAAACAAACATATAAAATATTTTCAATATTTTCAATACAAAGTGGATTTTTCTAGTTATAACAGCCTTGGGTCTGTCAAAGATCACCAACAGTGCACTCTTAAAACAAATGGTTCTTTATAAAACCTTTTAGGGTTCTGTATTTCGTTGTGTATTTGGAACCCTTTTCAGAGGGGCATGGTTCTACACTCACCGGCCACATTATTAGGTACACCTGTTATAATGACTCTGCATGCAGATAACAGTTCACGTGGCAGAAACTCAACACATTTAGGCCTGAGACATGTTCAAGACAAACCTGCTGAAGTTCAAACAGAGCATCACAATAGGGAAAAAGCTGATTATTAAAGTGACTTTGAATGTAGCATGGTTGATGGTCTGAATATTTCAGAAAGTGGACAACCATCTGAAGGGTTTACAGACTTTGGTCCAAAAACGAAAAGAAAATGTCCAGTGAATGGTAACAGTAATGGTTTGTCTTGAACTTGTCTTCTGTCTAAATGCTGTTATGTTATTTTCTGATTATTTAAAAATAATTCAGCTGTACATAATAAAGTGGCCGGTGAGTGTATATGGAACCATTTAAAAAGGGTTCATCTGAAAGAACCCCTTTTAAATGAACCCTTTTTTCAAAATGGTTAAATATAAAACTCCAGAGGGTTCAATCAAATTAATTTTATTTTCCCCTTTTTTATCTTTTAAATTATGTATATTTAATATTGTTACTTAAACATTTGATGAAAGATAAAAGACAGATTTTAAAGAGTTTTATTTGATCAAACATTTGCAAAAGTAGGTTCCTCTGATGTTGTTGTTTGGTGACCCTCAGCACACACAGAACCCTCTTGGCTCCAAAGAAACTTTTGTTTTAAGAGTGGGATTTAAACAGATTTGGAATTTTTTTGAAGTAATAAAAAAATGACAAAAAGATGACCTGTCACAAAACATCATTGTAATAATAGTATATGTTAGTAGGTAATTTTTTTCCTACTTTTTGCATAAATCTTTTAACCAACTTGTGTCCTGATCATAAATACCATTTTTTTCCAGAATAAAGAAAGAAGAAAAAAACAAAACAAAAAACATGATGAATGAAATGAAATAGTTTTATTATTCTCAATGCAAGGTGGATTTTTTTAGCGGGGAATTATTTCAGCCTTGGGTCTGTCAGAGATCACCAACAATTCTTTTGTAGTAACAAAGTTATGTTGTGTTGCCGTACAGCTCAGTTGGTAAATCTTCTGCAAATATACAGGGCAACTATAGCCTGCCCCAGCATCGTGGCGTGGAGTCCTGACTCCAACAGTTTGCTGAATGTCTCTCCCTGATTTCTGACTATACTCTCGCCTAAAACTGCCTTATAGTATACGTTATGTTTTTTTTCCTTTATATAAATCTTATTAGCAACACGTGTCCTGACTTTATGCATAAAAAGTAGAAAAATAAATGTAAATAAGTCCATCCTCCTCGTGTCCTAACCTGTGTCCTCTCCTGCAGCGTGTCCCATTCATCCACACTGAGGGCCTCTTTAAGGTGGTGCGGGCCCCTCAGTGTGGCCCTCAGCGTCCGTCATATTTGTTTATGTCCCTCCTGCAAAGTTACAAAAGGCATTTTATTTTAGCATCGCCTCTGCCTCTCAAGACAAAATATCTCAGCTTTAGTTCAGATGCCATTTACAGTCATTTTTAGTCCCGGTTTAGACCTGGGGTAGTCCCAGTTTAGTCCGCATTTAGACCTGGTTTAGACCTGGTTTAGACCTGGTTTACTCCTAGTTTAGTCCTGGTTTAGTTCTAGTTTAGTCCTAGTTTAGTCCTAGTTTAGTCCTAGTTTAGACCTGGTTTAGTCCTAGGTTAGACCTAGTTTAGTCCTAGTTTAGACCTGGTTTAGTCCTAGTTTAATCCTTGTTTAGACCTGGTTTAGTCCTAGTTTAATCCTTGTTTAGACCTGGTTTAGTCCTAGTTTAATCCTAGTTTAGACCTGGTTTAGACCTGCTTTAGTCCTAGTTTAGTCCTGGTTTAGTTCTAGTTTAGTCCTAGTTTAGTCCTAGTTTAGACCTGGTTTAGTCCTAGGTTAGACCTGGTTTAGTCCTAGGTTAGTCCTAGTTTAGTCCTAGTTTAGACCTGGTTTAGTCCTAGTTTAATCCTTGTTTAGACCTGGTTTAGTCCTAGTTTAGTCCTGGTTTAGTCCTAGTTTAGACCTGCTTTAGTCCTAGTTTAGTCCTGGTTTAGTTCTAGTTTAGTCCTAGTTTAGTCCTAGTTTAGACCTGGTTTAGTCCTGGTTTAGTCCTAGTTTAATCCTTGTTTAGACCTGGTTTAGTCCTAGTTTAGTCCTGGTTTAGTCCTAGTTTAGACCTGGTTTAGTCCTAGTTTAGACCTGGTTTAGTCCTGGTTTAGTCCTAGTTTAGTCCTAGTTTAGTCCTGGTTTAGTTCTAGTTTAGTCCTAGTTTAGTCCTAGTTTAAACCTGGTTTAGTCCTAGTTTAATCCTTGTTTAGACCTGGTTTAGTCCTAGTTTAGACCTGGTTTAGACCTGGTTTAGTCCTAGTTTAGACTTGGTTTAGACCTGGTTTAGTCCTAGTTTAGGATGTATTCTTGCTGTATTTTTACCAGAGGGCGCTCTTCCTTGTAAAGTTGAACCTTTGCTCTGTCCCACAGAGAATCCAGATATCGCTGCTCGTATCTTTATCACAACATTAAACACAGTTGTATCTCTCAGACTGTGCAGGTCTAGTGCTAGATTTAAACTTTTTTACGACATCATCACAGCTTCATTCACATCAGGCTTTTGTATTTGAGCCTATTCTTGTCTTTGTCCAGCAGCGTCCCGTGCAGAGAGGGCTGGACTTTAATTTGCGGTGAGTCAAAGGGAATTCCTCAGACTTCAGCTCAGACTGAGTGAGATATTACACTGCAGATAATAACTCTGCTTTAATAAACTCACTGCTCCACACTGTGTACCAACAGGACCTCAGTGGGACGTCCCTGCTGCAGTACTACAGGAGTCTGAGTACTACTGCAGTACTACAGGAGTCTGAGTACTACTGCAGTACTACAGGAGTCTGAGTACTACTGCAGTACTACAGGAGTCTGAGTACTACTGCAGTACTACAGGAGTCTGAGTACTACTGCAGTACTTGAGGGTACTGTATCAGGAGTTAGAGCCTGTAGGTTCAGTGTTTGTACCTGAGGTTACAGAGGTGGACTTCAGTGCTGTGTTGGCACAGAGCTTCATTGTTATTTGGCAAAAGCCTTCTGTGGAACATGGGGTCTCTCGCCTGCCCCCAGCCCCGGGTTGGGCCAGCACAGAGGAGCGAGGCTGTAAAGTAGGCGGAGCTGGTTCAGGAATCACAGAGAGATATTCACTTTTAAAGTTTGTAAAAGCGTTTAGGCTTAATTACAAGATGAGCTTTTTCTATGCTCTGTAGCTCGCTGGTTAACACAGCAGCAGCGGTGGTCAGTATGACAAGTTATTCTTTCTTTCAGCTGGTTTTTAAGTTTGTTTTTAACCAGTTTTGAGCAGTGGCTTTAATCTGTCTCATCTGCCTTGTTTTTATGGCCTAATTATTTATTGCTTTTATGTTTTAATCATACTTTACTGGGGACTGGGTTAGTCTGGAGACTCACTGAGGAGGAATGGGTTTTTTCCTCTTGTTGACGCTGTTTTGTCACGTTTTATCTCATCTTTCAGTGTACGGTGAACCCCTCCAGTAAGAATTCCTCCTTTTGCTGAGCAATAGCAGGATTGGCTTTGTGGATCCACGCACTGTCTTCCCTGAGGAGATCACCAAACCACCGGTTCCCCCGCCAGAGACCTGGGCCCCAAGACCGAAGCAAAGAGGGAGACACGGTGGTGAACGGTGAAGGCTCATGAGACTGGGCCACTGGAGGATCCCCCTTCCTTCAATCATCTTAGTGAAAGAGCAGTCACTCTGCAACAAAGCGGATGAACTCCAAGCAAACGTAAACTTCCTGGGGGAAAATCATGATGCGTGCATTCTTGCCGTCACAGAAACTTAAAGGACATGGCTTTGAGTGCGAGATGGAAACTGACAGCTTTGGAACAGCATTTCACTTTGACAGAGAGCCCACAGTGACCAGGGGTTCAGGTTTATACATAAATACAAACACTGGTGTAATACACTAATCATTCGTGAGTCTTTATGCACACCAGATATTGAACTGTTATCTGTGTCGCTGCGTCACAAGTTGTCCCTCTGTCCCGCTCCCCTCTGGGGGAGTGGGGACTGTTTCAGATGCCTGGCTGCTGGCAGATGTCCCAGTGACGACTGGATCTTAGCTGACCCCATCTGTGCTCCTGTCCCGACCTGTGGGCCCTCAACCTCACCTCTAAGGATTTCCCGGATCTCCTCACCCCACTCACCTGTCTGGATCAGGCCCTGCTGCATCCTATGGACTTCCTCAACCTATCTCACCCACTCTCGTCTGGATGAATCCTTACAGAGCTGATCTATGATCCTATAGATGAACTAAGGAACTAACTCCTAGACGCATTGCCTGTCCGTCCTGGGAGAGGATCTCTCCTTCAATATGGGCTCCATAAGGTTTCTTCTTTTTTCCCGTAGCTGTTTTTTTTGAGGCGTTTTTCCTTACCGAGAAGGAGGGTCTAAGGACAGGAGTGTCCTGGGTCTGTTTAGTTTAGTGTAGTTATTGTTTGTGTTGATTGTGTTAAGTCTGATTGTGTGTTTATGTTTGATCAACTGTTTGTGAAGCCCTTTGAGGCGACTTTTGTTGTGATACTGGGACATACAAATAAACCTGAATTGAATTGAATTGCGTTTTTCCTCAAATATTTGTGCCTGTTTACATTCACCCTAAAGCTAATGCTGATACTGCTACACAGGCCACAGTGAAAACAGTGACCCAGCTTTAGGGGATATCACTAGACACAACTTTTCTTTTAATGGGCGATTTTAAACACTGCACACCGGGAAAGGCTTGGCACTTGGTCACTTTTATCAATACGTTACTTGCCCAACTCGGCATTCCATCTTTGTTTTGGGGCAGTCAAAGGAGCTTATAAATCTCTCCGAAAACTCTACAGTGTTTTTTTCTGTACCTGTGCCTTGCCTGTGTTTAAAAATGCCTGCAGTGATATAAATGAACTGACTAAAATGTTTTCTAATTGAGAAGAAATGCTCACTCCCCAAAAATCTATTTAAAGTTATTCTTTCTAAGTAAGCAGGTTAAAAAAGAACTTAAACTTGCAAAACTGTTCTGTAAAAATAAAGTTGAAAGCTTACTGAGCACTGTTGCGTGGGAAGGTGTGAAAAACATCATCCATCATGGCTGACTCCTCCCACCCCAGCCCTCAAAGGGGGCGAGGACAGTTTCAGCAGCGAGGGCGGGGAGTAGGACGTGGTTGCGGAGGACGACCTGGAGGTGGCCCACCAGGAAAGGACTTTGATCACAAGGGTGTCCCTACAGAGGCGGAGCCACTGGGATGAGCGACCGACGGGAGGAGCGCCTAATCTAAGTCTAGCAGGGAACATCATTTCTACACGAGGGTTTTTGCTGTGGTGGGTGAAGTTTATACAGACAACTGTGCCCGCTGTCCACAATGTAGCACCAAAGCCAACACATATATTATCCCACAAACTATTCACTCTTCAAATTCAGACGTGCATACACTCTTTTTTTCAATAACAGGCAGTTTCTAAGGTATATTTGTGATGTCTCAAACTGAAAGGCGTGCCATACCTGCTGTTTTGATACATGAGCGTTCATTATAAGTTGTGATCATTTTATGATCAAAGGGGGAAATGTAATGGTTAAACTGTATTTTGCCCTCATCAGCAGATGAACTTACTTGACACTTCTGCTTCCTGTTGTATTTTAAGTTGTGATATGCGTACGTGCAGACACAGTTTGTTCCTGTTTCACCCAGGCGGACATTTTCTGAGAAGTTTAACTCCAGGAATTGTATGGTACAAGTGAGTACAGCTGTCACTTCCATTGTTCACACTCCAGGTTTCACATCTATAGTCTGTCAGAGCTGTATAAAAATACTAACTGTTTGAGCTTCTGAAGCACTCTGACCGACTACTGCTATACTCTGTCTGACTGTTTCCTCCTTGCAACAATAAAATGCACAAAGACATTTTTGGTCCTAGAAGTCTTTATTTTTTTCTCTCTATTGGTGTCGCAAGAAGTATTTTAATCAGACCAAAGTGGAATTTGGGATTTTTGTATTTGTGCTTTTGGACCTTTTGTGTTTTTCTCTGTGGAGTTTTTATTTAGGTTTTTAAAGTTTAAAGTAAAGTACTCGTGATAAACAGATCTCATGTGTTTCTCAAGGGAGAGGAACTGGAGCTAGTAACTCAGTTCAAGTATCAGAGTTATATTGAACTATAACCTCACATTCAGAAAACACATTAAGAGATAAGATAATTAACTTTACTGTCCTTGAAAAGGAACCTTTTTGTGGGCTACAGTGCCACTCAGAGCTGCATCACACATGAAATTTTACAATTACATGAACATTCATGAAGAATAACAAATAAATACTGCAGTGTGCAACGTCTGCTTCCTGGTACAGGACCAGTACAGTGCATTATCACAGTTCATTAGTTTGTATTGCACCACCACAGAAGAGTGCATGTTAAAACAGAGCAGTGTGCCAATACAGCAATTCAGAAAGATTTTAAATAAACAATAAATACATGACATATATCAAACATGCAATACATACGACCTTACGTTAAGACAGGCCACTGATGTGGGGAGAAAGGAGAACCTATAGAGGTTGCTTTTGTATTTAATGGCTCTGAAGCGTCTACCTGAAGGTAGGAGTTCTAACTCAGAATGGGGTTATCTCTAATTTTCTTTGCTAGCCTGAGTGATGTATCCTCAAAAATATTTGTAAGGAGGGAATGTTTTTCCTGCCTAAGATTTTCATTGCCACATTGATAAGTTTTTGTAGTTGTGTTTTGTCTTTTACAGTGAGTGCTCCAAACCAGGCTGCCATGCCATACCTCACAAGACTCGAGAACAGCGTTATAGAAGCATGTCATCATTTTTTCACTGACACTGAACAGTCTCAGCCTTTTTAAGAAATGCAGTCTCTGGGACAATTTCACACAAAGGGACAACCCTGTTTTGAGGATTGTTACTTTGGCAGCTGTTTGTGTACAGTGAAAAAAAGAAACAGGGGAACACACTGCCCCCTGTGGTACCCCCATGTTACATGTTTCTGCCTTTGAAATAATGCCATTTAGCTTAACTTGCTAAGTTAGTGAAAAGAACTCTGGCCTGATTCTGGTGCCTCTAAATGCTTTAAAATGAAACGAGACACACTGACCACTGTATCAGCCGTACTATGGCCACACTTACACGCAAAATGCAGTCTAAACAGGGTGCAACATCTGAGTTCAGTTTGCCAATCACAATTTTCTCAAAGCATTTCATTGCAATACATGTCAGAGCCACAGGTCTGAAATCTTTGTTAGTGGTCGGGCAGCTGACCTTAGGAACTGGAATAACAACAGATTTAAAAATGGCGGTCCACGCTTCACACAACTCTACAGAACAATTTCTAAACAAAAAGGAAGTCAACCCATCAGGGCCTGCTGATTTTTTGTTAGGTACTTTACTAAAAATACTTTGAATCTGGTGACGGTTGATTAAAAAAGTGGCAGTGTGACAGTCCAATAAGTCCAGCTTAAGGTTAAATCTTAAAAATAACTCATTAAGCTCATCTGCTTTTATCCTGCTGTTCAAAGATACCAACTGCTTTTTAGTGGAGTTCATATTAGTCACTTTTTTCATTGTGTCCCAGAGGTGTTTACTGTCTTTAGAGTTGAAGCACCAGGCTAATCCAGACCTGCTCCAGACCAAATGACAACAAAATAAGCCAGACTTATCCAAACAAGCCTAGCTTATGGAGTTTTATGGGACAGCCTTTAGGACTGTTTGTTTTAACTAATGCTAAAGTCTTTATTAATTGCTCTCTAAGTTCTTGCAGAAAAGAGCCACATCACAGACATATTGTCCAAAAATAACTTAAACACTTTATACGTGTCATTAATCATACGACTGGCCTTCAACCAATAAAAAGTTCAGTCCAGGGAATCAGCTCAGAGTCACATGACCAGCCCCTCAACCACAAAAAGGCTCACATCTGAGAACTTGCAACAGTCGGCCCAAACACAGCACTGAGGTAAGTCCTGCTTTACTCCTGTCTTATATATTTATTAAGAAAATAATGGACAGATTTGAGGGTTAAATCCACTAAAACTGACCAGAGTTAGTTCACTATTTATATTTAAACCTAAATGTGTTTGCGGAGGGTCGGAGGAAGCCTGTGGTTTCTCGAAGTGGCGGCAGCAGAATGCTTTATATCAGGTTGTGTCAAACTCAATCGGAGCTGGGGCCAAAATTAGAAAACCAGTCTTGGTCGTGGGCTGAATAAGAGAATTGTATAAATAATGAAGCCAGCCTCTGTATTTTTGTTCTCAGTTAGGCTACAATAGGCTTTTTAACATAGAATAATACTTCCCCACAGAACTACAGCTGTAGATTTGTGGTTTTAAGGGGCTTTGTAGTTTTGTTTTAAATCAGAACTCAACAAATAACAACAACAAATAGGCCACAGACTACTGACTAACACTGGCCAATTATTTATTTATTAAGTATTATTTACTGCCACCCAGCTCCTCATATACGACAGATGTTTTCATCAGGGCCACTCTGTTTTACTGTGACAGTGGGGACCAGCAAATAAATATTTAGGTTCATGTCATGGCCCTCATGTGGATAAGCCCAGCACAACTTTAATCTGAGTCAGCTCCTACACACAAACACGTATTATAGGCCTACTTTAGTTCTATTGAGCAAACTACTGTCCACCTCTCTGTCCTCTGCAGGACACGGTGTGAGCAGGATTATAGCTCTTTCTGGGCAGGTTTAGCTCGCTGTGTGTTAATGAGTGCATTAGAGCACAAGCAGCGACAGAGAGAAAGGAAAAAGAGCGACGGAGGGCAGTGCTGTGAATGAACTCAGACAACTCTCTGCTGATAACTTGGTTTTACTGACACAACTTGGTTTTCTGATTTTAAAGACGTACAGTTTGTAAAGGAGATGTTCTTACACTGCTGAGAGGTTGGAGCCTGTTTTTATTGCTGCCACATGAGCTCAACAAACAAAGTGTAGAGCGTTTACAGAGAGTCCCAGTGTTTAAGAAGCTCCTGCTCTCACTGACCCCTCTTTGTCCATTTCTTTTGTGGAAAGTTAAATTTCCTGTTGGAGAATCCTTCTCTCTCTGCTCCTGCGGTTCGTTTAATGCCGCTCGCTAAAACAGCGGGGGAGGGGCAGTGCCGGCGCGCAGCGGCACCGCTTCTGCAGTGCATTATGGGAGATGTAGTTCAAACAGATCGAGCACAATATATCGGCGGGCCATTGTTAATATAAAATGGAAATGATCTCATGGGCCAAAAGAAATTATCCTGCGGGCCACATTTGGCCCGCGGGCCAGAGTTTGACATATGTGCTTTATAGTGTCATCACAGTTTTTATGGAGTTTAAAAGTAAGACTTATTACAGTTTTTCTCAATCGCTGTAACATGTTTTTCCATTCAGAAATGTCATTTGCAAAATAGGTTACACAGAAAACCCAAACAGGGTTCAGGTTCTCAAAACAAAGGTTTTTCTTTGTAAAATGTTGTTGCGATGATCTGTGCGGAGGTGTGGCCAGCTGTTTCCTGCTTCATTTCTGCAGCGTGTGACAGTGGGCCGCTCGCTCCACTGCGAGCCTGAACAGATGCAGACAATCAGCGCAAAGGACTGCCAGTAAGCGATAGCCACGCATTGGTCTCTGGTTACAGCATTGTGGTCTCTGCTGTGTATTTATGTATTCTTGGGTAAAGTTCTTGTTAAGTAGTAACCTTTTTTCTGGGTAAAGTAGCCTATATAAAAACTGGTAAAAGTATATACTAAAAGAACTGAACTCAGGAGTGTATTGATAATTTTGCTTTTGTTTAATTACTGTTGGGTTGCCTGCCTCATTTATATTTAAAGTGTATATTTAATTTTTGTAACCCTGCCTAAATGTAATTCAGTTAGGTGTTAAAATGCATGCCAAAATTGGCTAAAACTGAATTCTTTAGTTAATTAAAAAAGTATTGAAATTTACAAGGTAAAAAATGTTGATGTAGTTACCTGATTTTTGTATTTTTTGTCTTTTGGTTTTGTGCTTTAGTCGCAACAAAAAGATAAAAAGCAGTCATCTGGATTTGGTTTTCAAAGTTGAAGATGTTTCACCTCTTATCCAAGAGGCTTTCTCAGTTCTGAAATTGAACTGGTGAGAGCTGGGTTCTCTGCTCCTAGGAAGGAGGAGTTTTAGACCTGAAACTAAATTCTATTGGTTCAGGAGACTAAATAGACTATGAAAGAGCCTGAGTGGTTTTGGTTGGTTAGGAGTCCTTTGTCCTCAGCTGGAGTGAGTGGCAGAGTGGTTAACCCTCCCCAGCCTGGGCCGCTCCTTCAGATGTTAATGACCTGAGTGAAACTGGTTTGTTTTGTTTGGGTTTCAGGAGACTGTTGTAGACAGAAGGAAGGTTGTATCTGAGACCACCATTTCTGTTTAAAGAAGGATTATCTTTTTTGACAAAGATTGTTTCCTTCACTCCTCGCTCAGACCGTCCTTTCTCTCTGGCTAAGATTTGGACCTCACTGTCCTCAAAGGAGTGGTCTTCAGGTGGAGGTGTACTGCAGATTCTGGTCACTGGAGTTGGCCCTGTGGTGCCCATTTAAACACCTATTTTCAAAGATATTGCAGAATGCAGGTGCAGTGGTGGTACCACTTTGTCGATAGCCAGACCATCCTAGGAGCAATACAAAGGGAAGGTTATGGCAATCAAACCTTTTTTGCAAACAGAATTGCTTTTTGCTGGTCCAAACCTATTTGTCCACAGCAAGTGACACACTGTGCGACCAAAACGCATTAAGAGGACAGTTCAAGCTTTGAAAAGTTATTGCTGTAAATCCTGATTCCAGAGGCATTGTAAGAGACGTCCATGTTTGAGTGTACCCAAGCCATTGTGTTCAAGTTAAGAGCTCCAAGCCAATTGCCAAAAGCTCAGCAGACACGTTCCAGAGCACCATACTGCATCGGGACATCAGACGGCTCGTAGTCCTCATTCCAGTAGAAGACCAAAGCAAGTGAGACCATCCATCAGCGCCACAACTTCAAGCTCGCCTGAAAGCTGTGCGATCTTCCTGTGGCTGTCTTACAGAAAGATCAAGTGGGAGGGGTTGCGGCGATCCATGTGGAGGCGTGTCCAGCTGTTTCCTGGTTCCTGTTTCATTTCTGCAGAATGTGACAGTGGGCCGCTCACTCCACTGCGAGCACGTGCCCAAACAGGTGCAGACAATCAACGCAATCAACGGTGTGCACTCTGCACGCCATTGAAGTGTTTAAAAACGCCGCACCATCGGAGCGGACGGCCGGCAGCAGCTAAACGCTGGCCAAAGGCACTTGACACATTGAACCCTCTGAACTTTTGAACTTGCGCTATGCACAAAAAAGTCTCAAACTTTAAAAGTAAGCGATAGCCACGCATTGGTCTCTGGTGTGTATTTGTGTATTCTTGGGTAAAGTTCTTGTTAAGTAGTAACCTTATTCTGGGTAAAGTGATTTGTTTGTGGGTAAAGTAGCCTATATAAAAATTGGTAAAATTAGAAAAAAACACTTGACAGTTGTTCTGGAATCAAAACTCTTAAAATATCCCCCCAAATTTTTTGTCTGCTCTCGGTAACTGCAGTTCTCACTGATTTACTGCAGTAATCATTTTGGTTCATACTTTATACAAATGAATGAACTGAAGATTGTCGATAATTTCACTAAACTTGAAAGTTTTTACATTGGAACAGTAAAAATATATTTATGTAAGTACAGACTGTTTATTTTGCTGATTTCTGTGTTGCACTGTACAATGTTTTACAACAGTCTTTGATGCTGTAAACCTGCAGTGGTGTATTCTTTATAGTCTGTAACCATCTGAAATGACCATTACAGTTTCAGCAAACTCAAGCAGGGAACATTTGCTTTATTCTTCATCCTGACATCTTTACCACTGTCAGTGGGAGCTCGGGTATCAGTAATGAAAATATTTATTCTGATAAAGAACATGAGTATGTACAGTATATCTCCTCTTGTGATGGCTGCTGGGAAAACCTTCTTGAGTGATGGATCCAACCTTTTAGTAAATGGGTGTCCCTAGTCCTTTTTTATACATATAAAAAACTATGAAAAAATATTTAGTTTTCTATAGACCCTTCCAGGAATGATGTGTTTAAAAAAGTTGCCCATGCAGCCTGGTGCCGAGATTAACGTTCTATCCCATTCCTTTCTACGAGGGAGCAAAATAAAATTATTAACTTTTTGGGCAACAGAAACAAATGGTTGTTTACATATTTATTCAAAATTACTCTGAACTGATACGACCCAGATCTGAGTCAGTTCCAGTTGCCTTTAGCTTATATGTTACATTAAACGGCTAAACATTCACACACTCGCTAATATTATTGGTGGGTTTCAGATGACGTCACAACAGGGCTTGTAGTGTTTAATCGAGATGGGTGGCAAGCAATTTTTTAATTCTTAATATACAGATGTTTTGGTGTGGTAGGATAAACATAACCAGATCATGGACCTTGTCCCAAATACAAATGATCAGGTTCAACATTTGTGAATTTTCATTACAGACAATCTTTATGAAAATTACATCTAACCGATAGAGGAACACTGGCTCCTGCCCCCCATCTGAGAGCGTGATATAACAGAATGTGAAAACAACCAATTAAACCAGGCTCTGATAGTTCTCACATGTGGCAGAGTGGTTGTCAGTTGCCAAACCTGTCTTGATTATTCCTAATTTGCGATGTTCGGTAGCTGGCGCCAATTTCTCCATTAAAAATGTATTATCGTATTTTTAACTTCCGGTACCATTCTTTCGAATGCAAACCTTCTGTTTACAAACACAAGAAGGGTCTATAAAAATCCTGTATATTGTGTTCTACCTCTGGCTCTCTGATGAGACCCTTTTCACTTTGATGCTTGTGTGAAAACAGTGAAACAGAAGTGATTTCCTTCTAATCAGATGCTGAGGGCTCAGAAATATTGGATTTTTGCTGCTATGTTTAATCATCACATCTGCTACACCAGTCTTGGGGCTTGAGCCTATTAAAGACAGTTCTGATAGGGTCTATTACGCTGTTATGCTTTATATCACAGAGTAAAAGATGCCACAGATGAGGTGTTGAGAGGGAAAGATCAAAATTTAATCTGTGGGTACCATGGAAGGAGAAGATATGCATGCGGGATGCCTTTAGCCTGAAAAGTTTGAGAACCGCTGCTAAGATGAATGAATAATATGTTTCCTTGTGTTCTCAGCCTTATCCCAAACCAGATCACCTCATCATGGCGTCTGCAGACTGCATGGTAGACCTCATGTCCTCCTGGATATACCATCGTCAAAACTGTGCAGAAAAACTGAGCACCATGGCTTCAGACCGCCAGTCTGTGAGGGAGATCACAGAGCTCCTCAAATCCAGCGACGCCTGGAGGAGAGCCACAGAGGAAGATGAACACGCCAACCAGATCTGCACCAAAATCCAGGACCAGTTCCCGGATGTTAAACAGAAAAGTCCACCTGAAGACCCGAAAGATGTGAACCAGCACATGATGGAGGAGATACTGAAGGCCATGGCCAAACGGAACGGGTTTAGTGCGTCTGAGCTGGACTTTGGAACCGTTACCAACGTAGTCAAATCGACCATAGAAGAAAATGCCAGGGTAGGACATTACACTGCAGCTTTGATAGACCTCTTTAGTGTCTGTAAACAACATAGCTTTAGGGACACCAACAGTTGTTTGTTTCAAAGAGAAATTAGCGCTCTATAATCTTAAGGCTACATGCTAATCTGCTTTCTCCTCTGTCCATTGCACAGGCTGAGGTAGACTTCCAGGGAGAGGTTTTCTCTCAGAAAGACACCTGTCAAGCATGGGAAGCACAAATCCAGAGCGGACATGTGACCGATGCCAGCCAATCACTGAGAGACCTGGCCAAAGGGATCCTGAAGGTGGTGGAGGCACTGCAGCAGACACTCAACTGCATCAGGTCTGTCGCTCCATTCGTCCATAACTGTCAGTACTGCCACACCACTGGTACACACTGTAGTCCAGTTCTCTCTCCTGTGAGGCTTCATGGAGCTGTGAGTGTAGTCCGAGTGTGCTCTGAACGTACTAACTGTCTTTTGTCCTTGTCACAGCAAGGTGTTTGAGGAGCTGAAGGAAGTGCTGGCATGTCTCGAGGACCCAAACCATGAAGATCGCAATAGGATTCTGCTGGAGTTTGCTGCGAAACAATGTAGAAATGATACTTTAAAGGAGTGGCTTAAGGATAAGGAGGGGTCCGATACATTCATATCTTTGGTGAACCTTTACGTGATGATGAAAGCTAAGATTTGCCGTGAATACAACAGTTCCATCCAGAGCGATGATTTTGATATTATCTTCGTGGCCCACGGAGAAATCACCAGTTCAATGATCTCTGCTGATGACCTGCTGCATCAGTCCCACCTGCCTTCCTCCAACCTGCAGGACGTCCTGCTGTACGCACCATGGAACTGTGCCATTGACGCCACAGTGGCCTACGGCATTGCAAGAGGTAACAACAAACTTCTACTCAAGTATCTTGTCACAAAAGAAAATGTTAAAATCAAAGTTCTATTTTGAGACCCCCCGCCAAAGTATGACATTCCTCCCTGGATCCAGTCAGTGTTCCAGATCCACACCAAAAACTCACCATTTCTTCCTTGGCCCATCACTCACCTTCACTGAAAATCAATTCAAATTCAAACCAATTATTTTTTGAAGTACACCAGTGAAAACAAAACTTTCTAGATGGAGCAATTAATAATATGTACTTTCTTAATACTTCCACCCTCTCTGTGTGCAGGGTCCATCCAGTATGACCACCGCCACTTTGGCTGTGGTCATGGCTGTCCTATCCCTCACGACCACATTCCATCACCTGTGCCTCTTCACTGGAACAGCATGAGGGAGTCCAGAGGCCTCTGCATCCCGGAGATCCTCGTGACGTCCTTAAAACCACATAAAGACAGGGCGTGGCAAATGTACCTGTTGCTGAAACAACACAATCCATTCTCGGATCGTGACCGAGTGGTGATCCCCTTCACCCTGCAAGAAGGAAACAAGTACAAAGGTATGGATCAGGATCTGTACAACTGAATGGTATTGTCCAGGTTAATGGGAGGTGGCTTATTTTGATAATGCCTGTTTTGTTTTGTTTTGTTTTTCTTCTGTACTTGCAGAAGTGCAGTTGCCGTTCACTGCTGTGACCACTGCTCTGTCCATAGTAATGTTGTCGTCTACCCTGAAGCCGCAGCTTCACCTAGCGGCCTGTCTGGGTAAAGCCGAACCTGAGACACATCTGGATGTGCCTTACCTGGAGCAGCAGTACTCCTGTGCTCCAGACGGAACCGCGATGTGGTCTTCAGAAGAACTGAACTTCCCCACAGAAGAGGACGAGCAGCTGTTCAAAAACCTCAAAGATGTGTTTGGGTAGAAACCAATGCTGCCATTACTATATTACTGCTACTGCGACTAACAACGCTACTAATACTTTTGTGGTCTCTTCTGCTTTGATAACACTGACTAATCACTAGTGCATTAGTCTTATACAGCACTTTTCTAGGCACTCAAAGTTGCTTTACAGTTTTTTGCATTATTATTTCACTCCTCTGTCACACTCGGTGGCAGAAACCTTTCTGCCTACAGCCTACAGTCTGACCACCACAAACACAAAATCACACTGCCACATTCACTCAGGAAACGACACAAAGACAGTATGCAATGCCAGCAGCAGGGATCAAAAAACAATCTTTGGGTTAGTGGGTGAATGTCTGTACTAACTGAGCTACTGCCGTGTTGCAGATTAAATGTGTGTTTTTTGTTTGATGTTGAAATGATCCGCCTTTGTACCGCCTGCATAGTCTGTAATGTACAGCAAGTTCTTCATCTTTAATAAATGAACACAAGTCTGACAAATTCATGTTCAGTGTCACTTTTTAAACAGTTTACTTACACTTTAGATCCCTCAAAAAACAAAAAGGTTTTATTTTAGCACAAGGACTGTTTGAAATACTGTTAGTTTTTCATATTTTGCTCAGAAGGTTCGGGTGGAGCGCTGTGTGAACTGAAGGAGGATCCTGATCAATAATCACTGACATCAGCTCCACTACTGCTGTTACACTGCCCCCTGCTGGACACACCTACTTCAAGTATGGCTTATCATCTACAAAAGAACCACTCAGCTGTTCAGTGTAAACGACTCTGCTGTCATTACAAACTGAGCAGGACACAAGTACTGAGTGTGTACAAAAATCGAATCTATTATTATTATTATTATTATTATTATTATTATTATTATTATTATTATTATTATATAAAAGCATGCAGGGTTTTTTTTTACAGAGGAAAAAAGAAGAAAAAAGAGATGATTGTAATATTTTACGGACAGAAGATAAAAACATGTAAGCTGTTATTGTGATTAGGGCTGCAACAACTAATCAGATTAATCAATTATAATCGATAATTGAAATAATCTTCAACAAATTTAGTAAAGTATTAATCACTATCTGGGGTATTCACAGACTCTGAAACATGTTACGTGCCGACAGAAGTGGTTTTAAAACCAGAACAGAGCAGGAAACCCACAGAAACAGTTAAACACAATAAATAAAAAAAACATCTTTGTGAGCGTATATGCTGTGTTTAAAGTCTTCGTACTTGAACATATGTCTGGTTCAAATTTTGTTTAAAAAATTAAGTAATTTTAAGAGATTTTTTAAAAATAGTATTATTACCAATTTT
Organism: Bostrychus sinensis; assembly: GCA_020698575.1. Lineage (NCBI taxonomy): Eukaryota > Metazoa > Chordata > Actinopteri > Gobiiformes > Eleotridae > Bostrychus > Bostrychus sinensis. The sequence goes on along the minus strand of CM036243.1, from coordinate 38,212,756 downwards.
TATCAGGACCTTCAACACTTCAATAATTCTTACAGCATCAGGTCATAACAGATTTACTTGCACTTCACTATCTGATTATTAATCGATCAATTGTAAAAATAACTGTCTGATAAATCAATTAAAATAATCAACAGTTGCAACCCTGGTTTTTGTTGTATTCCACAATTTAGTAAAGAATAGTTTTCGTTCATGTTCTATCGGGTATTTGTTACACCACTCAAAGACCAAGGTGTAGAACGAGCTCTTTATTACCTCCAGGAACACACTTATTACAGCAACATGCAGGACACCACGTTATTCACGAGCTTCTTCTCGGTACACGAGCATCATGTCTCCACACTTTTTCTTGTTTTTTCTTTGTTACAAGACAAGACCACTTATGCGCTGCAGCGCCCCCTTTTGGTATAACACTGTAATGACAAAACTAACTTGTAACTTTTAACTTATCAAATGAACAATGAATTAACAATTTTTAGCAATATTTTTATGTTTTAGCAGTTTGCTTATTCAAGTGCCACAATCCTCCCCTGCTAAATAAATGTTGTCCACAACATTAGCATTGTAAAATAAGACAAACAATGCATTTCATACCTACCCTGTGACAAAACCCATGAAATGGCTATGACTTGTAGGAAATGTTTCAAAGTGTAACAACACCACCAATACAATACTGTACTATTGGACACCCTGTGATATAATCACGTCTTACTCACATCTTGCACTAGGATATAGCATATAATCCCAGAGAGTTGTTAAATCAATAGTGAATGTATCATACATTTACTCCTACCAAATGTTACTGACGCTGCATTAGCTGCTCCGGAGACTCTACACTGTCAATAACATTACCAAGACAAATTTATCCAATGTCATTTAAACCCATTTTGTCATATTACCATTTGAGTTTAGCAATACTTTTTACTCTTAAGTCACAAATCATGGTCAAACCAGGTAAGTATCAATACATTTTTCCCAATAGTTTGATTTCAACCAAAACAGAAAAGAAATAACAAAAATGCATAAGAGAATATCTGTGTCAAAGTTCAATAATATCCCACAGGCATTAACGTTGGGTAAAAAGGCATCTGTGGAGATATCCAAGACATTCCATACTGTCCATACACTGGAGGTACTGGAGTGGCATACAGTGGATTGGCCGTAAGTCCAATCACTCTCTGAACAGGTTGACCTAGTGTATCATAAGTTAATGTCTCTCTCGGGCGTCTCTCTCTGCGACCTCCGCAACACTGTGTTTGACAAGTCTGATTCTGCACCACTGGGCGGGTATGAAGAGGAAACAGTCTGTACCGGCTCCCGAATGTCCATTTCAGGATTGTCCTGGCCTGAAACAGTGTCTATCCTAAACTCATCCGCATCAGCCTGGAGCTCTTGAGTGTCCATCATCAGCTCCGGAGTGTCCTCATAACACTCAGGCTGATTCGTTTGTTCCAACCCAACAGGAGGTACCAACGACTCCTCTCGAGGCTGCTGGTGATGGCACCTAACCTGCTGAGGCCAATATTGTTCCTCCTCATCTGAGCTCTCTGCTTGTTCAAACCTGTTGATCAGAGTTTTGTCCTTCGATCCGTTTCTCAGTGTAGTGCTACTTGGTTCAGTCCTGGTACTGTCTGGAAGTGGCAAAGCATTACAGGGCATTAACATATTGCGATGAAGAATCCGTCCCCGGCCTGTGCCCCGTTCAGGCTTGACCTCATACACAGGACTATTTACCCCCTTTTGTGAGACCACTACATGAACCTGGTCTTCCCAATATGAGCGCAACTTCCCTGGCCCTCCCCGTTCAGACATGTTTCTCACGAGAACCCTATCACCAGGTGAGAGTACAGCACTTTGCCTTTTTTGGTCATAATGAGTCTTTCCTCTAGCTAAAGTCTTTTTGATCATTTTGGATGCTATGTTGTATGCTTCTTTCATTTGATTTTGCCATTTTTGAGCATAGTCCTCCTGTGTTTTCCAACCATTCGTCTCATTCAGCCCAAATATTAAATCAATTGGAAGACGTGGATGTCTACCAAAGAGTAAGTAAAAGGGTGAGTATCCAGTTGATTCACTAGTCGTGCAATTATAAGCATGAACAACTTTGTTTACATAGTCACTCCAATTCCCCTTTTTCTCTTCATCCAGGGTCCGCAGCATAGAAAGTAAGGTGCGATTGAACCTTTCTGCTGGGTTCCCCTGTGGGTGGTAGGGTGTAGTTTTTGAGTTTTCAACACCTGTATATTTCTGCAGCTGCCTGAATAGATGATTCTCAAATTCTCTGCCCTGGTCGTGGTGTATTTTACCAGGAAATCCAAATTTTAGAGCAAAGTCATTAAAAATCTTTTCTGCTGCAGTTTTGCCAGATTTGTTACGAGTAGGGTAAGCTTGGGCAAACTTAGTGAAGTTGTCAATTATCACTAAAATATACTCATACCCTCCCCTGCTTTTTTCAAGGTGAAGATAGTCTATTGAAACCATCTCAAATGGTGCAGTAGCAGGTACATGGCACATAGGGGCTCTGCTTTGAACCACAGGTTTTTTTTGGATGTTACATTTGTAACCCGGGTGATGTAAAACTCGATATCTTTTTGCATACTGGGCCAGTAAAACCTGGTCCTAGCCAAGTTCAAGACACGGTCCACCCCCAGGTGGGCCATTTCGCAATGAAGGTATTTGTACACCATGTCTTTGTACTGCTCTGGAAGCACAATTTGAGTGTTGGTTACAGTTCTTCGTGTTAAAAGCCCTTCATCAGAGACATAAAGTCTTTTCCACTCACGTAACAACTGCTTCACCTGAACAGAGTCTTTGTGCACTGATTTTTTGTCCAACTTGTTCCCCGATTTCTTTAGGTTGAGTACATGAGATATGGCAGGGTCCAGCAACTGAGCCTGCAACAGTTCGTGTTTAGTGACATTTATGTTGGGGTAATTGACAGCGGTGATCTCATGAACATGTGGACTGCAAGTTATAGCAGAGATCCAGTCCATGTCCTGAACCTTTTGCGTCTCTACAGCATGTAGTACGGCACTTAACACCTCAGGTGAATACTGCTCGGTACATTTGGTCATATACGACTCCATATTGGCAGGTGTTCTGGACAAAAAGTCTGCGTCAACATTACTCCTTCCAGGACGATATTTCAGTGTTATATTGAAGTCAGCTAACTCTGAGACCCATCTGTATCCCGTAGCATTTAGTTTAGCTGTACTTAAAACATAAGTGACAGGGTTGTTATCACTATAGACAGTCACAGATGGAGCATAAAACAAATAGTCCCGAAAACGCTCTGTCACGGCCCACTTGAGCGCTAAAAACTCAAGTTTGCCTGAATGCAGTCTATAGTTTTTCTCTGATGGTGTCAGTGTCCTTGAACCGTACCCAATAACTCTTAGTTTACCATCCTGCCTTTGGTATAAGACTGCCCCAAGTCCTTCCTCAGAAGCGTCCACATGCAATATAAATGGATCTTCAAATCTAGGGAAAGCTATAACAGGTGGGTTAGTCAAAACATCAACCAAATAGTTCAGTGCTTTTTGGTGAGTATTAGTCCATACAATTTTCTGGGTGGGTGCGGGTTGTCCCGCCTTGGTTGATCGTACCTGCGGCTGTGACCCAGGATCTTGTGGTAAGTTAGCTGAAAGCAGATCATACAGGCACTTGGCATGTCTGGAAAAGTCCTGTACATAACTCCTGTAATAACCCAAGAACCCTAAAAGTTTGCGGAGTTCCTTGATGTTTGTAGGAGGGGTGTTTTTGAGAGCTTGCACTGCAAATACCTCTTTATTGTCCATTCTGAAGCCATCTGAAGATATTATCCTGCCCACATAGCGCACCTCATTTTTGAACAAGTCACATTTATCAGGCCTCAGTTTGATTCCCCAGGCTTGCTGACGTTTGAGGACAGATCTCAAATCCTCAATGTGTTGTTCAAAAGTCCTACTGTATACCAAGACATCATCTAAGTACGGGGTGCATATTTTGTCTCTAAGGCCTTCAAGACTCTCCTCCATACTACGCTGAAAAGCTGAGGGTGCATTTGTGAGGCCGAATGGAATCCTGTTCCATTCGTACAGGCCCCAAGGTGTCGTAAAGGCCGTGTACTTCCTTGAGTCCTCGCTGATTCCACCTTGATGGTATGCCTTGCCTTGGTCAAGCACACTAAACCACATATTACCACCAAGTCCATCAAGTATCTCCTGAATCCGTGGTATAGGGTGTCTATCTGGAATCGTCTTTTTATTAAGGCCCCTATAGTCAATGCAAAGTCTTAGGCTTCCATCACGTTTTCTTACACACACCACTGGAGAGGCATAAGGTGATGTGGATTTGTGTATAAAACCTGTGTTCAACAAGTCCTGGATGTAATGCTTAACCTCATCATAGAGCGCACGAGGAACTGCATTATAGGCTTTGGCTACCGGAATGTCATCAGTCAATTTAATGTCCATTTTAAGATTTTTAATGTAGCCCACCTCATCTTTGTCTCTGGCGAATGCACCTGACTCATCTCTGAGCATTTCTTTGACAACAGCTTGTTGCTCTGTAGTGAGATGATCCAGACTGACAGGCGGATCCCAAGGACCTGGTGAGCTAGGTGGAGGCTGAGAGCTGTCAACCACAACTGAGTTAACCTGACTTTGTTTAAGGTCCACTGGGTAACATTGCATTATCCTTTGAATGCTGCCAATAAGGGTCTTTCCCGGTAGGATTATATCATGCTGTGTAGTGTTTCTGACATAGATCTTAGCTTTCCGAGAAGAGCAAGATACATTCAACAACTGGCAGTTAAACTTTAATCCCTCATCTAAGGAAAGGTTTTCATCCGGCTCGAAAAGCATTTCAGTCTTTATTTTCAGATCTGTTTTAACCGGACAGCTAATACAGTGTATTTGTCCACATGGGACTACAATAGCTGTGCGTCCTGTCCTCACTGGGTATATAACAGTTTCACTGGTAGCTGACTGAATAAGGTTTAACAGTGCTTCTGCCTTTCCTGCTCCAACTTTTAGTGAACCTCTGAGTAATGCCACTCTGTCATTAGACTGAGTAGGGTTTTGTTTTATTAGTTCTTCAATGGCATTAAACCCTATTATTGGTTTTTGCATAATATCACGACTTACTAGGACTGGGACCCGAACTTCATCTAATCCTGTAGTTTTTCCTTTTGGGTCACAAAGGCTAAGGCTAATTTCAACCCAGCATTGAAAGGGGATTTCAGAGCCATTTACAGCTCTCAGGTCTAACAGTTCATCTTGGCTTAGTAAGTCACTGATTGGGGAGACGTTTAGATCAGGTAAGTTCTGTGATTTCCAAGCTTCACTGATTATTGAAACTTGTGCCCCTGTGTCCCACAAGGCCAAAGTTTTAAACTCGTTCATCTTGCACCAGACAAGACACTTTTTCCCAACCAGCTGTGCTACTCTTTTATGTTTCGCAATAAAGTTACAAATGTCAGATGGTCGGTCTTTCATTTTAGTAGACTTAGTACAAAGTGAATCATTTTGCTTGCATTGCTTTAATTCTACATGCTGGGATTCAATGAAGGTTTCAGATTTGGGGCCTCTATCCTTTTGGGACTCTGTTTTAGGAGCTGTGGCTCGTCCCTCAGTCACAGCCGCCGCCAGTTTCCCTGTTTCTGACTTTCCCCTACTCGGCATCCTTTTGCCCAGTGAGAGTCACTACCACATTTAAAGCAATGATTACAGTCCTTGTTTTCCTGTTGGCACACAACACATCGCCTTTTCAGCCTTTTAGTTGTGTAAGTTTTGATCTGCTTGTTACTGTCACTTTTTCTGTCATTTTGAACTGTTTGTACAAGTGAAGCTACTTGACCTGTAAGCTCTCTTATGGCTATGTTACTTTCCTCTATTTTAGAGAATAATGAGTTGTCTTTAGTGGGCTTGCTTGGCTTAACTGTAGGTTGACTAATGCAGGGGTCATTTAGAGTTTCCCTGTGCTCAACAACGTTTAGTCCTGCTCTAAGATTTGACCTGTTTGCTTTAGTCTTGAGAGCTCGCTCGTTTTCATTGTACTGTGCAATTTGCATTTTCTGCAACAGGAGCTCATCACTGCTGTTTTCATCTTGTAAGTACAACCTCATTTCTGCCCTGACATTGTCATTTAACAGTCCTGTCATAATTGATTGAAAACATTGACTTTGTACTAGCTCCTTGTTATACTTAAGGCTAGACTGAGTACGCTCAGATGCAAAAAGGATTTTCTGATGCAAGTCAAGCACTCTAATCAGGAACTCAAGGGATGTTTCAGTGGGTCCTTGTGTGGCTTTAGTAAGTTGTTGGTACAACACAGTTGCATCTTTTTCAGCATAATGGGCTCTTAATATCTGTCTTAAGTTGGCCAGAGTGAGATCCAATTTTCCCTCTAAATAGCTCCTCAACTTCAGTCCAGGGCTTATGGCTCGAATTACAGCCTCCACAACTTCAGTTTCAGGGTAGCCCTTTCTCAAACCACTTTCGATTTGGTGTTCAAGGCTACTGAAGCTTAGAGTGTCTTTAGATGTTGACTCACCCACGTGACCATTTATTCGGAAATCTTTCCTAAATCCAGCTTGAGAAGCATTGCAGCAGCCGTTGCTCGAGGAGTCTCTGCCTCTGCGTGGAGTCCCGCTGTCCTTTTCCATCCTTGGAGGCGCCTGATGCTCCAGCGATGACAGTAGCGGTGCAGGGTCCTCTCCTGGTGCCCCAGGCTGTTCCGCGTGCGTCGTCTCCTCCTCCCCCTCCTCTGTGGGCGAGGACAGGAACGCCGCTCCCGCCATGGCTGCCGATGACCTTGCCTCTTGCAGCCCGTCCAGTGCATCATTCAACTCCAAAAGCACAGACATGCCTTCGTCTTCTCTTTCTAAAAGCTCGTCACGTTCACAAAACTTTACAATGTGCTTGATGAGAGCGCGGCGTGTTTTGTTCTTAATGTCCTCATTGTCTCTACCAGTGATCTTATACAGTTCACATACTCTTTGCAATTCTTTGGCAGAAAGTTCACATAATTTATATTCAATTTCCAAGAGAAAATCTTCGCGGTGCTCCGACATGTTTACTGATAATAAGCGTTACTTCACAACGGAAACTGAAACAATACGGTCGTGTCGCACTAGCTGGACTGCTATTAGCTTAGCATTAGCCACTCCCGCACACTTTGTTACCGTCTTCTCGGTCTTTTTCCAGTCTTTCTCCGCGAGGTAATCCAAGAATCTCGGTGGGACCTCCAAATGTTACACCACTCAAAGACCAAGGTGTAGAACGAGCTCTTTATTACCTCCAGGAACACACTTATTACAGCAACATGCAGGACACCACGTTATTCACGAGCTTCTTCTCGGTACACGAGCATCATGTCTCCACACTTTTTCTTGTTTTTTCTTTGTTACAAGACAAGACCACTTATGCGCTGCAGCGCCCCCTTTTGGTATAACACTGTAATGACAAAACTAACTTGTAACTTTTAACTTATCAAATGAACAATGAATTAACAATTTTTAGCAATATTTTTATGTTTTAGCAGTTTGCTTATTCAAGTGCCACATATTCAATATCAAATTTACAACTACTCCTAGACCTTCTACTACAACTACTACTACTACTCGCACTACTACTAGAAGTAATATTACTATTAGTACTACTACAGTTTCTACTAGTATAACTTCTAATCCTACTAGTATGGCTACCACCATTGACAAATTAACTTGAGTTACTTTCCACCTCAGTAGTAGTACTACTACTAGACATTATTCAGGTGGGTTATTGCCTTTGACAGCCCTCCAATCAGAAGTTTACAGACTTCAGACTCCAGTTATCAGGACAGTGAGGAGGTTAGAGTGGGCCGCCCCAGAGACGCTCACAGCAGGTCCAAGTGCGGTCCCAACACTCTTTAATGCCAACTCCTCAATAAAAAAAGTCGTTATTGGCTGTCCTAAAAGTTGCTAGAAGTTGCCCGGTGACGTCAACACCTAATTTGCATAAATGTTCACATGGATCTAATTTAAAGTGAGGCCGATGACTCGTGGCTGCCTGGTGAGGCTGCTGTTGGCACCAAATATCTCCAAATATTTCAGGAGATCTGCATATATATTGTCAGCTTGCACTCCAGGTAACTGCATATTATTTACATGCAAGTTAGGGACATAATTGGCAAAAAATACTCATATTATTATTGTTAATAATTAAATGTTTTATGTACTATTGAACAGTGCTGTAATGTCTATAAAATATTGGTATTATGCACAAATTTGTTGAATAAACGTAAAAAAAAAATAAAAATAAAACAGCTCCTGCGCTGAGTTGCCTGCAGCTGACAGACCTGTGTGCTGATTGGTCTGTGGCAGAGGGAAAGGGGCGGAGCTAAGAGCACAAGAGCAGCAGCTGCAGCGAGGAAGAGGAGGAGAAGCTCACGGCCACACGCAGGTAGCTCGAAGAGTAGAGCAGAGAGAAGTGCTTTCACGTTTTTCATGAGTCGCCAAAGTCGTAGCAACACCAGAAAAAGTCGCTAGATTTGTCGCTTTTTTGAAAATAAGTCGCTAGGAGAGGACTGACCCGGGACTGAGGGGGGGAGGTGCTGTGGGGCCCAGTTTCATCCCTGATCCTTTTACTGTGATCCTTTTTTTATTAAGATATTATTTGTTTTTAGTCATGGAGTCAGTCATACGTTACTACTTGCATTCCCCTGTACCTATGTTCCCCAGTATTTACATTCCCTTGTACTATGTTCCCTGTTGCCTATGTTCCGCAGAACCTATGTTACCCAGTAGTGTTTTTTTTTTTTTCATGCCGGATGCCTTTCCTGACGCAACTCTCTCCATTTATCCAGGCTTGGGACTGACACAAAGATTAACTGTGGTGATTATAATGATCACAGTGATGTAAGGTGGTAATTAGGGGCCCCAGTGCAGGTTTTCAGAATGGGCCCTTAAGTTATGAAGCATTTTCAGTCTATACATGTATATTTTCAAGTTTATACATCCACATATCATACTTCAAGTTTTAAAAAGTGCATTGAAATTTCTGAAAGTCCACTAATAGTGAAAATAAAAAAATGTGATGTGCATTTTTGTTTATCATTTAACTTTGTAAGCATTAAGTAAATATTGTAAAGTTATTATGCATATCATACAATTTTAATGTTTTAATCATTGTTCTTAAATAAATCATGTTTGCAGTGTAATTTGTAGCCCAGAATGAAAATAACCCACTAAAACTGACTATAATAGTGGGGCCCCCCAGGTCCTGGGCCCCAGTGCAGCCCCTGAATGATTGTGTAGTATTTTTATTTTATGTGACACTGAATTTCAGATTTTCATCACCTTTAAGCCACAATCATCACAAATAAAACATAAATGCTTAAAATATTTCACTCTGTGTGTACTCCAGTCTATATAATGCACGTATTTAATTTTAAATATTGCTTTTGCTTCATAGATTAATAACATTTCCCATTTACTTTGAATTAAACAAAACTAAAACCCTCACAGCTCTGACTGCGGCGAGTACGTTCTTCATCAACACGTCTGATCTGTCCCATTAGCATTTGCCCCCAGTCGTTTGTTTAATAAAATCACATTAGGGTTAAATATTTGTGCCTGTGTAATGGGAAAAGTTTGCTCCTGAAAAGCTTGACAGTCTTGTTAATATTTATAGGCCTGATTTTCATCTCGGCCCGCTTCGTCTGTTTATAAAAATCACGCTGACGACGAGCTCGGAGGTGAGTTTTACTGGAGCCCCTTTCATTAAAACGATTAGAGACTTCCTGAAGCTGCTGATTACATTAAGAGTCGGCTGGAATCTTAAATGAGACCATTAGCATTGATCAGTTGGGTTCTGTTTCATTCAGGCCTGTGTGAGTAATCCTGTAGTCTCTGGCGCTGAGTTTCTGAGGCCTCAGAACGAAGCCCCGCCCACTCCAAGAAGCGCTGACCAATCAACAACAAGCTCCTCTACATCCAGTCTGCTCTCATTCATTTATCCAAAAAACGGTGTACAGCTCTGTTTCCACTGATTCCTCACAGACATTTTTACTTTTGGAGGAAAATGGCATCAGACAAAAAGTTTAAGAAAGTATAAAGCACTTTTTCTTTGATTATGTTCAAAAGACGGCGACACTCTGCTGCCCTCTGCTGGTCTGTTTCTTTATGCCACCAGTAGAGTACTTATTAAAAACATTCTTTTTAAGTCACATAATGTTTTTTTTTAAACGAACTGCTGTTCTCAGAGGAGACCAGGACTGGTTTAAAAATATGAATAATAGCAGAATATAGCAGGGACGTAACGACAATTTGATTTGATTAAAGATTTTAAATTCACAATTACGATTTTCGTTTTTTTTTACATACTTTTAACAGACTTTGCTGCCATCGAATAATGACCACATTTTTTTTAACATAGCTTATTTGTGCTTCCTCATCAAACTTAAATTGTTGAAAATTTCTTATTAACAGAACATAGATATTAAAACAACATGGCAAAAATAACAACAACAGAAAAAGGCCTATATATAGAAATATTTTTTTATGAATGTACTGTCCTCCAAAACAACAGCAGCAGTGCATCTTCACATAGAGTAGTACATCTGCCTCATTTACTGTAAGTCAAGTCTTTGGATAACCTTTAGGCTGTTGTTAGCCAGTTAGCTTCACTTTAGCTCGCCGCTAACAACAAGCTACTTTCTGAACAATGGTGAATGGAGCAAACAGGTATTTTAGGCGCATAGCGAGTCTTTTTTATTTGCACCGATTGAAAATTTCTCTCTTTTGCATCATTTTTTAGCAGATCCCAAGAATATAGACACGTTCAATTTCTGCAGTGAAAGTTGAGACAAATGATTCCAAGCTGAGGGTTTTTCTGTTTTTGTGGCGCTGGGGCTGGGGACATTTCACTGCTGTGGGACATGATCCCGGTTCAGAGGCTGAGGACTGTAAAGACTTCAAATTCCAAGAGAGAAAAGCTCCCAGGACGGACTCCGGGTTTTCTGCTGACAAAGGGAATCCTCCAAACCAGACGTCACCGAGGATTCTGGGAGATTCTGCTCTCACTGCTATGGATTCTCAGACTTTATAAACCAAGCACCACCTCGAGAAATATATGGCTTTAAAGTACAAAAAACAGGTCTAAACCAGGTCTAAACCAGGTCTAAACCAGGACTAAACCAGAACTAAACCAGGAATAAATCAGGTCTAAACCAGGACCAAACCAGGTCTAAACAAGGAATAAATCAGGTCTAAACCAGGACCAAACCAGGACCAAACCAGGAATAAATCAGGTCTAAACCAGGACCAAACCAGGTCTAAACCAGGAATAAATCAGGTCTAAACCAGGACCAAACCAGGTCTAAACCAGGACCAAACCAGGTCTAAACCAGGAATAAACCAGGTCTAAGCCAGGACTAAACCAGGTCTAAACCAGGTCTAAACCAGGACTAAACCAGGACTAAACCAGGCCTAAACCAGGACTAAACCAGGCCTAAACCAGGACTAAACCAGGACCAAACCAGGTCTAAACCAGGAATAAATCAGGTCTAAACCAGGACCAAACCAGGTCTAAACCAGGACCAAACCAGGTCTAAACCAGGAATAAACCAGGTCTAAGCCAGGACTAAACCAGGTCTAAACCAGGTCTAAACCAGGACTAAACCAGGACTAAACCAGGCCTAAACCAGGACTAAACCAGGCCTAAACCAGGACTAAACCAGGACCAAACCAGGTCTAAACCAGGACCAAACCAGGTCTAAACCAGGAATAAACCAGGTCTAAACCAGGAATAAACCAGGTCTAAACCAGGAATAAACCAGGTCTAAACCAGGCCTAAACCAGGACTAAACCAGGTCTAAACCAGGACTAAACCAGAACTAAACCAGGTCTAAACTAGGACCAAACCAGGTCTAAACCAGGAATAAACCAGGTCTAAACCAGGACTAAACCAGGCCTAAACCAGGACTAAACCAGGTCTAAACCAGGACTAAACCAGAACTAAACCAGGTCTAAACCAGGACCAAACCAGGTCTAAACCAGGACCAAACCAGGACCAAACCAGGTCTAAACCAGGACTAAACCAGGTCTAAACCAGGACTAAACCAGGCCTAAACCAGGACTAAACCAGGTCTAAACCAGGACTAAACCAGAACTAAACCAGGTCTAAACCAGGACCAAACCAGGACTAAACCAGGTCTAAACCAGGAATAAACCAGGATTAAACCAGGAATAAACCAGGTCTAAACCAGGACTAAACCAGGTCTAAACCAGGACTAAACCAGGCCTAAACCAGGACTAAACCAGGTCTAAACCAGGACTAAACCAGAACTAAACCAGGTCTAAACCAGGACCAAACCAGGTCTAAACCAGGAATAAACCAGGTCTAAACCAGGACTAAACCAGGTCTAAACCAGGACCAAACCAGGTCTAAACCAGGACCAAACCAGGTCTAAACCAGGACTAAACCAGGACCAAACCAGGTCTAAACCAGGAATAAACCAGGATTAAACCAGGTCTAAACCAGGACCAAACCAGGTCTAAACCAGGACCAAACCAGGTCTAAACCAGGACCAAACCAGGTCTAAACCAGGACTAAACCAGGATTAAACCAGGTCTAAACCAGGACCAAACCAGGTCTAAACCAGGACCAAACCAGGTCTAAACCAGGACTAAACCAGGACCAAACCAGGTCTAAACCAGGACCAAACCAGGTCTAAACCAGGACTAAACCAGGACCAAACCAGGTCTAAACCAGGAATAAACCAGGATTAAACCAGGACTAAACCAGGTCTAAACCAGGACCAAACCAGGTCTAAACCAGGACTAAACCAGGACCAAACCAGGTCTAAACCAGGAATAAACCAGGATTAAACCAGGACCAAACCAGGTCTAAACCAGGACCAAACCAGGTCTAAACCAGGACTAAACCAGGACCAAACCAGGTCTAAACCAGGAATAAACCAGGATTAAACCAGGACTAAAGCAGGTCCAAACCAAGACAAAACCAGGACTAAACCAGGTCTGAACCAGGTCTGAATCCGGTCTGAACCAGGTCTAAACCGGGACTAAACGAAGACTAAATCAAGGCATGGACTGTAAAAGACTCCTGAGTACCACCAGTGGTACCTGTCCCACAGTTTGAGAACCACTGTCCATGTCTGTAGAGGCGATGCTGATTTAGGCCCAGTTTAAAATATTAATTTCACAATAAAATAAAGTACTTGTATAAATACTGTCATTTGAATAAATAATTATATATGAATTATAATGTAATAAATACAGTGGTTAACATCACAAACAAAATTCGATCATTTATAGATTATCATTTATAAATTGTTCATAAATAGTTATAAAGCTGTTAAGCCAAGCAACTCATGGTTTTTGTCATTTGTTTGGTAAAAAGTACTTTGTATTTGCCAAGTTTGCTATAAACTGTGTGGCCTGGTTAACCCAAAAGTTACCTGTCAATCTTTGGTTTTCTTTAATGTGATTGGTTGATTTGAACTTGACGTCCAATGAGAGGCAGAGGGCGGGGCCTAAGTGTGGCTCGTGTAGAAACGTTAAGGCCTGTGGCATTCGGCTGCTAAGCTTAGCTGAAACTAAGCTAACGGGGAAGATGGTCACAAAATAACTGTGGAGGCAGAGTCTACGACTGTTTGTTGGACTGTTTAACTCTGTGACGAGTGAGTACTCCATGTGTATGATTTTTGTGCTTCAGCCGAAATATTATTAGGGACATAAACTGTAATGCTAATCGTGAATTAGCGCGTTAGCATTTTAGCGCTAGCTGTTAGCTACTATATAATATTTTACTCAAGCAAAAGTATCACCTTAAAACTTCTACTTAAGTAAAAGTAGAAGAGTATTTACTTTTAAATGTACTTGCTAATAAAAAAAGTAAACGTATTTCTCACAGACTCAGCTCATGAATGAGTTAAATGTGAGGGATTTTGCTGATTGCAGATGAAATGAACAAACTGCTGCAGTAGAAGAGACTGAATCTGTCTCTGAGCTCTTTTGTCTTTATTATTCTGATGTTTCTAAAGGAGAACTACTTTACTGCATCTGTTATCTTTAAGTACCTGTGTGTCTTACAATGAGGGCATAACAGAAAATAACTCAAACTCAAAATACTTTGTACTTCAAACCAATTCATAAATGTAGTGGAGTAAAAGGTACAGATACTTGCTATAAAATGTAATAAAGTAAAAGTACCCCTTGCAAAATTTACTCATCTAAAGTACAGATACATGAAAATTGTACTTAAGTAAAGTAACTAAGTACTTTTACTTTATTACATTCCACCACTGCGCTATGTGTAAAGTATTTGGATTTTAGATAAATTTAAGAAACTAAATAGACTTTCTGATGCACAGTGGACCAAGAGAAATTCTTTGGACTTTTCTGCTGTGGACAGCTCCAGCCCCAGTCTCATCCAGGTGTATTTTCAGCCCGTGATGCTAACTGCAACCTGAACTCCAACCACGCTGCTGAGTAAGACTCCCATGGTCCCGGACACTGCCTGGACCAGCTCTCTCACCTCACTCAAAGGATCTGTGAGTAACCTCCATCATAAGCACATGCAGTTTTATTTTCTGCTTGTTTACAAGTGAAGCGGCCACTTGTTTGTTTTTATGACCACAAGTGATCCGGAGCAACAAATTAGGCCTGCAGCGGTTAATTATTTAAAGCTCAAAAGCTGGTTAAATAACAAAAATGTCACATTTTGAATTGAACTTAAAGAGAAAGTATGTGAATGTACCCAGATAGCAACAGTGCGGAATCTGCCCTCAGTCCACCAAACCTGCTCCACATCCAGATCCGCTTTGCTCATGCGCCGCAGATCTGCATCCTATCCGCTCTCTCTCTGGCACGGCCCGCTGTCACAGAGCGGGTCTGTGGCCGAACCGCTGCAGATTTGACAGGCGGACGCGCAGTAGACTTTACAGCCGTTAGCGGTGCTTAAAGGAATGAAGAAGCAACCTGACGTCCGCAGAGTAAACTGTAAGTAAGTTGTTTAATGGTATGGAAATCTATCTCATATTGGCGATTGTAAATTACAGAGTTAACATAACGTTAAAGAATATGTGTTTGTGTTTTTACTATAACTTGTGTCGTGCGCAGCAGCAAAAGCTAGACTACCGGACAGCTAGCATAAGTGTACAAGGACTGTTCTGTTGGCACAGTGAAAGAGACCTTTTCATGTAGGTCTTATTTTAGTAATTTATATACTTTTCCAAGCAGAGCTAAACTTGGGTCACGATTCAGTTTAATTTAGCCAAAAGGGCACTCGAGGTAGAGCCACGTTTGTTAGCCGCTGCTACCTGGCATGGTTTTAGGCGGTGGTATATTTCATGGTATATTTTAATGTTATGTTACTTCTACATAAGGTGTGTTATATTCAGAATAGTAAGTTGGACATGGTTCTACAGTTAAGTCGAGACTGACGCTGTCTCACTGTTATTAAAGCTATAACAGTTGATGCTGAAAACTTAAACCAATATTCTCATGTGTTTTAGACGACAGCTTATCTCTTGTTACATTACACCATCAGACAGCACCACATGCTTTTCTCGGTAAGATGATTAAAAATAATTCATATAATTTTCCTTTTCTGTTGGGTTGTTTTTATGTTCTGAAGTGGAACCAGTTTTGTGCAGCTCTTTTCTGTGGCACTCAGGGTGTTTTACTGTTCTTGAGTCAAGTCCTGGTTTAATTTAATTTAGACCCAGTTTTGTTTCTTGCTTTAGTAGGGGGCTTGAATTCATTGTCTGGATCATTGTTTGGGCCCAGTTTAGGCACAAATGATTTCTGGTTTTGGCATGGTTTAGTTCCTGTTTTGTTTATTAGTAATGCATTTCATAACAGAAGACCCTGGTACTGTATAAGTATAAACAACTGCCATATGATCTAAACATTTCTTCTTTGACCTTTATTTACCAGGAAAGTCCCACTGAGATTCAGAATCTCTTTTACAGGTGAGTCCTGGCCCCATGGGAGACCTATTGTACATGTTTTTTAGTGACATGTTCTAATCACAGCCTGATAATGTTTGCAATATGTTCAAAATAATTATTCAAATTTTTATTTCAGAATTTTGTATTTCAAATGCAGTGCTTCTAATGTACATTTATGTCTGATTACATACTTAATGAGTGGATAACAGATCTGAGGCATTTATATGCAATCACAAAATGAACAGATCCGCAACACATCTGGGGCAGATCTCTTAGCAAGCGGAGCCAAAACGGGCCAGGTAAGGAACGGATCTGAAATGAATCTGCAGCTTTATACACGGATCTGCAATGTAGGTGCTGCTGGACTGTTCCACGTCTGCGAGCCAGACCCGAAATTGTTCCGTGGCGGTGTGCAAGTGGACTCCATTCCGGACCCGCTTTGGAGATCCAGTCCGGATCTTGTGGCACCTCCGTCACGGACCAGTATCATTATCAGTATACTTATTGCTATCTGGGCAATATTCTGGTGTACTGTTTATTGTGATTTTGAAGTCACAAAAAGTATTCAAAAGTGTACTGAAAGACACACTACATGTTATTTTTTGTTGTTTTTATTTGTTTTTATAATATTTACAAAATTCTTCCTTTCTGACTTTAACTTACTTTGTTGTGTCACCATTGTATTATTAACATATTCAGATTCAAGTAAGTTATTTTATGTCTTCTTGAAGGTTACAAAGATTTAAATAAGGTTTAAAAAGTTGAAATTCATTATTCTTAAAGGAATTTAAAATCAAGAAATTAATATTTTTCTGCTAAGTGGAGGCACCGCCACTAATAAAATTAAAAAATAAGTCTAAGAAATTAAAGTTAATTACCACTTGTTTCGCCTTTTTATCAATATTTTTCAGTAGTTATAATTTACTGTACCCTGGTTACTACCACTACATTAACACAGTGATAGTAACTTAGCTACATGGGATGGATGCTTACACTGAAAAAGTGCAAGTTCATATAAAAGTCTGTAATTCTACAAAAACACAACAAATGGACTTTAAAAACAGACAATTTGTTTATTATACCACATATTATTTCTTATGCCCAATAGTTTGTTTGTAATATCATTATGTGATAGGAATTATCACTGAGAAAATAAGACATTATAATATGGTTTATAACTCACAAAGTTAGTATACATCACAGGTCATAGCAAAAATTATGTAAGTAATAAGAATAATGCACAAAATATATCAACACCATGAAAAAGTA
This sequence comes from Bostrychus sinensis, assembly GCA_020698575.1. NCBI lineage: Eukaryota > Metazoa > Chordata > Actinopteri > Gobiiformes > Eleotridae > Bostrychus > Bostrychus sinensis. The sequence continues at coordinate 38,195,554 of CM036243.1, read as the reverse complement.
ACTGGAGATAGAGTTCCCAAACCATAACATTATTCACATATTTGTCCAGTATTTAGGCATTAGGTTCATTTTATCAACAGATTTTTATATTGAGTCAGGAAATGCAAAACACAAAACTTACAGCTGGAGAAAAAGGACAGAGGTGGATCCTCTGTGATGCAGAGACTGGGACAGACTGTGTTACTGACTTTGTACTCTACAACAGGAATGGACCAAAGAATATACACCTGTTGTATTATTACTGTTCTAACAAATCACTTGCATATCAACTCACAACACTTTAAAGCTAACTATGTAACTTTGCGTGTTTCTTTTTTATTTTGCTGGCATTTTTATGGTGCGCCCACCACATTTGGGAGTAAAGCACTATGATACAAACTGAGGACCCCTGTGCGACCCCCGGCTTGGCTTGACTCTGGTTTTCTCCTCCTTGTATCTGTAAAAAAGGTCTCCTCTGCCCTTTTGATCGCTCTGCCATGGCCAGCATCTAAGAAATAAAACCATCTTTATCTTGTTGTTATGGCTGAACCGGAACCAGACCCAGACTTCAGGGACACTGGGTTGGTTCTCCCGTTCTAGGCTGTTTTTTTCCCAAGATACACCAGGGGCCACTGCAGGGGCTTTATTTACCCTGCAATCACTTCTTTAGTCATAACTGACTCTGAAACTGTTAAATTAAGGTTGAAACATGACATAAATTCACTTTAAACATTCAGCCCAGTCTCTTTAATATTTCACATTTACAATCCCAAAAAGAAAATTTGTCACAATTTATTTGACTTTCTGTTTCATATTTTTATTGTGTTTGCATTTCCTGTATAATCTGTATTCTGAGCCTCTCCTTGATGCACCTTATCACCACAATCAATATTACATTTTACAACAATTAAGTATTTTAATGAAAAATTACATTTTAAACAAACAAAACATGATAAAAATACACAAAATACAAGCTTCAAGCCATGATTCAATGTAAATATTAGTATCAATATCATTATCAGCCCAACACCATAAAAGTAGAGGTCGACCAATCGATATATTGGGCTGATTTTTGCATTTTTCTGATTTTTGGTCAGGCGCATGTGTAGGCGACCATGTCAGTGAAGGACCCCAACCACCCCAGCAGCTGTGAGCCATAGCAGTGGTACAGTGCTACAGAGAAAGTGACCCCCAATTTACACCAGAAGCAGCAGCAGCGTGGAACGACAGTGTTGCGTCAGCGTCGCGTCAGCCGCGTATAAATTGCTTTCTGTTTAACCAGTCTGACAATTTACACCAGTGGCGTCTCACAAACAACTCGCCCTTCCTCTTTGCTAAAGATAGGCTTGAGTTATATTTTTTGAGCGGCTCCACTGCAATCTGCAAGCTACAGCCGAGGAAACACGGGAAACAGGCACCAAGTGTCAAAATAAACTTCTGCTACACTTTCAATATAAAGGCTCACTGACACAGCTGTAATGTAAACATTGCACATCGAGAAGTACATTTTTGAGAGGTAGAAATGTAACATAATTTGCGATGCCAAGAACAAGGACAACATGCAGAAGTTGAAGGCCTAGGGCTCAGTAGCCACACCTTTTTGTTTATATACGCTGAGTAGTTTGTAAAACTGAAGGGGGAGACTGGCAGACGCAGCTGAGCAGCAGCAGCTTTGTTGCCTTTGGTGTAAATTGGCGCTTTTACACATCAGGCTGCTCCTGGGATGCCCCCGCTGTAAATTCAGGATGAGGGCCTGTTTACGTGACAACATGGCCAGGAAAACGCAACAGTCATGCCGCCTGCCATTTGCATTTACACGAAAATGCTAGGGTGTGAAGAAAACAATTATAAACTGTAGTACCCGTGTTTGTCTGGAAACAAATGCTCTACACCATGCAGTGAGTAAACAGCAGAGGAAATGTTAGCTCAGGCCTGTAATTTCTCTCCTAAAAGTAAGTATTTATACAGATATTACTGACTATTACTGGACAAAATATGAACGTGTGAAGTATTAAAGCCTTATATTTTGCTTGCCAGCCAGTCGTTCAGATTGCGTCCGTTACATCATCGTGTTCAGTGAGTACAGTGTGTTCAGAGTTTACACAAGAGCGGAGCAGCCCCAAGCAGCTCCCTGCTCTGAGACCAAAACACCTCCTCCAGTGTTTGCAAAAGATTGCAGATTCGGAAAACGGAAACCATGTCTTTGTGTAAACGGAAGGCCAAAGCCCAATCAAACCTTTGCGGATTCGGCAAAATGCATTGACATCGAAATGGCCCCTGAGAGAATGCTACTCACAGGAGGCTCCAGTTTTTAAGGAAAAAGAGCTTGGATTATTTCTTTCTAAGGCTGCACATGTAAGGCTGTGGATTTACCTTTTAAATGTCTCTTTGGGAGGAAATGTAAATACATGGTGTCTGCAACCATCTTTTAGCAGTTTGGGCTTTTACACTGCAGTTCATAGGAGACAAAAATCGCTTTATCTTGGCCTGAAAAGCTCAAAACAGCAATGAAAAGATTTAGCTAATTTCTCTGAAATAGAACCTCTTAGAACAAACAATCTCAAAGCATTTTGTAGCTCTCCCCAAGCTCTACCTGCACAGGGAGTTTGAGTGCCTTATTATTTTTGTCACAAAAACTCATATTTAATTGTTCTCACTGTCAAATTCTAACACACTTGTTTGCGTTTTAATAGGCATTACTAAAACAAATGGCTATATTATATTAATTTCTTTTATAAAATTAAGAAAATCAGACCTACATATTGGTCCAAAAAATTAGCAGTACTTATCGGCCATTGGCTGCTCCAAATTTAAAAAATCTGCATTGGCATCAGCTATAGAAAAACCCATATTGGTCGACCTCCACATAAATGGGTTCATATTTATATGCTCAGTTTCATACCCTGTATAATAGCAAAATATGATTTTTGACATTTCATTGGTTCATGGTTTTTCCTCTGTAAAAAAAAGAAAAGAACTTTAGACATAACCTATTCTAACAGATTTTTTTAAAAGGGGAACTGTCCTTCACTAAACTTCCTCCTTTAAAAAACAAACAAGCAAACAAAAACAAACATTTCACAGTAATGATTAAAATGACTATGAGACATAAATCAATACAATTAATTTTAGCTCAAAACAAGGATGTTACTTCTTAGCAAACACCACTGATACTGCAGGCCTCGGATCACTCAACAGTATTTATTTATTTGCATTAATTATTCTTTTAAAAGTTATCATAGAATTATGAGTCACAATGTTCCTGCCTCTTCTGTAGATGATCCTGCTCTAAAATACTCACAATTACCCTAAGTGTTTTTGGATCAGGTGTAGATTAAAATGAAAATGAAACACTTGTTTTAACTATTCTCTTGCACAAAAGCCTGACACCTAGTCCAGACCTACTCAGTCTGAACAGGAGAGATGATCAGAGGAGTTGAGTTTTTACCTCCATAATTAAAACAGGGGCTGAAGAACGGCAGCAGTTTGTCCTTGAAGCAGCAGCCAGTGAAGGAGTAGATGAGATCTGCAGTATCTACATCATAAAAGGAGACCAGACCCTCTCTATAGTCCACAAACACCCCCACCTTCTGAGGAGGACGATTCAGGAACAGACAAACTGGAGGGCTGGCATTCATATAGTACTGATTTCCATTTCTTAACAAAATGGCCCAGTAGCCATTCTTAGGGCTGTAAGTGATGTTTCCCTTTCTGTTGATGGACTCTTGAGCCACTCCTAAAGTCCACTTTGTTTTCCCTTTGACCTGAACCTCAAAGTAAAACCTGCCTGAAGAGAAACTCTGTTTTCCTAAAACAATAACCACATCAGAGAACCTCTGAGGAGTGTGTGGGAGATCTTTTCCCACATCAGTGTGATGAACCTGTTTCAAGATCTTCAGACAGAACAAGCTCAGAATGAGCAGTGTCTGGATCCAGAGTGATGTCCACAGCAAACTGTTGGACTCTCTTCAGTTCAGCCTTAAACACTTGTTTAAATTCTGCAGTGAGAGTGAGCTCCAGCTCAGACAGAGCTCTGGCTGCTCTTCCCTCACATGTCTCTGGCTCAAAGCTCACTGGTGCTCCAGTCCTTCAGGGCTGCAGCAGGTCTCAGTGCAGTGGAGCACTGTAGAAAGAGGAGGTAGTCTTCAAAGCGTGAGAGCTGTTTCACCTCAGTGCTTCTCTTCTCCAGCTCACAGATCTCCTGTTCCAGCTCTTGGACCAGGTCTCGGGCCTTTTTCTGGGTCTGTCTCAGCTTCTCTTGGACCCCCGCTAAGAACTGGTCCTGGCTCCTCTGAACAGACTGCATGAGAGCAGTGAAGGCCTGGAGCCCTGTGGCCGTCTCTCTGTTAGCAACTCTCTGACTGAGCTCCACTGAGCGCTGGATCTCCTGGATCTTCAGCCATCCTCTGCTCCACCATGTGCTGGCTTCTCAGCCTGAGTCTGCTGCAGAGAAGCCCTCCTCTTGTCAAACTCTTCCTTCAGAGACACAGACTCATGGTTCTTGTGTTCTAAAAGGAGACAAACGGTACAAATGCAGTTCTGGTCAGTGCGACAGAAGAGCTCCAGAGGCTTGTCGTGTAAGGGACACATCCTGTCTTGCAGGTTTCTCCACAGGCTCCATCAGCTGGTGTCTTTTTAGCCCAGACATTGTCAGATGAGGCTGGAGGTGAGTCTCACAGTACGAGGACAGACAGACCAGGCAGGACTTCACCGCCTTCAGTTTGGGATCAGTGCAGAAATCACAGAGAACTTCTGTAAGTTTGGTTAATTCATTCATAGAGCCTACTCTTTGTTTCCAGTCTGAACTGAGAGACCATCTCTGTGATAAAGGTGTTAGTTTTTAGCTCTGGTTTAATGTGGAAGACCTCTTTACACATGGGACAGAAACAGCGGCGGCTTACAGCCCAGTGCTGATTGATGCAGGATTTGCAGAAGTTGTGTCCACATGGAGTGGAGACTGGCTCAGTGAACACCTCCAGACAGATGGAGCACAGGAACTGCTTTTCAGATCTCACAGCAGCAGCCATGACCTGAGGACAGAAAACACAGGTCTGACCTGAGGACAGAGGACACAGACTGGAGAGTGGTGGAGGAGACATGTTCTAAAGGACACAATAAATCCCCAAGAGTACGGTCTTTATTGGCCTTTTCTTGTTTATTTTTCTGAAGCTGTATTCTTAAAGGGGCCCTATTATGCAAAAGCGACTTTTCTGAGCTTTCTATCATGTTTTAATGTTGTCCCTGCATCAAAAACATACCTGGAGGTCTGTTTTTGTTTTATTCACACGTTTGAGTAATTCTCTATTTATTTACACGGACTTCCTGAAAGGGCAGAAACCATGCCATTTCCACCTGACCACGATTCTCTCCCTCACAGCCCAGTCCCGTTCAGCTCACACCTCCCCCGCAGCAACCAAACAAACCCACCGCGGACTGCAGTGTTGCATCAGCACATGTTGTGAGGAGCGCTGAAGCGTCACGCTGGGCGTGACAGCATATGGACCGCAGGGAGGGAGGGCTCTTAAAGTGACAGGGACCTAATCTGAGCGTTTTTCACGGAGTCAAATGATGAGTCTCTTCAAATAGGGTTTTTTCAATAATTATTGCATTTTCTGACCAACAAAACATGAGATGCTGATCTAGAGGTGTCCTAAATTAATTTGAAAGACACAAAAAAGCATAATATGGGCCCTTTAACCTAAAATTATCCATAAATCTGTCATTAGACATAGTCTCTTAATACACCAAGAGTAACTGACTTTAGCCAGACTAACCACACATTTACACTGAAAAGTCTCACATTATGCAGCTCCTTTGTTTTACTTGTGTCCCTCAAAAGCAGCACTTCACACTTAAAGGCATTAAGGAGGATGTTAGCGACAATAAGAAATTGTTAGTGACTTTTTGAAAACAGCGCATATGTAGGACCAGACTCGTTTTCCCGGCTTCTTCTGGAGACATGCCTCCATAACAGTGCTCGAGGCAGGGAAATAGCCAACAGCCCAGGGATCCTAATTCACGTGTACGTTACTTACTACTACTGTTGTGTCATTACAAGAAGGGTAGAAGCAACATGGTTGGTCTTACAAAATAGCGTTACAAAAACAAAAGTTAAAGTAATAGAGTTTATGAGAAAATATTTTTTTTTTGTTTACTAACCAGTGTAATGTATTTAGCATGCTACATGCTAGTGTTATACAAAGCATAGCTGGATGCAAAGTTTTTTATATTTTAAATATGCTGCCCTCGGTTTATGAGCATTCGTTCTCATTGTTAATTCCTCACTGTTATTGTTAGAGCCACAACTAGCCACATCGCGAGCAGGGATCTGGTCAGTGAGGTGAGGGGCAGTCAACCTATGGCAATCCCCAGTTGACCAAGACAGAAGACGCGATCCACTCAGCTTACAGAACATCACAGGGGTCTACAATCTTCTGACTAAAAGGACTGCGAAGTTATTGGGTAGGTGTAGGCTATACTGGCCTTTTTATGATGAAGAAAATTCTATACAGGACACAGGACTGCTTACTGAGGGTGTCTAATTGTGCTCTTGTTTTTTACAGGCCAGGATACAGAGGCTGAAACTTGACTTGCTACCACTTCGCTGCCTCATCTGAGAACCAACTTATTTTGGATTTGCTTGACCTCTCTCCTGATCCCCCTCATGCACTAAACTGGTGCATGAAATTGTAGGTAGGGCTGGGTATTGCCAACAACCACATGATACAATACATATCCTGATACATTTTGAAAGAAGCACAGGGTCAAACAAGTTTACTAAATGGATGTTTTATATTCTGTATATTGGCTGTGAGTGATATAACCTAACCAACATGGCATAAACAGCAATTGGCACATAAAGTAATACACATTTTAACAAGCTGTATTATAACCTTATTAACTGCCTTAACTGGCAAGCTATGGCTTATCTAGCCTATGTCTTGTCATGTTTTGTGAAGAGACAAATTTGTATGTTGAGCTGAGCAGTAATGTCCCCAACAGTGGAGCATACCCTCTCTGCTGCTGCACTTGTACCCTGGATGCAGTGATTATTTCAGGCCAAATAGACACAAGAGGATCAGTAACAGAAAAAACACTGTGTTCCTCCATGTTTACTATTGAAGAGACGCATGCTGCTGCTGTGTGCGGCGGTGCTGCTATCTACGGCAGAAATGTGTACCACACGTGTACCTCTTGTGTTTGTCAAATAAAAGTTAAAACATAACATGAAATGAGTTGCACAAGTTTTAGGTTATTTTTAATCTTTTATTGTACATAAATAATCAAAACAGTTCAGATAATGGTGTGAGAACATTGGTAGGGGAAGTCTGCCAGGTTAGGGGCACTGCTCATCTGGACACCATTTTGATGACCTGTAGAAACAAATGATAATAGTTACATTATCAACAGTAATACTCCAAATTCTTCAGAAACATTAAAACAATGTGGCACTGATACCAGAACGTCTATCTACAGTGTATATGATTCAATTAAATGTGCACTAGTGTGTATCTACTCCTGTCCATAAATGGAAGATCATTTTTCTAACTTTGAAGTATATCACTACTTTTAGAGCCATCAGTACAAACCGCTAACTCACCTGACGGGTTTCTGCAGCAGCAGCTGTGTCTTTGGGGCTGGGGTAGTCAACAGAAGCAAAGTGTAGGAGGATAATCAGGTCTGGAAGGGTGGCTCTTTGCCGTCACTTGAGAAAATAAGAAATAAAGAATATTTGGCAATGCACTTTAAAAACTTTTCCTAAAAGTTATTCATTTATATCAACTACTCTAACTATCAACACACATCTAAATGTTGATCGGCCTTACAAATAACTTATAGTAAAAGGTGATTCTGTCCAAATGCATCCTGTTATTTTATTACATTATGTTTACTATAATGCTATATTAGGATTTATCATGTTTTTATTGATAGAAATGTGCAAATTAACCCTCCAAAAATGTTTGGTTTAATGCACAAAATCTAAAATTAGTGGGAACAGAAATAATAACAGATTAACTCCTCAAAACTGTCTGCGTACTTACAGTAGTATCAGAAGTGATAACAGTGGTCTTTTCTCTGCTGCTGCTCCTGCCTAACGTCCTCAACACCTCCTGCAGAAAAATCAGCATCTCTGTAAAATTACAAGATAAAATTACATTAAAACAGACCTTATAATCCTTTCCTTTGAAAGGTGCATGTGCTGGGGTTCAACGCGCCTTGTTTATTCATGAAGCCATGCACTTGTTACAGGAGCAGCCTCGGAGGAAACCTCGTAGTGAGTGCACAGTTGTATAGGCATAAATACAGTACATCCAAGTGCGTTATTTTTTTTAAACACGTTTTTCTGTAAGTATTTGTAATTGACACATTAAAAAGAACGCAGACCCGAAAAAAAAAAAGTCTAAATATGTTACAACCGGTCCATACTACTAAAAAACATATGAAACATTTTCATTATTTATAAAAGTCCTTGTTGTCTTGTAGTTGAAACTACGGGACCGTCCATTTTTTGGCGTGCGCAGTGCATTCTGGGACAATGACTGTAAAGTGGTCACAGTCGAGTTGAGAGCAGAGCTAATGGTGCCAGAGTTAAGCTTACTTGTCGTTACAAGAGAGAAGATACAAAGCCACACTGCGGCTCTTGGTTGTAATTTTCAGCTAAAACAGTATAGTCACAAACAACAGGGTTAGGCAATCTTTATATTTCATAATGATTATGTTTTTATCATGCCACGGAGTATATAAATAAGTAGCCTAGACAGCTGCTGACATAAAATTGAGCTCTTTACTACAAACACTTTAGTTCTCAGTCGGCATTGGCAAACAGTTGCCAGCATATACACCTTGCGTCCTCACATTTCTGATGTTTTCATTTTCATGTAAACTTTGTACGCGGCCTTCCTTGCTATCTTCCTGTCTTGGAGTGTGCGCAGGTTTAAACTGGAAAGGCTGAACAGAAAACATGTTCATGGCGCTGAACTGAGTAAATTAGTTTTCTATAAAAGTTATTAAAATTTAAAACAAGTGTTTTTATACCATATTTTTGTTGCTAACAACAAAAGAAATCTTTTAGGGCAAACATGTCTTATTAGTCGGGGTTACTTTTAAAGTCCCAGTCCTACAATAATTGTAACAAATTCTTCAAAACTTTAGCTGAGAGCACTACTGCGGCCTGGCTGGCCTGTGTTGTCACTGTGTGAAGCAGCACTGCTGCTCTGCTGTAAGACTACTTATGCCTGTTAGTTACATTAGCTCATCTGAGCAACAATCTAGATCCTTAATTCCAATGATTTAGCAAACAAAACAAAGCTGTTTTCCACTCACCGATCTGAGGACTCCTGGGGTCTCATCTATAAAACTACACATGGAACTCTTACTGAAAGTCTCTGTACGCCAGAAACTCAAAAGCTGCGTACCTTAGAAAAAAGCCTTAGGTACAAGATAATAATAAAAAAAAAAACTAACTTCTAACTCACTTGATACTCAGCTCATCACATCACATTAGCAAACATTAGCATGCACAGAACTCTACTTCATATCATATATCTAATAATCTCAAGAAAATTATATTATAACAAAACCACAAGCTTATTTACCTGTCGAGCAGAAACTGGGAGAAAAGCAGTTTTCCTTCAGCAGCTGTTTCTTCCACATTTCTTCCTAGCCATTGTGCTACCTCCTCGAGCTAACGCTGCTGCTACACCTGCAATACGCAGCACTGCGCATGTGCAGCCAGTGGAGTGCGTTCATGTGGAGGTGCAGCGACTGACAGGTCTAGGATCAATGGTTGGTTGGTTTAGGAGCAGGGGTCACCAACTAAAATTCACCGAGGTCCAATTGGTGAAAATTTTCTCGCGCGAAGGTCCGGAGCATCACAATGTTGATTTGTACCTCAACAATAAATAAATAAAATCATTGTAGTCACATCAGTGTCTACATTATGGCAATAGCATTTTGCTAACATAAGCATCAGTTTAAAACTAGGGGATATCAAATAATAAAATAAAAAAAAATAAAAACATTTCTTAAGTTAATCAAATACAGTTAAAAAAAAATCAAACAAAATGCTTTTATAATGGTCCTTGGCTCAGAACACAGGAGACACAGGAGTTTAGAGCTGACTTCTGTTCCTTTCTACATCTGTCTCTCTCATTTCTCCGCTGTCTGTCTCACAGTCACCGCTCCATATGTTTCCAAATCCTCAGATCTGATTGGTTGATAGCGTCACACGCAAGATTTTCTGTCTGCTTTTACGCAGGAGACGATGCACCCTTTAAAACTAAAGTGGAACGTACTGCGCCTCAAAACACAGGTTTCCTCTTAATTCTCTGGTGAATATGAGGCAGCTCTGTCCTCTGTGGAACAGAGGGACAGACACCGAGAGGAGAGGGGTGAGCTGTGGGACAGAGGGACACCGAGAGGAGAGGGGTGAGCTGTGGGACAGAGAGACACCGAGAGGAGAGGGGTGAGCTGTGGGACAGAGAGACACCGAGAGGAGAGGGGTGAGCTGTGGGACAGAGAGACACCGAGAGGAGAGGGGTGAGCTGTGGGACAGAGAGACACCGAGAGGAGAGGGGTGAGCTGTGGGACAGAAAGACACTGAGAGGGCAGAGCCGCTCACAGCCTGTGTCGCGTCCTCTCTCGCCGCTCCGTAAAAACGAAACTTAAGTCTGTTGTAAACGGAACAGTCCTGTCTCTCCGCACTCAGTCTGGATCTACTCCTCTCATTTTGTTGGACAGTAACAGAAAACACAGCTGATTTAACCCCTGCACTGTTCATGTTAAAGTTTTAAAGCACCAGGATACGATGCTGTTGACGCGCAGCAGCGGCACCTCTCTCGCGCCGCTGCGCTCCCGGGGAGAGAACAGGCTGAACGGGTTCGGGTCCGCGGAGTGGGACAGAGGTTCGGGTCCGGATGGGAGGGCATCTGGGTCCGGATTCGGACCACGGTCCGCCTGTTAACGACCTCTGGTTTAGGGTCACCATACACAAATAATTGTGATGATGTTTTTCAGGCCCCACAGAGTCCATAGTTCATAAATATTATATATTTTCTTCTAGTACACATAATTAAAAGTCAGTTATTGGCCAGTGATGGCAGTTTTAAGTAGTATTGAAAAAAAAAAATTGTAATCATTCTCCCCTCTGCTGTTTTACAATCAATCAGTACAAATTAGGTTAAAGCCCAGGTAGAATATAACTGGTACAAGATGGATGCAGTACTTGGGCACATCACACAGACAGAAAGCACTGCAGGCAGGTCGCTGTAAACTGGATATAAGGCAATAATTAAAATGTCTGTATTATTATGTAAAGGTTGGGAGCAGTAAGAGCCAGACAGAAGTAGTTTTGTGACTGTCTATATTTGTGAGAAAAACAGTAAGTACAGGCAGAAGCCTCTTGTATTAACACCAGAGCAGTAATAACTGTGTCAGACCACAGTAAATTCTGGTCTGTGGTTATTTTGTGCAGATGACTCTACATTTGCAAACTGGATTCATACATGTTAGAACAGGACGAAGTAGAAATGACTGCCAACAAAAAATCAGGAAGTCATGAATCCTGGAGCACCAACACGGACTCAGTGAAGTTTCAAACACAGTGACGACCATATATGGCATATTTTGGTTTCCTTCCTGTTGTGTTGGACTGGAGTGGATTTTGGTTTTGTATTTCTTTGTTTCAGATTAGTTACTTAGGTTTTATCATTATAGAAACTAGTTTGGCAATAGAATTCTCATGACAAATATGAAGTAACAATGAGTTTAACTTTTTACACAGACCATACGTATTTATTAAAACTGCTGTAAAGAGTTAATGTGAAACGTGTGTGAACAGCTCTGACAGTGTGAGTCCTGAATGACAGTAAATGTCTCTGTACTCACCAGAGTTAGTGCAGAAGTCTTCAGGTTGAACTCTTGTTGTTTTGAGCTGAAGTGGGTCCAGAGCCTGGTCTTGTCACAGCTCTTCTGTCGTTTGACAAATGTCTCCTCTGCTTTTAGAGGTGTGACGTCTGAGGGTTGTTGTGTGTCAGGTTGGGCCTGTTCTGTGCCAGGGCATGACTGTGCGTGTCTGGCATCCTCTAACACACACAACTCACATGAGAGATAAGTGTACATTTGGGAATTATCAAGTTAAATCCCAATCTTCAACCAACCCAACCTCCCCCTCCCCAGTCACCTCCTCCTGCTATGACAGAGGAGTCAGTGGGCTTCACACAAGTTAACTCTGTCTAGACCAAACACACAGTAAATCTGCCTGATTTAATGTCATCTGACATTAAAGCTTAACTACCTGATCTTGCATCCAAGTGGCGAGGATAAGGTACTGCAACTTTTACAGTTTGCCCCCCTCCCTCTTCCCTGACTCCTTCGACACTTCTCATGCACGCTCTGTGCATATAATAGTACATAAACCAATTACTAGCTGCTATATTCTATCAAGATTTTACCATTTCTTACCTGTCAAGAACTAAAAAAGCTAGCTCTGCATTCAGTTTTAGACCAATGCGATCTCAAAGCTCTCTCCATCTGGTGAATGCGATTGCCGATATTTACTCATGTTTTATTTCTTCTCATGTTTGATAAACACTTTACTTCTGTCCTCTGTGTCTCCAGTTTTCTTTTTTTGGGCTGTTTTGGTTTGTAAGCTGTAGTAGCCAGGGCTGGAATAGGTATCTTGCCACTCGGGTTATCAGCCGCCATTGCTTCCGTATACAACTGTGCACGTGCTTGGGCTCTACCTATATGGCTTCATATAGGCTGTACTGATGACTGAAAAAATTGCATCTATGTCTATATATTTAACCCATTTGGTCTATATATTTAACCTATTTCGGAGTACTCGGGGCAGTAACCCCCAAACTGGAAGAGTGGCTACAGCAGATCCCAGGAAAAACATCAGACATCTCAGTCCAGAAGAGCGCAGTCCTAGGAACAGCAAAGATACTGCGCAGAACCGTCAAGCTCCCAGGCCTCTGGTAGAGGACCCGAGCTTGGATGGATGAGACCTGCCCACGGAGGGCGAGAGGACAATTTTATATATATATCATTTAGAATATCTGTCCATTCTGAGAAATCACACTTTTTTTATTATTTATCACATAATATTTTTTATTATTACAAATCTTAGAAATATCTCTGAGGGAAACAAAGAAATCACACTTTATACAGAAATCCATTCTACATTGTGAGCATTGAGTAATTTTTCATTATTATTGTGTTATTATAAACATATGATGATGACAGCACAAAAGAGAATTTCAACTTTGTGACAGACTCAAAAAATTAAACTGTCACATCAGTGATTACTGCACTGACTTTACATTTTCAGAGTCTCAGGCTGAGACCCAGTCCAGATTTACTCAGTCTGAACTGGAGAAATGATCAGAGGAGAGGAGTTTGAACCATCAGCATTACCTGCATGGATTGAGGTATGGCAGCAGCTTATCCTTGAAGCAGCAGCCAGTGAAGGAGTAGATGAGATCTGCATTATCTACATTATAAAAGGAGACCAGACCCTCTCTGTAGTCCCACAAACACCCCCACCTTCTGAGGAGGACACTTCAGGGACAGAGGGACAGAAGGGTCAGCACAAGCTTCGTATTGATCTCTGTTTCTCAACCTAATGGTCCAGAATCCATTCTTAGGGCTCAGAGTGATGTTTCCCTTTCTGTTGATGGACTCTTGGGCCACTCCTAAATCCCAATTAATTTTTCCTTTGACTTGAACTTCAAAGTAAAACCTGCCTGAAGAGAAATTCTGATTTCCTAAAACACACCAAGACTGAGAGAACCTCTGAGCAATGTCTGGGAGCTTCTTCTTTGTGTCAGTGTGATGAACCTGTTTCAGATCTTCAGACAGAATTAGTTTAGGATGAGCAGTGTCTGGATCCAGAGTGACGTCCACAGCAAACTGTTGGACTCTCTTCAGTAGATCCATGTTTGTCTTTATTGAGAGTCTCCTTTAGCTCAGACAGAGCTCTGGCTGCTCTTCCCTCACATGTCTCTGGCTCAAAGCTCACGGTGCTCCAGTCCTTCAGGGCTGCAGCAGGTCTCAGTGCAGTGGAGCGCTGTAGAAAGAGGAGGTGGTCTTCAGAGCGTGAGAGCTGTTCCACCTCAGTGCTTCTCTTCTCCAGCTCAGAGATCTCCTGTTCCAGCTCTTGGACCAGGTCTTGGGCCTGTTTGTGGGTCTGTCTCTGCTTTTCTTGGACCCCCTCTAAGAACTGGTCCAGACTCCTCTGAACAGACTGCATGAGAGCAGTGAAGGCCTGGAGCCCTTCGGCCGTCTCTCTGTCAGCAGCTCTCTGACTGAGCTCCACTGAGCGCTGGATCTCCTGGATCTTCAGCCTCCTCTGCTCCACCATGTGCTGGCTCTCAGCCTGAGTCTGCTGCAGAGAGGACCTCCTTTGGTCAAACTCTTCCTTCAGAGACACAAACTCATGGTTCTTGTGCTCTAAAAGGGGACACATGATACAGACGCAGCTGTGGTCAGTGCGACAAAAGAGCTCCAGAGGCTTGTCGTGTGTAGGACACATCCTGTCTTCCAGGTTCTCCACAGGCTCCATCAGCTGGTGTCTTTTCAGCCCAGACACTGTCAGATGAGGCTGGAGGTGAGTCTCACAGTACGAGGACAGACAGACCAGGCAGGACTTTACCGCCTTCAGTTTGGGATCAGTGCAGAAATCACAGGACACTTCTCCAGGTTTGGACACTTGTAGCACTAATGTCTGTACAGGGTTGGCCTCATTTTGATGCTGTTTTTTAAACTGAGAGACAATCTCAGAGAATAAAGTATTCACTTGCAGCTCTGGTCTTATATCAAAACTCTTATTACACAGTGGACACTGAAACTGCTCCCTTGTGTCCCAGTGCTGAGTGATGCAGGTTTTGCAGAAGTTGGGTCCACATGGAGTGGAGACTGGCTCAGTGAACACCTCCAGACAGATGGAGCACAGGAACTGCTCCTCAGATCTCACAGCAGCAGCCATGACCTGAAGACAGAGGACAAATGTCTGACCTGAGGACAGAGGAGACATGTTCTAATGTTGGACACAACAAATGTGGTCTCCAAGAGTTTGGTCTTTATTGGCTTTTGCTTGTTTATATTTCTGATGCTGAAGTCTTAACTCTAAATTATCCATAAATTTGTCATTAGACATAGTCTCCTTATACACAGAGAGTAACTGACTTTAGCCAGGCTAACCACACATTTACACTGAAAAGTCTTACGTTACACAGCTCCCTTTTTTTTACTTGTTTCCCTCAAAAGCAGAACTTTACACTTACACACAACTTTAGGGTCTTAGTATAAATGAGAGAAATGTTTATGAATGTAGTAATTATAGGCATCTAATTTGCATCATCATTATCAGGCAGATGTGCTGAATTATGTTATTTTCAGTAAATACAAGATTATGAATCCTCTATAGCCTCAAATGTCCCATAACTTTAAAATATGAGGAAATAGAAATGCAGAATGTAAACATATAGGGCGCACTTTGCAAAGTCTGTCATGGCGTGGCCAGCAGGTTCATCAAACTGCTGCATGCACCCCTGATATACTTCATCCTCTCTCAGGTGATCCCAGCCTCATCACTGCTGTTGCTAGTCCTGTTTATACTAGCCATGCTGCTATCATTGCGCCCGCGGCTACCCCTGCCTCTCCCCACGCCTTTCTCTTCTCCCACCTCTGCCACCTCTCCCTCGTCAGCAGGGAAAAGTGCAAAACGGGGACAAACGGGGTGTGCTTGGTGTAGACTTATTTCACCCAAAACTGCACTGTTTCCGTGTTCACTCACAGCACTGAAGCTGCGGAGACTCCATGACTTCCATTTAGGAAGTCAGGAATCCTGGAGCACCAACACAGACTCAGTGAAGTCTGACCATATATGGCATATCCTGGTTTTCTTCCTGTTGTGCTGGACTCGATGAGGGTGGAGTGGTTTTTGGTTTTCTGTTTCTTTGTTTCAGATTAGTTACTTACGTTTTATCATTATAGAAATTAGTTTGGCAATTAAATTCTTGTCACAAATATGAAGTAACGATGAGTTTAACTTTTTACACAGACCATTTGTATTTATTAAAACTGCTGTAAAGAGTTAATGTGAAACATCTGTGAACAGCTCTGACAGTGTGAGTCCTGAATGACAGTAAATGTCTCTGTACTCACCAGAGTTAGTGCAGAAGTCTTCAGGTTGAACTCTTGCTGTTTTGAGCTGAAGTGGGTCCAGAGCCTGGTCTTGTCACAGCTCTTCTGTCGTTTGACAAACGTCTCCTCTGCTTTTAGAGACGTGACGTCTGAGGGTTGGGTCTGTTCTGTGCCAGGGCATGACTGGGCGTGTCTAGCATCCGCTAACTAACACACACAACTCACATGAGAGATAAACAAACCAAAATTTGTGAATTATCAAGTCAAATCCCAATCTTTAACCAATCAGATCTCCCCCTCCCTCCTCCTACTCCAACAGAAGAGTCAGTGGGTTTCCTACTAGTCAAGCCTGTCTACACCAAACACACTGTAAGTCTACCTGAATCTACCTGAACAGACACAGTCCAACCCTCCACCAAACCTTTTCACTGTCATCTGACATTAAGACCTTGCACCTGATTTTCTTTAAAGGTTTTCACTCAGAACCTGCACTTCTACCTTCTCTGAGACTGTACACCTTATTTCTCACAAACAGCAAAGGCAGTTAAACAGTTGAGTCTGCTTACCTTTCTTTCAAGGAGGTTATTGAGGAGGACTATTGGTCAGCCTTCAAAATATTCTGGTAAATCACTGGCTGCCTCAGGAGGAGGAAGCAGTGCTTCACAAACACTGTTTACAATGAAGGTTGGAAGCCTCTGACCTTGACTGAGGTGGCTGTTGAACAGTGGAAAGAA
Organism: Bostrychus sinensis; assembly: GCA_020698575.1. Lineage (NCBI taxonomy): Eukaryota > Metazoa > Chordata > Actinopteri > Gobiiformes > Eleotridae > Bostrychus > Bostrychus sinensis. The sequence goes on along the minus strand of CM036243.1, from coordinate 38,178,692 downwards.
TACTTTTACTAGGATCTCCTAAATCCCACTGACACACCTTCCTGAGATCGAGCAGAGGCTGAGGACGCAGAGGTGGACTCATCCATCGCCCAAGCTGAAGTCACTGAGGTGGTCAAAAAGCTCTTCCGAGTCAGGGCACCAGGGGGTGGATAAGATCTATCCTGTGTACAATGATGTGTTTGACACATCACTGCTACATTGCTTGACGGTCAGGGACAGTTCCTCTGGACCGGTAGAGTTGGGGGTTCCTTTTTTTAAGAAGGGGTACCTGGAGGGTGTAGAATCACACTCTTTACCCGTTTGGGGAAAGTCTAATCCAGGGTACTGCTGAGGCATGGGATTGAGGAGGAACAGCTCCATACTGTCTACAGGATGCTTGAAAGTTCATGGGAAACACCCAACTAGTCCACATGTGCTTTGTAGATCTAGGCGTTTGACCATGTAGAGATGGTTAGTAGCTCGGAGTAGCGCCGCTGCTCCTCCACATCGAGAGGAGCCAGCTGAGCCCACCAGAAGGAGACCTCAGGGAAGACCAAGGATACAATGGAGGGTCTTCCTCGGAACACCTTGGGGTTTCCCCAGGTGAAAAGGTGCAGGAAGTGTCCAGGAAGAGTTAAGTCTGGGCGTCCCAGCTTAGACTGCTGCTCCTGCGACCCGGCTCCAGGTAAATGATAGAAGATGGATGGATAAATATTGTAAAAGCACGGACAAGAATTTTGATAACTGCAGAATCATGTTAGTCTGACACTGAACCCAGCTCATATAATAAGAATAAAATACTTTTTTTTAACCTCTTTGCATAAAATGCCACTTATTAAGCGAGAACTTGTTTCCCCTGGGTAACTGGGACTCAGTGTCTGTAATCACTGCATCTGGTCAAAGAAGTGGTGCATTGTGGGCAGTTTGAACTGACGCTAATTCACAGAAGAGACACACTGCAGAGGAGGCGGTGACTTTAACCTTTTGGACCGGGACTTGGTGAGGAGCTGGTGGCATGGATCACTGAAGTGGTCCAGCAGTGAAGAATCCTTGTAATTAGGAAACAGCCTTCTATAATACATCTGTCTCCAGCTGCAGGTGGCCACGCCTCTCCTCAGACAGGCTCCACCACCTTAAAGCAACAGTATCCAGGTCCTCAAAGTTTATACACCAAGACCAAACAAGGCCTAAACAAGGAATAAACCAGGACTAAATGAGGTCTATACTATAGGACTAACCCAGGTCTACACTAGAACTAAACTATGTGAAAATTAGGACGAGCCCAGGTCTATACTAGGACTAAACCAGGACGAAACTATGTCTAAAAAAGCATGAAACTAAGATTAACCCAGGTCTAAATGAGAAATAAACTAGGACTAAACTAGGTCTAAAGTAGTACTAAGCTATGACATAACACAGATGAAACTAGAACTAAACCAGGACTTACATAATTGTGCCTATACCAGGGCTGAATCAGGACTAAACTAGGACTGAATCTAGTCTAAACCTGGACTAAGCAGTAGTCCACTCTACCTCTGGGGTAAACGCTAAATTAAACTAACTCCGAACCATAAAAGACTCCTGAGTACCACTAGAAGAGGGTGGCGTACCACCAGTGGGACCTGTACCACACTTGGAGAAGCCCTCACTCACCTGCTTCAGTTCAGTAAAAGCTTGTCTGAAGTCTTACCTGTTGTTGAGTATCTGAGTCCACCTCTGTCCCAGGACAGAACAATGGGACTGACTCATGACAGGCGTAGACCCTTTCCCCAGACTCAGGGGCCCTCTTTAGATCCCATGTGTTTCAGTCACAGTCCGTGGAGCTGCAGCAGGACCAGGCCCAGGACTCTATGATCCAGATTTTGGACCTTTAGGCTTTGACTGCAGCCCATCAGAGACACATCAGTTACATTCAGTGACTGTTTAAATATTTTTAAATTAAAATTGTATTAAAGACAAGTTTACTGTTGTATACCATCTCTGTCAGTGGTGTAGTCTACATTTTTGTAATGGGTATACTGTGATGATTCCCGCCTCATATATATCTGCGTTTGTGTCGCTTAATAATATTTTTTGGGGTTGTGTTTTTTTAGTGTATAGGGCCTACATACATTATTTAGCCAAAGAGGAGTAATCTATTTTTAAGAATCAGAATCAGAAAAACTGTATTTATCCCCAAGGGGCAATTAATTTGTAGCTTACCAGCTGTACATTCATCTTTACATACTAACAAAAATTGAATAAATAAATCAAGGATACAAAGCCCTGTAGGAGTGCACTGAGATAAAAATGTGTATAAAATATACCATGAAAAAAGAGCTTTAAATCCAAAGGTCTTTTGTGGAAAAAAAACTACAACACAAAGATCAACTAACAGCACTACACCAAGACCCAGGGCCAGTGGAACTATGGATAAATGGTGGTTTTATACTAAACCATGCAGCATAGAGAAGTGCTAAAGCAGCCTACTTGGCCTGCTTTGCCTATGGTTACAAGTAAAATAAAGATATATACTGTGGTTTATAGTTTATAACTATTATACTACACAAATAATGTTATTTTTGAATCAACTGTAAAACTAATCACTGGACAGTGTTCTGCGACCATTCAGAGTCTCACAATAAAATGCCAGATGCATCTCTCAGTTACTTAAACTCCCAAAACCAGTCAAATAATCTTAATACATACAGTTGGCTAAATTAGGCCTCTGCAAATATTACAAAAATTGCAAAGTCATACATGTACTTTACAACACCTACAAATGCAAATAGGCTACTTTCAGCAAAACCTGTCAACCCCTAGCCTACTGTTATGTGATGAGCCCTAAAATGTGGGTACAATGAGAGAAGAGAAGCAGTGCTCAGTAAAAATCCTGAGTAAAAGTCCTGAGTCAGATTTACAGACTGTTGATATCAGCCTCCTTTAGTATCTTCTGCTGTAGCTGTATTTGTCTTTAATACTGTACATTCTGTACTTTTACTCCCAGCTTCTGCCTTAGTTTTCTCCTCTGAGACCTGACAAAATATTCAGTTTAATGAACAGAGTGAAAACGTTTGGTCAGTGACTTGTCTCAGTGGCTTAAGTTAAGATGCTAATTTGATGAATTAGCCTACTTACATTTTAGCTGAGAGTGTCTCTAACTCCTGTGTGAGCTCCTCTCCTGCTGTAGCTCATACTCCTCTGGTATCTGTGTCCAACGCCTGCTTTATTGTATTTTCATAAAGCTCTACAGTTGTGTTATCTGCTGGTATACAACACACGCGTCCATGAATAGGAGACAACCAATGAGAGCACAGGGGAGGCGGGACAAGCATCAGAGGAGCCAATGAGAAACGAGTTAGTCTTCCACGGAGCTTACTGCGCTGCTGTAGTGACGGAAACAGGGGGAGAGCGCAGAGCAGCAGCTGTGGAGAGAGGCTGTTGCTGTAAAGAGTTAGTGCTGGTCTTGGTGAACGGAGAAAAAAGTACCGAGGAGGTAATGATTATTACACATCATTGCGCGCTTTGAAGTGGTTATGCGGAAATTGTGTAGCATTCTAGTGGGTATACGGCGTATACCTGCGTATCATGTAGACTACACTAATGATCTCTGTGCTATTTCATCAGTCTGTCTGGCCTCACGTTGGGTTGTGAGCTAATTCATAGAGTTTTTAGTGCAAGGTCAAATGGTGCATTCATGTGTGGCGGTGCTGACAAATAGCTGCGGCCCAGAGGCTTGCTCCAAACACAATTTCGCTGTACTTTTTTTGTGTATGTGACAATAAACTTATCTATCTACGTAATCCTTGAAAATTCTGAAAAACCTTTTTTTCTGAGTTAAAAGATGCACATGAACATCTGCAGAAGTCGGAGAAAGCACTCGGGTTAAAACCTGCTGCCTGACTTTCCCACTGGACGTCATCTGCTTCATGGACAGAGCAGAAAAGCAGCTGACTTATTAATTTGTCTTTTAAACATGAGCTCTGTGACTAAACACTGCTAATAACATGAGTTTAGTATAAGCTGTTGATCACATAGAAGTAACAGAACTGGGTTAGAAATAAATGCTGTTAATTTATTTTACTCCACAGCCAAGCTCTTTGGCAAAAGCTGTAGGATATTTTGTAAATTCATGAACATTCAACTTTTCAGTAGTGAGAAGGCTAACGCTAACACTGACTAGTTAGCTGTAGCTGTGGTAAACACTTATTAATAACATTACTGACCAAGGTCTCTGTTTGTCTACATGTGGTAACATCAATATCCTGACTAAACAAAATGAAAGCTCAAGAACATACACAAGTCCAAAAAAACAACCTTTCATCTAAGAAAGACTGTGCTAACTCTGAAAAAAATTACATAATCCATTATGCATAATTATAATGAACACAGCACCATAATTAAGTTGTTGCTCTTAATTATTATTTTTATTATTTATCACATATTTTTTTTTATTATTACAAATCTTAGAAATATCTCTGAGGGAAACAAAGGAATCACACTTTATACAGAAATCCATTCTACATTGTGAGCATTGAGTTGATTTTCATTATTATTGTGTTATTATAAATATAAAGAGAATTTCAACTTTGTGACAGACTCAGAAAATTAAACGTCACATCAGTGATTACTGCACTGACTCCACATTTTCAGAGACTCAAGCTGAGACCCAGTCCAGATTTACTCAGTCTGAACTGGAGAGATGATCAGAGGAGAGGAGTTTGTTCCTCCTTCATTTAAGCAGGGACCGAAGAACGGCAGCAGTTTGTCCTTGAAGCAGCAGCCAGTGAAGGAGTAGATGAGATCTGCAGTATCTACGTCATAAAAGGAGACCAGACCCTCTCTGTAGTCCACAAACACCCCCACCTTCTGAGGAGGACGCTTCAGAGACAGACGGACAGAAGGGTCATCAATAGCTTCGTATTTATTTCTGTTTCTCAACCAAATGACCCAGACTCCATACTGAGGGCCCAGACTGATTATTCCCTTTCTGTTGATGGACTCTTGAGCCACTCCTAAAGTCCAGGCAGTTTTCCCTTTGACTTGAACCTCAAAGTAAAATCTGCCTGAAGAGAAACTCTGCTTTCCCAGAACAATAACACCTCTAGAAAATCTCAGAGGAGTGTCTGGAAGCCTCTTCTTTGTGTCACTGTAATGAACCTGTTTCAGATCTTCAGACAGAACAAGTTTAGGATGAGCAGTGTCTGGATCCAGAGTGACGTCCACAGCAAACTGTTGGACTCTCTTCAGTTCAGCCTTAAACACTTGTTTAAATTCTGCAGTGAGAGTGGGCTCCAGCTCAGACAGAGCTCTGGCTGCTCTTCCCTCACATGTCTCTGGCTCAAAGCTCACGGTGCTCCAGTCCTTCAGGGCTGCAGCAGGTCTCAGTGCAGTGGAGCGCTGTAGAAAGAGGAGGTGGTCTTCAGAGCGTGAGAGCTGCTCCACCTCAGTGCTTCTCTTCTTCAGCTCAGAGATCTCCTGTTCCAGCTCTTGGACCAGGTCTTGGGCCTGTCTCTGGGTCTGTCTCAGCTTTTCTTGGACCCCCTCTAAGAACTGGTCCTGGCTCCTCTGAACAGACTTCATGAGAGCAGTGAAGGCCTGGAGCCCTGCGGCCGACTCTCTGTCAGCAGCTCTCTGACTGAGCTCCACTGAGCGCTGGATCTCCTGGATCTTCAGCCTCCTCTGCTCCACCATGTGCTGGGTCTCAGCCTCAGTCTGCTGCAGAGAAGACTTCCTTCGGTCAAACTCTTCCTTCAGAGAAACAAACTCATGGTTCTTGTCATCTAGAAGGACACAGATGGTACAGATGCAGCTCTGGTCAGTGCGACAGAAGAGCTCCAGAGGCTTGTTGTGTGTGGGACACATCCTGTCTTCCAGGTTCTCCACAGGCTCCATCAGCTGGTGTCTTTTCAGCCCAGACACTGTCAGATGAGGCTGGAGGTGAGTCTCACAGTACGAGGACAGACAGACCAGGCAGGACTTCACCGCCTTCAGTTTGGGATCAGTGCACAAGTCACAGAGATTTTCTGTAAGTTTGGTTAATCGTTCCATAGAGCTACTCTTTGTTTCCAGTCTGCACTGAGAGACCATCTCTGTGATAAAGGTCTTGGTTTTTAGTTCTGGTTTAATGTAGAAGACCTCTTTACACATGGGACAGAAACAGCGGCTGCTCACAGCCCAGTGCTGATTGATGCAGGATTTACAGAAGTTGTGTCCACATGGAGTGGAGACTGGCTCAGTGAACACCTCCAGACAGATGGAGCACAGGAACTGCTCCTCAGATCTCACAGCAGCAGCAGCCATGACCTGAGGACAGAGAACACAGGTCTGACCTGAGGACAGAGGACACAGACTGGAGAGTGGTGGAGGAGACATGTTCTAATGTTGGACACAACAAATGTGGTCCCCTAGAGTCTGGTCTCTATCGGCCTTTTCTTGTTTATATTTCTGATGCTTGTCGTCGTGCTCGTTTATGCGGATTTATCAAAAATAAAAATCTGACTCCAATCAATTGTCTTTGAGCATTTATTTCGCAGAAAACTATACAAGAGCTCTTGGGTTGAATCTGTCCCTACGGCCTACGTCTAATCAGGTCTTAATGTTGGGCAGTTCAACTGCTGACTTCCCCTAGCAGACAATATTTATACAAGAGTTGTATCCCAACCCACATATTCAGTTTGTTCCCATATATGGGCACAGTCCAGGACGTGGCCCAGCAGTGATACAGAAGTGCGTGCTGTAAAGGAGGGGTTCCTGTTCAAATCAATGTGTCTCGACTTATCACCAGACATATATCCCCAAAGTTCATGACCTAGCTAGGTTTCACTTCTTGTCTCTTGCACACGCGTCTGCACACACTGGCTGGCTCACTTCCTGTTAGGACAGCAACACTGCAAACAATATCACACTTTGGCATTTAAACCATAAGTCACACAATAAATGAAAAATATACATGCTGAAGTCTTAACCTTAAATTATCCATAAATCTGTGGTTAGACATAGTCTTCTTATACACAGAGAGTAATTTTACCCAGGCTAACTACACATTTACACTGAAAAGTCTCACATTACACAGCTACTTTGTTTCTGTGTCCCTCAAAAGCAGAACTTTACACAGTTCTGCGGTTTTGTGTGTGTGTCTGCTGACTGTTTTACATTCAATCAACACAAATCAGGTCAAAGCCCAGGTAGAATATAACTGGTACAAGATGGATGCAGTACTTGGGCACATCACACAGACAGAAAGCACTGCAGGGAGGTCTCTGTAAACTGGATATAAGGCAGTAATTAAAATGTCTGTATTATTATGTAAAGGTTGGGAGCAGTAAGAGCCAGACAGAAGTAGTTTTGTGACTGTGTCTATATTTGTGAGAAAAACAATAAGTACAGACAGAAGCCCCTGGTATTAACACCAGAGCAGTAATAACTGTGTCAGACCACAGTAAATTCTGGTCTGAGGTTAATTTGTGCAGATGACTCTACATTTGCAAACTGGATTCATACATGTTAGAACAGGTCGAAGTAGAAATGACTGCCAACTAAAAATCAGGAAGTCATGAATCCTGGAGCACCAACACAGACTCAATGAAGTCTCAAACACAGTGACGACCATATATGGCATATTTTGGTTTCCTTCCTGTTGTGTCGGACTTGATGGGGCTGGAGTGGATTTTGGTTTTCTATGTCTTTGTTTCAGATTAGTTACTTAGGTTTTATCATTATAGAAACTAGTTTGGTAATAAAATTCTTGTCACAAATATGAAGTAACGATGAGTTTAACTTTTTACACAGACCATATGTATTTATTAAAACTGCTGTAAAGAGCTAATGTGAAACGTCTGTGAACAGCTCTGACAGTGTGAGTCCTGAATGACAGTAAATGTCTCTGTACTCACCAGAGTTACTGCAGAAGTCTTCAGTTTGAACTCCCTTTGTTTTGAGCTGAAGTGGGTCTATTGTCTTGTCTTGTAAACCCTGTCTACACCAAAACAGTGTACACCTAATACTTCACAAACAGCACAGACAGGTAAAGACAGGTAATGTTACGTCTGCTTACCTTTCTCCCACTGAGTTTATTCCACGTCAGCTCGTCTCAAGATCAGTGCTGAGTTCTGTCTCTACAAACCAACAGCTGCATATCTTAGATTATTATTCCACTCTGCCACACCTCAGGTAACCTTTGTGTCACCGTATACACTTCAGCAGTGTTTATGACGTTACCTTTGGACAGAAAAAGAGCAGTGCCTTTATTCAGCCTCATAATAAACTCTGTCACTCTCTCTGTTTAACCTAAATACATTTTTCTTATTTCTCTTATGGTGACTTTAACCGTTTGGACCAGGACTTGGTGAGGAGCTGGTGACGCAAATAAGAGCTTAGTGGCCATGCCTCTCCTCAGACAGGCTCCACCCCCTTAAAGCAACAGTATCCAGGTCCTCAAAGTTTATACACCAAGACCAAACAAGACCTGAACCAGGACTAAACCAGGTCTAAGCTAAGACTCAACTAGGTCTAAATTAGTACTAGCTCAGGACTAAACAAAGCCTAAACCAGGACTGAATCAGGTCTAAACAAGGACTAAGCAGTAGTCCTCTCTACCTCTGGTGTCAACGCTAAATTAAACTAACACTGAACTGTAAAAGACTCCTGAGTACCACTAGAAGAGGGCGGCGTAACACCAGTGGGACCTGTACCACAGTTTGAGAAGCCCTCACTCACCTGCTTCAGTCCAGTAAAAGCTTGTCTGAAGTCTTACCTGTTGTTGAGTATCTGAGTCCACCTCTGTCCCAGGACAGAACAATGGGACTGACTCATGACAGGCGTAGACCCTTTCCCTGGACTCAGGGGCCCTCTTTAGATCCCATGTGTTTTAGTCGAAGTCCATGGACCTGCAGCAGGACCAGGCCCAAGACTCTATGATCCAGATCTTGGACCTTGGGCTTTGACTGCAGCCCATCAGAGACACATGAGGATATTTAGTGACTGTTTAAATATTTTCAAATTAAAATTGTATTGAATACAAGTTTACTGTTGTATACCATCTCTGTGCTGTTTCATCAGTCTGTCTCGCCTCACATTGGTTTGTGAGCTAATTCATGCAGTGTTTTTAGCACAAGGACTAATGGTGCATTCATGTGATCCTCGAAAACTCTGGGAAAACTTTTTTTTTTTTTCTGAGTTAAAAGATTCACATGCACAAGAAAGCACTCGGGTCAAAACCTGCTGCCTGACTTCCCCACTGGACATCATGTGCTTTATGGACAGAGCAGAAAAGCAGCTGAGTTATTAATTTTTCTTTTAAACATGAGCTCTGTGACTAAACACTGCTAATAACATGAGTTTAGTATAAGCTGTCGCTCACATAGAAGTAACAGAACTGTGTTAGAAATTATTGCTGTTTATTTTACCCCACAGCCGAGCTCTTTGGTTGTAGGATATTTTTTAAATTCATGAACATTCAGCTTTTCAGTAGTGAGAAGGCTAACGCTAACACTGACTAGTTAGCTGTGGTAAACACTTATTAATAACATTACTGACCAAGGTCTCTGTTTGTCTACATGTGGAAACATCAATATCCTGCCTTAACAAGATGAAAGCTCAAGAACATAAACAAATCAAAAAAACAACTTCTCCTCTAAAAAAAGACTGTGTGCTAACTCTGAAAACTTGACATTATTCATTATGCATAATTATAATGAACACAGCACCATAATTAAGTTATTTTGTTTAATTATTATTTTTATTATTTATCACATGATTTTTTTATTATTACAAATCTTAGAGATATTTTTGAGGGAAACAAAGAAATCACACTTTACACTAATCCACTCTACATTGTGAGCATTTAGTTGATTTTCATTATTATTGTGTCGATATTATAAACATATGAGGATCAAAGCACAAAAGAGAATTTCAACTTTGTGACAGACTCAGAAAATTAAACATCACATCAGTGATAACTATACTGACTTCACATTTTCAGCTTCTCAAGCTGAGACCCAGTTCAGATCTACTCAGTCTGAACTGGAGAGATGATCAGAGGAGAGGAGTTTGTTCCTCCGTCATTAGTGCAGGGACTGAAGAACGGCAACAGTTTGTCCTTGAAGCAGCAGCCAGTGAAGGAGTAGATGAGATCTGCAGTATCTACGTCATAAAAGGAGACCAGACCCTCTCTGTAGTCCACAAACACCCCTACCTTCTGAGGAGAACACTTCAGGGACAGAGGGACACCAGGGCCAGCGCAAGCTTCGTATTGATTTCTGTTTCTCAACCAAATGGACCAGAATCCGTTCCTAGGGCTGTAAGTGATGTCTCCTTTTCTGTTGATGGACTCTTGAGCCACTCCTAAAGTCCACTTTGTTTTCCCTTTGACCTGAACCTCAAAGTAAAACCTGCCTGATGAAAAACTCTGCTTTCCTAAAACAATAACCACATAAGAGAACCTCTGAGGAGTGTCTGGGAAGTCTTTTCTAACATCAGTGTGATGAACCTTTTTTAGATCTTTATTCAGAACAAGTTTAGGATGAGCAGTGTCTGGATCCAGAGTGACGTCCACAGCAAACTGTTGGACTCTCTTCAGTTCAGCCTTAAACACTTGTTTAATTTCTGCAGTGAGAGTGGGCTCCAGCTCAGACAGAGCTCTGGCTGCTCTTCCCTCACATGTCTCCGGCTCAGTATGTTTTTAAACTCTAATGTTTTGTCTGTGCAGTACCAAGTGCAGTTGAACACCTCTCCTAGCTTAAATGGAATATTGTGCATTATCCAGTTGCTCCACTCTGATTAAAAAAAAATCAAATTATTACACCCCCAGTCAGAGTCCCGGGTTTACATGCAGTTTAAAATTTTTAAACAGAGTGAGGCAATAAATTGGGTTTTTTGAACTGAGTGTTTCAGATTTAATCAGCACAATTTGGGTTAAAGCCCAGGTAGAATATAACTGGTACAAGATGGATGCAGTACTGGGGCACATCACACAGACAGAAAGCACTGCAGGCAGGTCGCTACTTAAACTTTTCTCACAAATATAGACACAGGGACATTTACAAAACTACTTCTGTAAAAAAGTTTACTTAAGTACAGCCAAAAATCAGGAAGTCATGAATCCTGGAGCACCAACACAGACTCAGTGAAGTCTCAAACACAGTGACGACCATATATGGCATATCTTAGTTTCCTTCCTGTTGTGTTGGACTTGATGGGGCTGGAGTGGATTTTGGTTTCTTATTTCTTTGTTTCAGATTAGTTACTTAGGTTTTATCATTATAGAAATTAGTTTGGTGATTAAATTCTTGTCACAAATATGAAGTAACGATGAGTTTAACTTTTTACACAGACCATTTGTATTTATTAAAACTGCTGTAAAGAGTTAATGTGAAACGTCTGTGAACAGCTCTGACAGTGTGAGTCCTGAATGACAGTAAATGTCTCTGTACTCACCAGAGTTAGTGCAGAAGTCTTCAGGTTGAACTCTTGTTGTTTTGAGCTGAAGTGGGTCCAGAGCCTGGTCTTGTCACAGCTCTTCTGTCGTTTGACAAACGTCTCCTCTGCTTTTAGAGACGTGACGTCTGAGGGTTGTTGTGTTTCAGGTTGGGCCTGTTCTGTGCCAGGGCAGGACTGGGCATGTCTGGCATCAACTCTCTCACCTTAAAGGAGAGATATATTTGTAAATGATGAAGTTAAAAACCCAGCCTCCCCAGACCTGTTCGTTGATAGAGAAGTCAATGAGCTACACACAGTCCAACCCTCCACCAAACTTTTCACTGTCACCTGACATGAAGACCCTGCACCTGATTTCCTTTAAAGGTTTTCACTCAGACCCTGCATCCCTTCCATCTCTTATGACTCTTTTCCACCAACACTACTTGATTTTCCTCTATTTTACTCAGTTTGTGTCGTTGGGACAGTAGCGCCTCATGGATGTGACGTCCTCTAAATGTGACATAAACAAAAACAATGAAGGATGCAAAGGCAACGTTGTACTTTGCTCTGGTTTTGTGTTATTTTTGTTGCCCACAAAGCCAAAGAAAAGAGGCAGAAAAGACTACAAGCAGCGAGGCAAAATACTGTCGAGAAGTACAGGAGAGTTTGAGCAACATCAAGCTGAAGCTAAGTTGCGAGCTGCTAAGAGACAATGTTTGAGGGTAAGTCTCTCATTTCCGGTCGCTTTGTCCAGCTCCCTCTCGACTTTGTCACCTCCCACCAGGCAGAGAAAGGTACGGACCTCATTGAAGCTCCACAGTGTCATTTTATGAGCCACCATTGGTCTCACAAAAACAATACACTGTGCTCAGCTGTTTGTTTTTGTGGCTAACGTCGCACGTATGACTCACAACTGACAACATTCTCTGACAACAATCCGTGACCAGCGATTTGTCAACATCACATTTTAGTTCTGGTTTGGCTCGGTTGGAACCTCGGCCGAGCAGACACTAAAGAAAGTACCTGGTATTGGTAACGGCTGCCTAATGGAAAAGCTGACTATGCGGGTAGAAACAAGCAGAGTAAAACCAAGCAGTGCTGGTGGAAAAGGACCATTAGACTGTACACCTAATGCTTCACAAACAGCACAGACAGGTAAAGACAGGTAATGTTACGTCTGCTTACCTTTCTGCCACTGAGTTTATCTCACCTCGGCTCAGTTCGTCTCAAGATCAGTGCTGAGTTCTCTCTCTACAAACCAACAGGTGCATATCTTAGATTATTATTCCACTCTGCCACACCTCAGGTAACCTTTGTATCACTGTATACACTTCAGCAGTGTTTATGACGTTACCTTAGGACAGAAAAAGTGCAGTGCCTTTATTCAGCCTCATAATAAACTCTGTCACTCTCTCTGTTTAACCTAAATACATTTTTCTCATTTCTCTAAGAGCCTTGTACTGAGATGGTCTAACTTGGGCGTTTTTATCAGTGAACTAAAACTTGATGCTTTATGTTTGTTCAAAACCAACCCCTTCATGAGTGGGAAGTGGTTGCAGTGCATTGTGGGCAATTTGTAGTGAGACTAATTCACCCCCTTAAAGTAACAGTATCCAGGTCCTCAAAGTTTATACACCAAGACCAAACCAGGACTAAACAAGGACTAAACCAGGACTAAACTTGGACTAAAGTATCTTTGAGCTTAATATAAATTAAGAACAAAATGAGTTATACCCAAAACATGAGACCTATATTATCTGCTATGCATTAAATATCTGATTAAATACATTATGAAGGCCTACATCATAATTCATGAATTAATTTTAAGTTTAGCTAAATCTGTATTTTCTGAAGTAAAGTCCATAAATCTCATCAAACGCTGAAGGGGAAGTTGTAAATTAAGTGCTTTTCAGCTTAATTTGTGCAGGAGTTTTGGACCAGGCTAATCCAGGCCTTAACCCTCAGGCTTCCTTTAAAAAACAAAACAAAACTGTGTTTCCTCTTAAATCCTTTTAGGTCAATAGGTCACATTTAAAAATATAAAACAATAAAATAAAATTAAATAATAATTTTTGTTTTTTTGATCATTAACCCCTGTCCTCATCATACATAACAAAAGTGAATAATTTTTATATTTTTAACCCTCTAGATGCCGGTTTGTTTACATAATTACAAAATATTTGTAAATAAAACATGCATTATTAACTATTTAAAGGTTTGGTTTTTTTTGGTCGGTGCAGGAATTACTGACCCCGGATAGTTCACTGACTAGTCCTAAAACTGATTTTGATACATTTTTACTTTTTGTGCATTACAAAAAAAAAAAAAAAAAAAAAAAAAAGAGCAGAAAATCACACAAAAAAGGTCTGAAACTATATTATTTCTTTTAACCCTCAGGCCCCTGGCTTCTTTTAGGGTTTTTCAAATGCATTTTTTGCTCTCAATTGGGCATTTCTTATACTATCTGTCCCAACTAAAAAAAAAAAAAAAAAACTGGGCAAAAAACTCCTTCTCTTCCTCTCTCAGTCCTTTAAGTCCCATTGACTTACATTAAAATCACTTATTTCCCTCTGCTGCTGTTCCAATACAAAAAATGTTAAATCATGTTAATTCCTCTGTAACTCTGTCAGTCAGAGGCTAAACAATACACAAACAAAAACATCACCACCAGATCCACCATTTTCTCAGTGCATTGTGGGAAATAATTCCTTATAATTCCATTTGATAACAGTGAGTTTAGCCCCGCCTCTTAGGGCTTTAAGATGAAGAACCTGATTTGACCTATGTGGGTCAAACAAACAAAAAAAAAAAAAAAATGCAATTTTTTTTTTTGTGTGCAAAAAAAACAACAACAAAAAAACACTTTGCATCTTTAAATCATAAATAATGCATGATTTATTTACAAATATGTTGGGATTATGTAAACAAACTGACATATAGAGGGTTAAAAATTTAAAAATGAATTCACTTTTTTTATGTATGATGAGGACAGGGGTTAATGATCAAAAACATTTTTTTTTTTTAAATTGTTTTAAATTTTAAAATGTGACCCAGTGACCTAAAGGTTTTAAGAAGAAGACAGATTTTTTTTTTTTTACAGTTGTGACACTGAAATTCTAAAATTCTTTTATTAATGAACAACTTTGTCAAATAGCATCACCTTAGCAAAAGAAATGTCAAAATTAGAGAAAAAAATACATTTGAAAAACCCTAAAAGGAGCCAGGGCTGAGGGTTAAACCTGCTCTGGACCAGGCTCAGCTGCCTGTATAAGTTTCCATAGTGACTTAGAAATGACAACAAATTAAGCCAGGCTTATCTAAACAAGCCTAGCTCATGGAGTTAGTGAGTTTTATGGGACAGCCCTGCTGTGAAAGAAAATGGCTGCAAACAAAACAATGACAGGAAACCTGACTCTGTTGGTGATGACCATATATGGAACATTTTGGTTCCTCCCTGTTGTCTCAGACTTGTTGTAGACTTGTGTGTGTGTGTGTTATTTTCCATTTCCTTGTTTACATCATTGCTTCTGGTTTTGTCATTATAGAAATCTGTTCGCCATTGTTGTCACAAATATGAAGTCACATTGAGTTAACACAGAGCGTTGTATTCTTTAAGCTCTTAGCTTTGCTCTAAAACTGCTGTAAAGAGTAACACGTGTTGTCTCGTGAGCAGCTCTGACAGTGTGATGTTTCTGAAGTTTCTGTACTCACCCGTGTTAGTGCAGAGGTTTTGAGTGCGCAGGACAGAACAGAGCCAATGTGTACGGAGCGAGAGCTAACACGTTAAATCTTAAACGTGTTGTGAAGGATCAGAGCCAGGAGCTGTGTCTGTGTCTCACTACACAGAGGGAACTGCGCTCTCTGTGGAGCGTGACCAAGTGATTTGTAAATAGAAAGTGAAAGTAAAAACGTAAGTCATGTGTCTGTGTCTTTAAGTGGGATCTGTTTCCTCTTGTGCCCAGCAGTGTTGTGTAAGTGGATGTATTGACTTTATACAGAGACATTTAGTCAGATTTCTGTTTGTGATTCCACTCTGAGTGTGTTCAGTGTCTGATAATAAGCCTTAGTGTTAAAGTTTAAATCTTTTATTGTTGTTAAATGATCAAGCAAAAAAGACATTTAGATTTTTTTTTTTTTTATTTAGTTTATTGAAATTATGCTTTATACCAGACTTTAGCTCTCTGTGCTAATTTCCATCCACAGTCCCTGAGACACAAACATTACACTTAGACCATTACAACAAAAATACAGTGCATATATACAGATGGATTTGTACAAAATACATTTCATGATAAAAGTACAGAAAAAGTGAAAAATAAAATAGTAAGACTATCATACTTAAAAAAAAAAAAAAAAACTTTCCAAGCCAACTTCCCTTAGTCCCCTGGTCAGTGGGGTATTGCATAAATGTTCTATTTCTGGATCAGGAAAACACAACAAATTATCAAATTAATACTGGCATGTCTGTGTTCTTAAAATATGTTTGTATTTTTGTCTCAATGCTAAATGTTTTTTTTTAAGTAAACATTATTTTAAAAAGTTATTTGATGTCAAATATGTGATAATAATAGTCCTGCTGTTCATTACTACTCTTTTTAAGTTTTAATGTTCACAAACTCTTGTATGACTCAACTTGACTTGAGTCACATAAATATTGACTTGGGTCTGCTGTGACCAACAAAAGAAATAAAACCATCTCTGGTTTGTTGTTGTGGCTGAACCAGGACCAGACCCAGACTTCAGGGACACTGGGTCAGTTCTCCCATTCTAGACTGGTTTTTTACCAAGACACACCAGGGGGCGCTGCAGGGGCTTTATTCACCTGCAACAACTTCTTTAGTCATCACTGACCCTGAAACTGTTAAATTAAGGTGGAAACATGACATAAACATTCAGCTCAGTCGCTTTAATATTTCACATTTACAATCTCAAAAATAAAATGCATTTGTCACAATTTATTTGACTTCCTGGTTCATTTTATTTTGTTTGCATTTCCTGTTTGATCTGTATATTCAGAGTCTCTCCTTGTCCTTGTCGCATCTCATCTCCACACATCAACATTACATTTTACAAAATACAGGATAAAAATACTCAAAAAAAAGTTCCGAGCCATAATTTAATGTAAATATTAGTTTTATCAGCCTAATAACGAATTGAATGATGAAAGGAATTAAAACTCAGTTCTTGACATGTCATTGGCTCATAATTCTATAATAATTCATATCCTCTAAATTAACAAAATATGACTTTTAACATTTAATTGGTTCACAGGTTTTCCATGGGAAACAACACATACACACTGTAAAAAGAGGAACTTTTGACACATCCTATTCTAACAGAGTTTTTTGTAAAGAGGAACTAAGTTGTTCCTTTTCTTAATTAAAGTTTCTTTAAAAAAAAAAAAAATCAAACTGATGATATAAATCAATACAGTTATTTTAGCACAAAACAAGGATGTTATGTTATGGATGACTTTTTACCTCAGTTGCTAAGATCACGCAACAATTTTTATTTTTACAATATTTATCTGCAAAACTTATTCTTTTGAAAGCTATCATGAAATTTTGAGTCACAATGTTCAAAGAGAATCTTAAAAAAAAAAGGGTCTTCCAGTTTCCTGCATCTTCTGTAGAGGATCCAAAACTAAAATTCTCAAGTGTTTTTGGATCAGGAGATTAAAATGAGAATGAAGCATTTATTTTAACTATTCTCTGGCACAAAAGTCTAAACTGAGATCTAAAAACGCCTCCATCTGAGACCCAGTGCAGATCTACTCAGTCTGAACTGGAGAGATGATGAGAGGAGAGGAGTTTTTTCCTCCATCATTTAAGCAGGGACTGAAGAACGGCAGCAGTTTGTCCTTGAAGCAGCAGCCAGTGAAGGAGTAGATGAGATCTGCAGTATCTACATCATAAAAGGAGACCAGACCCTCTCTGTAGTCCACAAACACCCCCACCTTCTGAGGAGGACACTTCAGAGACAGAGGGACACCAGGGCCAGCGCAAGCTTCATATTCATTTCTGTTTCTCAACCAAATGGTCCAGAATCCGTTCTGAGGCCTCAGAGTGATGTCTCCCTTTCTGTTGATGGACTCTTGAGCCACTCCTAAATCCCACTTAGTTTTCCCTTTGACCTGAACCTCAAAATAAAACCTGCCTGAAGAGAAACTCTGCTTTCCTAAAACATTACCACAATAAGAAAACCTCAGAGGAATGTCTGGGAGCTTCTTCTTTGTGTCAGTGTGATGAACCTGTTTCAGATCTTCAGACAGAACAAGATATTGTTGAGCAGTGTCTGGATCCAGAGTGACGTCCACAGCAAACTGTTGGACTCTTTTCAGTTCAATTCTTGCAGCCACTTGTTTAAATTTTGCAGTGAGAGTGGGCTCCAGCTCAGACAGAGCTCTGGCTGCTCTTCCCTCACATGTCTCTGGCTCAAAGCTCACGGTGCTCCAGTCCTTCAGGGCTGCAGCAGGTCTCAGTGCAGTGGAGCACTGTAAAAAGAGGAGGTGGTCTTCAGAGCGTGAGAGCTGCTCCACCTCAGTGCTTCTCTTCTCCAGCTCACAGATCTCCTGTTCCAGCTCTTGGACCAGGTCTTGGGCCTGTTTCTGGGTCTGTCTCAGCTTTTCTTGGACCCCCTCTAAGAACTGGTCCTGGCTCCTCTGAACAGACTGCATGAGAGCAGTGAAGGCCTGGAGCCCTGCAGCCATCACTCTGTCAGCAGCTCTCTGACTGAGCTCCACTGAGCGCTGGATCTCCTGGATCTTCAGCCTCCTCTGCTCCACCATGCGCTGGCTCTCAGCCTGAGTCTGCTGCAGAGAGGACCTCCTTCGGTCAAACGCTTCCTTCAGAGACACAAACTCATGGTTCTTGTGCTCTAGAAGGACACAGATGGTACAGACGCAGCTCTGGTCAGTGCGACAGAAGAGCTCCAGAGGCTTGTCGTGTTTGGGACACATCCTGTCTTCCAGGTTCTCCACAGGCTCCATCAGCTGGTGTCTTTTCAGCCCAGACACTGTCAGATGAGGCTGGAGGTGAGTCTCACAGTACGAGGACAGACAGACCAGGCAGGACTTGAGCGCCTTCAGTTTGGGATCAGTGCAATAATCACAGAGAACTTCTATAAGTTTGGTTAATTGTTCCACAGAGCTACTCTTTGTTTCCAGTCTGAACTGAGAGACCATCTCTGTGATAAAGGTGCTAGTTTTTAGCTCTGGTTTAATGTGGAAGACCTCTTTACACATGGGACAGAAACAGCGGCTGCTCACAGCCCAGTGCTGAGTGATGCAGGTTTTACAGAAGTTGTGTCCACATGGAGTGGAGACTGGCTCAGTGAACACCTCCAGACAGATGGAGCACAGGAACTGCTCCTCAGATCTCACAGCAGCAGCCATGACCTGAGGACAGAGGAGACACAGGTCTGACCTGAGGACAGAGGACACAGACTGGAGAGTGGTGGAGGAGACATGTTCTAAAGGACACAACAAATGTGGTCCCCTAGAGTCTGGTCTCTATCGGCCTTTTCTTGTTTATATTTCTGATGCTGAAGTCTTAACCTTAAATTATCCATAAATCTGTCGTTAGACATAGTCTCCTTATACACAGAGAGTAACTTTAGCCAGGCTAACTACACATTTACACTGAAAAGTCTCACATTACACAGCTGCTTTGTTTTTGTGTCCCTCAAAAGCAGCACTTTACACAGTTCTGCGGTTTTATGTGTGTCTGCTGACTGTATTACATTCAACCAGCACAAATGAGGTTAAAGCCCAGGTTGATTATAACTGGTACAAGATGGATGCAGTACTGGGAGACATCACACAGACAGAAAGCACTGCAGGCAGGTCGCTGTAAACTGGATATAAGGCAGTAATTAAAATGTCTGTATTATTATGTAAAGGTTGGGAGCAGTAAGAGCCAGACAGAAGTAGTTTTGTGACTGTGTCTATATTTGTGAGAAAAACAGTAAGTACAGACAGAAGCCCCTGGTATTAACACCAGAGCAGTAATAACTGTGTCAGACCACAGTAAATTCTGGTCTGAGGTTAATTTGTGCAGATGACTCTACATTTGCAAACTGGATTCATACATGTTAGAACAGGTCGAAGTAGAAATGACTGCCAACTAAAAATCAGGAATTCATGAATCCTGGAGCACCAACACAGACTCAGTGAAGTCTCAAACACAGTGATGACCATATATGGCATATCCTGGTTTCCTTCCTGTTGTGTTGGACTTGATGGGGCTGAAGTGGATTTTGGTTTTCTATTTCTTTGTTTCAGAAATATTACTTAGGTTTTATCATTATAGAAATTAGTTTGGTGATTAAATTCTTGTCACAAATATGAAGTAACGATGAGGTTAACTTTTTACACAGATATGTTTGTATTTATTAAAACTGCTGTAAAGAGTTAATGTGAAACATCTGTGAACAGCTCTGACAGTGTGAGTCCTGAATGACAGTAAATGTCTCTGTACTCACCAGAGTTAGTGCAGAAGTCTTCAGGTTGAACTCTTGTTGTTTTGAGCTGAAGTGGGTCTATTGTCTTGTCTTGTAAACCCTGTCTACACCAAAACAGTGTACACCTAATACTTCACAAACAGCACAGACAGGTAAAGATAGGTAACGTTACATCTGCTTACCTTTCTCCCACTGAGTTTATTCCACCTCAGCTCGTCTCAAGATCAGTGCTGAGTTCTCTCTCTACAAACCAACAGCTGCATATCTTAGATTATTATTCCACTCTGCCACACCTCAGGTAACCTTTGTATCACCGTATACACTTCAGCAGTGTTTATGACATTACCTTTGGACATTACCTTTGGCAGTTTGTTGCAAGGCTAAGGCTGAATCTGAAAAGGGAAAATTGTCAAGGAACTTCCTAGCTCTTTAAGTTCTAACCAGATGTACATCATTGCCCGCCATGATAAGAAATGTCTTCTTAGTAAAAAAGAAGTTAGCTAAAGGAGCTTCTTTGCTTCCTTAAATAGCTCCTTTAGCATAGGAAGCTTCAGATGTACCTTACTGACCAGCAAGGAGTAAGGAGCTATCCCACAATCCACTGCGCCATCTCCTGAGTGTTTCTGAACACAGCCAAGTGAGGCCAATCTCCATGTGATGAGTTTGGAAAGAGTTAGAAGTGTCACTGCCTCAGACTTTAGTCCATAAAATGATTTGAATAAACCTGACTTTATAAAAGACTTGAAGCCTCCACAGAGTCTCAGTCTGACTCCTGATAAATGATTATTGTGCAACGCTGTGAGCTGGAGCTGCTCTGCGCACTTTTGTTTACATTTTAGAAAAACAACACTTAAAAAAAACATGTTAGGATAAATCCACAGCAGTGTTCACTGTTGCTGTGTTAATGCTGCTCACTGTCCAGAGCAGAGACAGAGCTGCTGTCTGTGTCAGAGAATATTTATCACAGCCTGTTCTGTGTGGATTACAGCAGTGTTTCATGTATAAACCTGAGTTTCTGTGAGTCAGAGATTATCCCAGAGTCTGTGGAGTTAGTTCAGAGCTCTTTATTAAACAGAGCTGTAGCTTCTCTTATATGAAGTGACTGTGGGTTATTTCTGTACATTGTAATGTTAAAAAGATCATTAACATTAGCTCTGCAGTGGAGCATAAGGTGCGCTTATTGTAGTCCATTTCTTGGGTGTTGTAGTTTTTATGAAACAGCTGTAGGTCCACGTAACTTCCCTGGTTGTTTCCGCCGCTGGGTTAGGATGGTCAGATCTTCCAAACACTGCTGAAGCTCCTTTCCTCACTGCAGTAAGAGTCTTACTGTTGACCTCATGATGTAGCTCTCAGAGGTTAACGAACAGGAGGTAGGAGGGACAATTTCCCCTTTTCGGATTCAGCCTAATTCTCATAAGAGACTCACTTCAGAAGAGGCGGTGATTTTAACCATTTGGACCAGGACTTGGTGAGGAGCTGGTGATGCAAATAAGAGCTCAGTGGCCACGCCTCTCCCCAGACAGGCTCCACCCCCTTAAAGCAACAGTAACCAGGCTCCCAAAGTTTATACACCAAGACCAAACAAGGCCTGACCCAGGACTAATCCAGGTCTAAACTAGGACAAGCCAAAGTCTAAACTAGAATTAGACCAGGACTAAACAAAGCCTAAACCAGGACTGAATCAGGTCTAAACCTGGACTAAGCAGTAGTCCACTCTACCTCTGGTGTCAACGCTAAATTAAACTAACCCTGAACTGTAAAAGACTCCTGAGTACCACTAGAAGAGGGCGGCGTACCACCAGTGGGACCTGTACCACAGTTTGAGAAGCCTTCACTCACCTGCTTCAGTTCAGTAAAAGCTTGTCTGAAGTCTTACCTGTTGTTGAGTATCTGAGTCCACCTCTGTCCCAGGACAGAACAATGAGACTGACTCTTGACAGGCGTAGACCCTTTCCCTGGACTCAGGGGCCCTCTTTAGATCCCACAAGGACTAATTGTGCATTCATGTGGTCCTCAAAACCCCGGAATATTTTTTTTTTTTTTTTCAAATCGGAGAAAGCGCTCAGGTCAAAACCTGCTGCCTGACTTTCCCACTGGACATCATCTGCTTCATGGACAGAGCAGAAAAGCAGCTGAGTTATTAATTTGTCTTTTCAACATGAGCTCTGTGACTAAACACTGCTAATAACATGAGTTTAGTATAAGCTGTTGATCACATAGAAGTAACAGAACTGTGTTAGAAATCATTGCCGTTAATTTATTTTACCCCACAGCCGAGCTGTTTGGCTAAAGCTGTAGGATATTTTCTAAATTCATGCTTTTTCAGTAGTGAGAAGGCTAACGCTAACACTGACTAGTTAGCTGTGTTAAACACTTATTAATAACATTACTGACTAATAACTCTGTTGGTCAACATGTGGTAACATCAATATCCCAACTTAACAAGATGAAAGCTCAAGAATATAAACAAGAAAAATGACTTCTCATTTCAGAAAGACTGTGTGCTAACTCTGAAAATTTGACATTATCCATTGTTCCTGATTATAATGAACACAGCACCAAAATTAAAATAGTTATTTAGTTTAATTATTATTTTTCTTACTTAACGCACAATTTTTTAATAATACAAAACTTTGAAATATATTTGAGGGAAACAAAACACAATCACAGTTTATTCAGTAATCCATTCTACATTGTGAGCACTGAGTTGATTTTCATTATTATCGTGTTATTAAAAACAAATGAGGATCAAAGCACAAAAGAGAATTTCAACTTTGTGTCAGACTCAGCAAGCGAAACATCACATCAGTGATAACTGCACTGACTCCACATTTTCAGAGTCTCAGGCTGAGACCCAGTCCAGATCTACTCAGTCTGAACTGGAGAGATGATCAGAGGAGAGGAGTTTGTTCCTCCGTCATTGAAGCAGGGACTGAAGAACGGCAGCAGTTTGTCCTTGAAGCAGCAGCCAGTGAAGGAGTAGATGAGATCTGCAGTATCTACGTCATAAAAGGAGACCAGACCCTCTCTGTAGTCCACAAACACCCCCATCTTCTGAGGAGGACACTTCAGAGACAGAGGGACAGAAGGGTTAGCAAGAGCTTCGTATTCATCTTTGTTTCTCAACCAAATGACCCAGAATCCATTTTGAGGGCTATAGTTGATGTCTCCTTTTCTGTTGATGGACTCTTTGACCACTCCTAAAGTCCACTTTGTTTTCCCTTTGACCTGAACCTCAAAGTAAAACCTGCCTGAAGAGAAACTCTGTTTTCCTAAAACATTAACCACATAAGAGAACCTCTGAGGAGTGTCTGGGAGATCCTTTCTAACATCACTACAATGAACCTGTTTCAGATCTTCAGACAGAACAAGTTTAGGATGAGCAGTGTCTGGATCCAGAGTGACGTCCACAGCAAACTGTTGGACTCTCTTCAGTTCAGCCTTAAACACTTGTTTAAATTCTGCAGTGAGAGTGAGCTCCAGCTCAGACAGAGCTCTGGCTGCTCTTCCCTCACATGTCTCTGGCTCAAAGCTCATGGTGCTCCAGTCCTTCAGGGCTGCAGCAGGTCTCAGTGCAGTGGAGCGTTGAAGAAAGAGGAGGTGGTCTTCAGAGCGTGAGAACTGCTCCACCTCAGTGCTTCTCTTCTCCAGCTCACAGATCTCCTGTTCCAGCTCTTGGACCAGGTCTTGGGCCTGTTTCTGGGTCTGTCTCAGCTTTTCTTGGACCCCCTCTAAGAACTGGTCCAGACTCTTCTGAACAGACTTCATGAGAGCAGTGAAGGCCTGGAGCCCTGCGGCCGTCTCTCTGTCAGCAGCTCTCTGACTGAGCTCCACTGAGCGCTGGATCTCCTGGATCTTCAGCCTCCTCTGCTCCACCATGTGCTGGCTCTCAGCCTGAGTCTGCTGCAGAGAGGACTTTCTTTTATCACATTCCTCTTTCAGTGGAACAGCCTCATGGCCCTTGTGATCTGAATATGGACACATCATACAGACGCAGCTCTGGTCAGTGAGACAGAAGAGCTCCAGAGGCTTGTCGTGTTTGGGACACATCCTGTCTTCCAGGTTCTCCACAGGCTCCATCAGCTGGTGTCTTTTCAGCCCAGACACTGTCAGATGAGGCTGGAGGTGAGTCTCACAGTACGAGGACAGACAGACCAGGCAGGACTTCACCGCCTTCAGTTTGGGATCAGTGCAGAAATCACAGAGAACTTCTACAAGTTCCATAGAGCTACTCTTTGTTTCCAGTCTGAACTGAGAGACCATCTCTGTGATAAAGGTGTTAGTTTTTAGCTCTGGTTTAATGTGGAAGACCTCTTTACACATGGGACAGAAACAGGGGACATTGGTCTCCCAGTGCTGAGTGATGCAGGATTTACAGAAGTTGTGTCCACATGGAGTGGAGACTGGCTCAGTGAACACCTCCAGACAGATGGAGCACAGGAACTGCTCCTCAGATCTCACAGCAGCAGCCATGACCTGAGGACAGAGGACATTGCTTATGTATCACCTTCCCCAAATCAGACCCCACCCTCTCAACCAGATCTCATTAGCCTCTTACAAATTTGACTTTATTTGACCCTCTTAATTTTTATTTATTTATTTATTTATTTATTTATTTATTTATTTATTTTTTTTTTAATATTTAATATATATATATTATTGACCACCATTAACTTTTTTTGAAAACATACACATACATACACTCTCACACAATGGCATAGCCTGTTATCCATTCAACATTACAAATCTGTTGTTCATATCTGTTTTTGTTTTTTGTTACTATTGTTCGGATTATTAATATTACTACACTATATTTCTACCATTACCATATTTGTTAAAACCACTACCGCTATCTTTTGATATTATTATACTGATATTGTTGTTAAAACTTTTACTAATACTTTCATAACCACCACTACTGTTTTAGGTACAATTAATTTCACTTTCATTGTTGCCATTCTATTAATATTGTTTCTATTGCTAATATATTTGTTTCGTTATCACTGTTACTTACATTATTAATTTTGCTATATTTATTATTGTCTTTGTGGTTGCCAGCATCACCACCATTGACAGTGCTATTATTAATATATTATAACTATAACTAAAACTATTACTGTTAACAATTTTTGGTATGTTCCCTCCTCCCCCACTTCCCATGTTTTTAATGCATCATAATAGGGTTGTATCAAACACATTAGGAAAGGAAAATATACATATAGGATTGCAGGACTGGTGGGCGCTCTCTTTGTCCTGGGGGGAGCCCTAACATATGTCCTGCTACTCTTTTAATGCAATCACTTTAGCATATGCCACAAAACAAAAAGGGATGGGGGGAGGGGAGGGAGGAGGGTGACATCTGTTGTGACAAATATTAGAAATCAGAAACATTGGTGCACATGAGGGGGTGATGCGGTTGACAATAATGACACTGGTAGCTATCTATTGATTTATTATAATAAGTGCTAAGTTCACGTACTGCTACACTGTTGGTACACACACCCACGCACCCACACACCACACATACACTCACATACTCACACACACTTTTATTTTTTGTCTTTGTCAGTGTTTATGCCTAAGTGGTTGTCTTGTCTTTTATAAATGTTTTTTTTTTGTCACAATAAAAAAACAAATAAAAAAACAAAAAAAAAAAAAACAACAGAATTACAGGGTTCTATCTAAGTTCTGAGTCATTTTGAGATATTTAGATTTAAGGTTTTTATCATAAAAACAGCAAAACTGATGAAAAGAGGAACACATTTCTTTAATACATGGGAATTAAAAACACCCTAAAGAGATATAAATAGATGTAAATATATAATTTTAAAACCTCTGAAACTTTTGAAGTGGGACTTTTGAGAACTGGTCTTTTGCAGATGCAACCTTCTAATTCTGAGAACCCAAAATTCTGTTGGAATTATAAGGTTCTATCTCAAAAAACATACAAAAATAAAAAAAAATTATTTCAGCAATCATCTTATTTTTATAATTTAACAGTTATTAAAACTGCATCACACATTTGAAAGTAAAATGCAAACATTTTGACAATATAGAATTTGACATCTAAGCAATAGCTCTATATTTTAATGTTTAACACGTTATATGTTTCTATACTATGTTTATACTTTTCCCGTGTAAAAATAATATATAGACTACAGTTAACTTATACTCTACACTTTTTATATTTTCAGCTCTCATTGTCCAGACCGATAAAACTAACTAAACTTTTTTGGTGTCTGTTCTAAAGTTGAGCTCCAAATTAAGATTTTACATTGCAGATTTAACTTTTTATTTAATAGATATATTTATATAAAACTGTGAAAAACCCTTGATATAGTGTAGATAAGGTATCCAGGAACAAGAATATATGTATAACTTAATTTTGACAAAAATGTCAGCTAGAACCCTATAATTCTAAGGAGATGATATGCAGCAGTTCTTCGACAATGAACCGCATTATCCAAGTGCTCCTCTCTGATCAACAGAAATTCAAAGTCAAATTTTTGTTTGAGAAACAAAAATCAACCAAAAAATTAAAAAAAGTTCATCTTTTTTATTTTTTTTGTTTTTAAATGTAAAAGTTAGATTTTTCATTTTTGAGTTTGATACTTGGTTGAAAAAGTTCAAAAATTTCAAGACGGTCTCAGAGACAGAATTGAATATTTAATTATTCTTTATTAGTTTAATGTGACCTGGAAATTGATCCTGTGTGGAGTGTTTATTGTTCTAAATGAAAGTCATTAATCATTAATTTTGCATTTCTAATATTACAGGAATAGACTCACGGCAAAAAAACAAAACAAAAAAATAACTAAACGAAGCACACTTGTCCTTAAAACAGTGGCTATGGACCTGTGAACGAGCTCTTATTTTTAGCAATGGACTATCTCTTCATAAATGCCTTTTTCATGCTGTTTTGTTAACTTTAATAACTTTTATAGTTTAATAGGCTATGTGTAATAAACTTCAGCGCAGACACATCGAGGATAGTCGATGTAACAGACCGTAGCTGGTCTTGGTTCATGTGTGCGGCTGCTCGTGGGTGAGAGCGCTCCTCAGGCTGAGACAACAGTGGTCACAGGGCAGTCACTACAGCCTGGGCCGTACACAGCTATGACATCCTGGATTATGTCCTTGTTTAGTTTTGGCTTAATCCTGAGGTGTTTTTTCTTTATTGTAGGCCATATTTCTAGTTTAATTTATTCATTCATTCATTCATTCATTCATTTTCTTCTGCTTATAGGGGTTGTGGGTGACTGGAGCCTATTCCAGTAAAATATTTGGGTCGTAGGTGGGGTACACTCTGGACAGGGGCCAGCTTGTTGCAGGGCACAGGACACAGAGACAAACACAGACAGACAACCATTCACTCTCACATTTATTCACGAGGGGCAATTTAGAGTCACCAATTCACCTAACACATGCATGTGTTTGGATGGTGGGAGGAAGCCGGAGAACCCGGAGAGAACCCACGGTAACATGGGGAGGACATGCAGACTCCACCCAGAGAGTTCGTGTGATGGTGTGTTGGTCGCCCCGGGGCTCGAACCCTTGCTGGGAGGCGAGAACACTAACTGCTCTGCCACCGTGCACTCCCCGGTTTAATTTATCAAGTATTAAATACAGCCATCCTTTTAGCATGAAGCAGGCAAAGGTGTTTTGTTTGTAAAAACTGTCCAGTTACGAGACACATGTTTTTTTTTTTTTCGTGAGCGTGACAGACAGAAAGGAGGGTAACTCTGCTCCTCTGTCAGTGGGGAATATGAGCGTGTACTCCGCTGTCTTTACAGCTTTATTAAATTAATGGTGAGTTATTATTACACTAAAGCACAAACTATCTGACCAAATGCTCACTCAGTCCTTTCCTGTGCTCTCTCACCTTGCGCTGTCGCAGCGGCAAACAGAATCGACCAAACTCTGACCCAACACTGTCTGCCCCTGTGCTGAGTTATTAAAAAAAAACACCAAACAAAATAAAAAAAAAGCAAAAATGCATTTATGAACACTTAGTTTAATTGTTAAGAGATATTCTATTGCTAAACATAAGACCTTTTCAGAATTGCTGTTGTTGTTTTTTCACCATGTGTCCATTTCTGGAACATTAGAAGTGTAAAATTAAAACCAGATTTGAATTTAGAACAATAAGCAATAATGTGGTGTGTTAATCTTTTGCTTCCAGCACCACAGACAGCGTAGGCCACACAGGGCAGGGCCACAGCATGTGGTGGGTTCTTGGGGGTCAGGACTCTAAAAAGTTGAGACCCACTGGTTTAACTAAGTCTGAGAAGGAGTCAAGCAAAGCTTTTAACTCCAGTCATTGTGGTGACAGTTAAGTGTAAGCTACAGAGGCCACACGAGATCAACTTCTGGGTCATGTTAAACTAATAAAGAAAAATTAAATATTGAATTCAGTCTCCAAGATGGTCTTTAAATGTGTCTTTTTTCAACCAAGTATCCAATGAAAAATCAAACTGTTATTTGCTTTTTTTCTTTTACATTCATAAACAAAAACTGAAAAAATGAACTGTTTTTAAATTTTTTTTTCATTTTTGTTTCTCAAACAAAAAGAAATTAAACAAAAGGTACACTGACCCTCTACATTTGCAGACAAACTAGATTCATACATGTTAGAACAGGTCAAAGTAGAAATGGCTGCTAACTAAAAATAAGGAAGTCATGACCATATATGGCATATCTTGGTTTTCTTCCTGTTGTGTTGGACTTGATGGGGGTGGAGTGGATTTAGTTTTTTTTATTTCTTTGTTTCAGATTAGTTACTTAGGTTTTATCACTATAGAAATTAGTTTGGTGATAAAATTCTTGTCACAAATATGAAGTAACGATGAGTTTAACTTTTTACACAGACCATATGTATTTATTAAAACTGCTGTAAAAAGTTAATGTGAAACGTCTGTGAACAGCTCTGACAGTGTGAGTCCTGAATGACAGTAAATGTCTCTGTACTCACCAGAGTTAGTGCAGAAGTCTTCAGGTTGAACTCTTGTTGTTTTGAGCTGAAGTGGGTCCAGAGCCTGGTCTTGTCACAGCTCTTCTGTCGTTTGACAAATGTCTCCTCTGCTTTTAGTGACGTGACGTCTGAGGGTTGTTGTGTTTCAGGTTGGGTCTGTTCTGTGCCAGGGCAGGACTGGGCGTGACTGGCATCAACTCTCTCACCTTAAAGGAGAGATATATTTGTAAATGATGAAGTTAAAAACCCAACCTCCCCCTCCCCAGACACCTCCACCTGCTCCGATAGAGAAGTCAATGAGCTACACACAGTCCAGCCCTCCACTAAACTTTTCACTGTCGCCTGACATTAAGACCCTGTACCTGATTTCCTTTAAAGGTTTTCACTCAGACCTTGCACTCCTTTCTTTTCTTATGGCTCTTTTCCACCAACACTACTTGATTTTACTCTACTCAGTTTGTGTCGTTGGGACAGTGGCGCCTCACTGATGTGACGTCCTGTAAACGCAACATAAATGACAACAATGAAGAACGCAGAGGCAATGTTGGACTTTGGTCTTGTTTTGTGTTTTTTTTTTTTTTTTTTTGGAACTCACAAAGCCAAAGAAAAAAGCTGGAAAAGGCTACAAGCAGCGAGGCCAAATACTGTCGAGAAGTACAGGAGAGATTGAGCAACATCGAGCCAAAGACGATTGAGCTGCTAAGAGACAACATTTGAGGGTAAGTCTCTCATTTCGGGTCGCTCCGTCCAGCTCCCTCTGAACTTTGTCTTCACCCACCAGGCAGAAAAATGTACAGACCATGTTGAAGCTCCATGGTATAATTTTACGAGCAGCCATTGGTCTCACAAAAACGTTACGCTGTGCTCAGCTGTTGTTGGGACTTGGTTTGTTTTTGTGGCTAACGTCGCATGTATGATTCACAACTGACAACATTCTCTGACAACAATCAGTGACCAACGATTTGTCAACATCACATTTTAGTACTGGTTTGGCTCGGTTTGAACCTCGGCCGAGCAGGCCCTAAAGAAAGTACCTGGTATTGGTAACGGTTTACTAAGCAGGTAGAGGTGTCTTTATTCAGCCTCATAATAAACTCTCCCTGTTTAACCTAAATACATTTTTCTTATTTCTCTAATGGTGACTTTAACCATTTGGACCAGGACTTGGTGAGGAGCTGGTGATGCAAATGAGAGCTCAGTGGCCACGCCCCTCTTCAGACAGGCTCCACCCCCTTAAAGCAACAGTATCCAGGTCCTCAAAGTTTATACACCAAGACCAAACAAGGCCTGAACCAGGACTAAACCAGGTCTAAACTAGTACTAGCCCAGGACTAAACAAGTCCTAAACCAGGACTGAATCAGGTCTAAACCTGGACTAAGCAGTAGTCCACTCTACCTCTGGTGTAAACTCTAAATTAAACTAACACTGAACTGTAAAAGACTCCTGAGTACCACTAGAAGACGGCGGCGTACCACCGTTGGGACCTATACCACACTTTGAGAAGCCCTCACTCACCTGCTTCAGTTCAGTAAAAGCTTGTCTGAAGTCTTACCTGTTGTTGAGTATCTGAGTCCACCTCTGTCCCAGGACAGAACAATGGGACTGACTCATGACAGGCGTAGACCCTTTCCCTGGACTCAGGTGCCCTCTTTAGATCCCATGTGTTTCAGTCAAAGTCCATGGAGCTGCAGCAGGACCAGGCCCAGGACTCTATGATCCAGATCTTGGATCTTGGGCTTTGACTGCAGCCCATCAGAGACACATCAGGATATTTAGTGACTGTTTAAATATTTTCAAATTAAAATTGTATTGAATACAAGTTTACTGTTGTATACCATCTCTGTGGTGTTTCATCAGTCTGTCTCGCCTCACGATGGTTTGTGAGCTGATTCATGCAGTGTTTTTAGCACAAGGACTAATAGTGCATTCATGTGGTCCTCAAAACCCCAGAAAAACCTTTTTTTTTTTTTCAAATCAGAGAAAGCACTGGGGTCAAAACCTGCTGCCTGACTTTCCCACTGGACATCATCTGCTTCATGGACAGAGCAGAAAAGCAGCTGAGTTATTAATTTGTCTTTTAACCATGAGCTCTGTGACTAAACACTGCTAATAACATGAGTTTAGTATAAGCTGTTGATCACATAGAAGTAACAGAACTGTGTTAGAAATCATTGCCGTTAATTTATTTTACTCCACAGCCGAGCTTTTTGGCTAAAGCTGTAAGACATTTTTTAAATTCATGAACATTCAGCTTTTCAGTAGTGAGAAGGCTAACGCTAACACTGACTAGTTAGCTGTGTTAAACACTTATTAATAACATTACTGACCAAGGTCTCTGTTTGTCTACATGTGGTAACATCAATATCCTGCCTTAACAAGATGAAAGCTCAAGAACAGAAACAAGATAAATGACTTTTCATCTCAGAAAGACTGTGTGCTAACTCTGAAAACTTGACATTATCCATTGTTCCTGATTATAATGAACACAGCACCATAATTAAGTTATTTTGTTTAATTATTATTTTTATTATTTATCACATGATTTTTTTATTATTACAAATCTTAGAGATATTTTTGAGGGAAACAAAAAAATCACACTTTACACAGTAATCCATTCTACATTGTGAGCATTTAGTTGATTTTCATTATTATTGTGTCGTTATTATAAACAAATGAGGATCAAAGCACAAAAGAGAATTTCAACTTTGTGACAGACTCAGAAAACTAAACGTCACATCAGTGATTACTGCACTGACTCCACATTTTCAGAGTCTCAGGCTGAGACCCAGTCCAGATCTACTCAGTCTGAACTGGAGAGATGATCAGAGGAGAGGAGTTTCTTCCTCCGTCATTAGTGCAGGGACTGAAGAACGGCAACAGTTTGTCCTTGAAGCAGCAGCCAGTGAAGGAGTAGATGAGATCTGCAGTATCTACATCATAAAAGGAGACCAGACCCTCTCTGTAGTCCACAAACACCCCCACCTTCTGAGGAGGACACTTCAGGGACAGAGGGACCATAGGGTTCTCAAGAGCTTTGTATTCATCTCTGTTTCTCAACCAAATGGTCCAGTATCCGTTCTTAGGGGTCAGTGCATCATTTGCCTTTCTGTTGATGGACTCTTGGGCCACTCCTAAATCCCACTTAGTTTTCCCTTTGACCTGAACCTCAAAGTAGAACCTGCCTGAAGAGAAACTCTGCTTTCCTAAAACACAGCAGCACTGAGAGAACCTCAGAGGAGTGTCTGGGAGCTTCTTCTTTGTGTCAGTGTGATGAACCTGTTTCAGATCTTCAGACAGAACAAGACATGGTTGAGCAGTGTCTGGATCCAGAGTGACGTCCACAGCAAACTGTTGGACTCTTTTCAGTTCAATTCTTGCAGCCACTTGTTTAAATTTTGCAGTGAGAGTGGGCTCCAGCTCAGACAGAGCTCTGGCTGCTCTTCCCTCACATGTCTCTGGCTCAAAGCTCACGGTGCTCCAGTCCTTCAGGGCTGCAGCAGGTCTCAGTGCAGTGGAGCACTGTAGAAAGAGGAGGTGGTCTTCAGAGCGTGAGAGCTGCTCCACCTCAGTGCTTCTCTTCTCCAGCTCACAGATCTCCTGTTCCAGCTCTTGGACCAGGTCTTGGGCCTGTTTCTGGGTCTGTCTCAGCTTTTCTTGGACCCCCTCTAAGAACTGGTCCAGGCTCCTCTGAAGAGACTGCATGAGAGCAGTGAAGGCCTGGAGCCCTGCGGCCGTCTCTCTGTCAGCAGCTCTCTGACTGAGCTCCACTGAGCGCTGGATCTCCTGGATCTTCAGCCTCCTCTGCTCCACCATGTGCTGGCTCTCAGCCTGAGTCTGCTGCAGAGAGAACTTTCTTTTATCACATTCCTCTTTCAGTGGAACAGCCTCATGGCCCTTGTGATCTGAAAAGATGCACATCACACAGACGCAGCTCTGGTCAGTGCGACAGAAGAGCTCCAGAGGCTTGTCATGTTTGGGACACATCCTGTCTTCCAGGTTCTCCACAGGCTCCATCAGCTGATGTCTTTTCAGCCCAGACACTGTCAGATGAGGCTGGAGGTGAGTCTCACAGTACGAGGACAGACAGACCAGGCAGAACTTCACCGCCTTCAGTTTGGGATCAGTGCAATAATCACAGAGAACATCTGTAAGTTTGGTTAATTCATTCATAGACCTACTCTTTGTTTCCAGTCTGAACTGAGAGACCATCTCTGTGATAAAGGTGTTAGTTTTTAGCTCTGGTTTAATGTAGAAGACCTCTTTACACATGGGACAGAAACAGCAGCTGCTCACAGCCCAGTGCTGAGTGATGCAGGATTTGCAGAAGTTGTGTCCACATGGAGTGGAGACTGGCTCAGTGAACACCTCCAGACAGATGGAGCACAGGAACTGCTCCTCAGATCTCACAGCAGCAGCCATGACCTGAGGACAGAGGACACATGTTTGACCTGAGGACAGAGGACACAGGCTGGAGAGTGGTGGAGGAGACATGTTCTAATGTTGGACACAACAAATGTGGTCCCCTAGAGTCTGGTCTCTATCGGCCTTTTCTTGTTTTTATTTCTGATGCTGAAGTCTTAACCTTAAATTATCCATAAATCTGTAGTTAGACATAGTCTCCTTATAGAGTTCAACAGTGACTGGCCACCCCAGTCTGGAAGTAAAATTTCCATTCATTTTTCAGCTCTGTGGTAACTCATGGCCATAAAAAGATTATTATCGCTATAAACACATATCTGAAACTTGAGGTTTATACACAGAGAGTAACTGACTTTAGCCAGGCTAACCACACATTGTTTCTTCTGTTTTGTGTGTGTCTGCTGACTGTTTTACATTTAATCAGCACAAATCAGGTTAAAGCCCAGGTAGAATATAACTGTTACAAGATGGATGCAGTACTTGGGCACATCACACAGACAGAAAGCACTGCAGGCAGGTCGTTGTAAACTGGATGTAAGGCAGTAATTAAAATGTCTGTATTATTATGTAAAGGTTGGGAGCAGTAAGAGCCAGACAGAAGTAGTTTTGTAAATGTCCCTGTGTCTATATTTGTGAGAAAAAAATTAACACCTGGTATTAACACCAGAGCAGTAATAACTGTGTCAGACCA
Source organism: Bostrychus sinensis (assembly GCA_020698575.1). Taxonomy (NCBI): domain Eukaryota; kingdom Metazoa; phylum Chordata; class Actinopteri; order Gobiiformes; family Eleotridae; genus Bostrychus; species Bostrychus sinensis. The sequence continues at coordinate 38,144,774 of CM036243.1, read as the reverse complement.
CAGTAAATTCTGGTCTGAGGTTAATTTGTGCAGATGACTCTACATTTGCAAACTGGATTCATACATGTTAGAACAGGTCGAAGTAGAAATGAATGGCAACTAAAAAACAGGAAGTCATGAATCCTGGAGCACCAACACAGACTCAATGAAGTCTCAAACACAGTGACGACCATATATGGCATCTCTTGGTTTCCTTCCTGTTGTGTTGGACTTGATGGGGCTGGAGTGGATTTTGGTTTTCTCTGTCTTTGTTTCAGATTAGTTACTTAGGTTTTATCATTATAGAAACTAGTTTGGCAATAGAATTCTCATGACAAATATGAAGTAACAATGAGTTTAACGTTTTACACAGACCATTTGTATTTATTAAAACTGCTGTAAAGAGTTAATGTGAAACGTCTGTGAACAGCTCTGACAGTGTGAGTCCTGAATGACAGTAAATGTCTCTGTACTCACCAGAGTTAGTGCAGAAGTCTTCAGGTTGAACTCTTGTTGTTTTGAGCTGAAGTGGGTCCAGAGCCTGGTCTTGTCACAGCTCTTCTGTCGTTTGACAAATGTCTCCTCTGCTTTTAGTGACGTGACGTCTGAGGGTTGTTGTGTTTCAGGTTGGGTCTGTTCTGTGCCAGGGCAGGACTGGGCATGTCTGGCATCAACTCTCTCACCTTAAAGGAGAGATATATTTGTAAATGATGAAGTTAAAAACCCAACCTCCCCCTCCCCAGACACCTCCACCTGCTCCGACAGGAGTCAGTGAGCTTCACACAAGTCAACCCTGTCTACACCAAACACACTGTAAATCTATCTGATTTAAAACAGACACAGTCCAACCCTCCACCAAACTTTTCACTGTCACCTGACTTTAAGACACTGCTCCTGATTTCCTTTAAAGGTTTTCACTCAGACCCTGCACTCCTGCCTTTTCTTATAGCCCTTTTCCACCAACACTACTTGATTTTACTCTACTTTACTTGGTTTGGATTGTTTTCCATTACTTTGTAGTGTTGATTTATTGTGGGCAGGGCCAGTGGTGCCCAATTGATGTGACGTAAGCCAAAGAGCTGGAAAAGTACAGGAGAGTTTGAACAGCATTAGGCTGAAGATGATCATTTGCGAGCTGCTAAGAAACAATGTTTGAGGATAAGTCTCTCATTTTGGGTCACTTTGTCCAGCTCCCTCTGGACTGGCAGAGAAATGTATGGACCTCGTCAAGGCTCAACTGTGTCATTTTATGAGCAGCCATTGGCCTCACAAATATGATGCGTTGTGCTCAGCTGTTGTTGGGACTTTTAAAAATGGCGGTTTGTTTTTGTGGCAAACATTGTATGACACAAATGAGTCACAACTGACAAAATTCTCTGACAACAATCAGTGACCAGCGATCTGTCAACATCACATTTTAGTTACTGGTTTGGCTCGGTTGGAACCTCTGCCGAGCAGGCACTAAAGAAAGTAGCCTGTACATATGTAACTGGCTGTCCTAATGGATAAGCTGACTAATGCAGGTAGAAACAAGCAGAGTAAAACCAAGCAGTGCTGGTGGAAAAGGACCATTAGACTGTACACTTAATACTTCACAAACAGCACAGACAGGTAAAGACAGGTAATGTTACGTCTGCTTACCTTTCTGCCACTGAGTTTATTCCACCTTGGCTCAGGTCGTCTCAAGATCAGTGCTGAGTTCTCTCTCTACAAACCAACAGGTGCATATCTTAGATTATTATTCCACTCTGCCACACCTCAAGTAACCTTTTTATCACCGTATACACTTCAGCAGTGTTTATGACGTTACCTTTGGACAGAAAAAGAGCAGTGCCTTTATTCAGCCTCATAATAAACTCTGTCACTCTCCCTGTTTAACCTGAAATCCATTTTTCTTATTTCTCTAAGAGCCTTGTACTGAGATGGTCTAACTGGGCGTTAGTGATGTGATGTTCTGTATCGAGGCTTCGAAGCGTGTGCCGAGCAGGGGAGGGGGCGTTTCCGCGATGCGCGTATCGAGGCTTGCTTCATTTAGGGGAGGAGCTGAAAATGATGACGTCTGAAGCCTCGCTGCCCAGCTGTACCACGTGACTGATTCAGGAAGTGGTTCGGACGTTTTGACAGTGATATAAACCCCTCAGGCTCCATTACAAATGTGGGTGTTTGATGGAGAGTTGCGGTCAGTGAGAGTTTGTTGACAGTTTGGGTAGAGTTAGAGATAGTTTGGAGATTTAGGAGAGTCCCCTAAACCATAATCACTGGCCATACCTCAACATTACCCCAACCCCAACCACCCTCACCTCACTGTAAATGATCATTTCCATTTATATATATATATATATATATATATATATATATATATATATATATATATATATATATATATATATATACATATATTTATACACACACACACACACACAGTATACTGCCATCACTACAATATACATGTTTTGTATACTTCTTTATTTTGCAGACAGTTTTATTCACAGGCTTTCTACAAAATGCCACACACTTCAAATTCATGCCAACTGATATTTTTGCGTCCAGTAGATGTCCTACCAGAGCAGATGATAATTGATCAATTGTAAAGCGTCTTTGAGTGTCCAAAAAAGCGCTATATAAATTCGATGAATTATTATTATTATTATTATTAAATGAAGCTTCAAGAAGCTTTGCGCTGGAGTGAACCACTTGGATGAAAGGCTTCAGTGCTTCATGAAGCTTCATCTGCCCATCACTACTGGGCGTCTTTATCAGTGAACTAAAACTTGACGCTTCATGTGCATTTAAAAAACTAACCCCGTCATCAGTGGGCAGTGGCTGCAGTGCATTGTAGGCATTTTATAGCAAGGCTAATTCACAGAAGAGACTCACTTCTGAGGAGGCAGTGACTTTAACCATTTGGACCAGGACTTGGTGAGGAGCTGGTGACGCAAATAAAAGCTCAGTGGCCACGCCTCTGCTCAGGCAGGCTCCACCCCCTTAAAGCAACAGTATCCAGGTCCTCAAAGTTTATACACCAAGACCAAACAAGACCTAAACAAGGACTCAACTAGGACTAACCCAGGTCTAAGCTAAGACTAAACTAGGTCTAAACCAGGACTAAATCAGGTCTAAACTAGGACTCTCCCAGGTCTAAACCAGGACTAACCTAGGTCTAAACTAGGGCTAAACTAGGATTGTACCAGGTCTAAACAAGGACTAGCCCCGGTCTAAACTAGTACTGAACCAGGACTAATCCAGGTCTAAGCTAAGACTAACCCAGGTCTAAACTAAGACTGACCCAGGTCTAAGCAAGACTGAACAAGGGCTGCACAATTAATTGAAATTGAATCGAAATCGCAATTTAAACTGTCACAGTTAGCAAATGGCAAAGGCTGCAATTATTATTGTGATATAATATCCTCTACAAAGAACAAAATATCCTGTCTCCAAAGGGTCCTAACTTTTATAATCTGTGCTAAAGCTGTAGTTTAGACCTTCAGACATGATCTGAAAGGCATGTGATTCCTTGTATTATATTAAAAGTGAAAATTTCAGTGTTTTCTCACGTGTCAATACTCCATCAAATGCTTAAAATGTAAACTGTCAACTGAGCATTGAGTTTAAAAAATATATTACAAATCTCATCTCAACCGCAATATCTGACAGGAAAATCACAATTAGATATTTTTTCAAATCATTCATCCCTAGACTGAACTATTGGACTAACCCAGGTCTAAACTAGGACTAACCTGGGACTAAACTAGGTGCAAATTAGGACTAGCCCAGGTCTATACTAGGACTAAACCAAGACGAAACTATGTCTAAAGAAGGATGAAACTAAGACTAACCCAGGTCTAAATAAGAAATAAACTAGGACTAAACTAGGTCTAAAGTAGGACTAAGCTATGACATAACACAGATGAAACTAGAACTAAACCAGGACTTACATAATTGAGCCTATACCAGGGCTGAATCAGGTCTAAACCTGGACTAAGCAGTAGTCCACTTTGCTCCTGGTGTAAACGCTAAATTAAACATCAGGATATTTAGTGACTGTTTAAATATTTTCAAATTAAAATTGTATTAAAGACAAGTTTACTGTTGTATTTCATCTCTGTGCTGTTTCATCAGTCTGTCTAGCCTCACGTTGGTTTGTGAGATAATTCACACAGTGTTTTTAGCGCAAGGACTAATGGTGCAATCATCTGAGCCCCAAAATCTTAATTTTTTTTATTTTATTTATTTTTTTTTTTTTTTGAGTTAAAAGATTCACATGAACGTCTGCAGACGTCAGAGAAAGCACTCGGGTCGAAACCTGATGCCTGACTTCCCCAATGTACGTCATCTGCTTTATGGACAGAGCAGTGAATGAATGAAACTTTTGCCCCGAGGGGAATTTGTCTTGGGCAAAGAGCATAAGAACAGAGAAGCAAACATTGCAAACAGTACAATATAACAGACAGAACACCTGAAACCATAAAAACCATAGATACAGTAAAAAAAAACAAAAAACCCCAAAATAAAACAGTACAAAAGGTGCCGCATGACATTCACTGTCAGTGAGTCCAGCAGAGCATAGAAGTGCTAAGTCAGCAAAATGAAATATGAAAAGTTAACCAAGTTTGTTGAACAGCTGAATACTGCGTGGGACAAAGGATGTGATGCCTCTTTTGGTCCTCATCTGGGGCATCACATACCTTTGCCCAGATGGTAGGAGTTTATAATCGGACCACAGAGGATGTTGTGTGTCAGCATCTATCTTTTGGGCAAGATTCAGTGTATATTTGTTTGCTAAAAAAGACATGCTGTCCATTTGTTTGTCTGAAATCTTGCTACCCACTTTGACAACCTTTTCCTGTTTGTTTTTGTCTTGTAAAGACAGTGCTCCACCCCAGTATTGAATACAAAATGTTAAAATCATCTCAAAACCTATATAAAATAATCTCAGCATTGTTCTATCTACATTAAAATTACACAATTTCCTTAAAAAATACAGCCACTGCTGAACTTTTGCAAACTTAGCTGTGGTGTTGGAGTTCCATGTCAGGTTCTGGTTAATTATTGTACCGAGATACTTAAACTCAGGCACATTTTCAATGGTAGGGTCATTCACTAAGACAGGGAATTGAGAAGAGTTTTTTCTGAACTCAAAAATAATTTCTTTAGTCTTTTTTGCATTTAAAATCAGTGAGTTCTCCTTACACCAGTTATAAAAATAACCAATTACACTTTTTTAGTCTGTCGTTTTTGTTTAAAAGGCCAACAATAGCAACATCATCTGCGTATTTGATGAGTGAACAGTTACTTCTGCAGCTGACACAGTCGTTGGTATACAGAGTGAAAAGTAACGGCGAGAGAATGCAACCTTGTGGCACCCCGGTGCTGGTGGTGAGTACTGTAGATAAATGGCCATGTATATTTACCAATTGTTTTCTGTCAGTGAGGAAGTTGTATATCCACCTTTAAAGATTGTGGTTGACTCCCAGGCTGCTTAGTGTGGCAGCATGAATGTCAGTTCTGACCGTGTTAAAGGCAGATGAAAAGTCTGCAAACAGTATCCTCACATAGGAGGATGGTGTCTCCAAATGTTTATAGACCTGATTAAGCAGGATCACTGTTGCATCTTCAACACCTTCTTTGCTTTATAAGCAAACTGTAGAGCGTTCATTTGACTTTCTGTTTCAGACTTTAGGTGGGATAACAAGAGTCACTCAAAACACTTCATAGGTACTGTGGTCAGTGCAATAGGCCTAAAGTCACTGAGCTCAGAGGCACGAGTTTTCTTTGGAAGTGGCACAATTTTAGACAGTTTCCAGATCTCAGGAATTGACTAAATTTAGCGAAATGTGGAAAATATTTGTAAATACAGGACTTAGTTGCTTGCAACTGAGTTAATTTGTCTTTTCTTCTATGAGCTCTGTGACTAAACACTGCATGAGTTTAATATAAGCTGCCTATCACATAAAAAAAATAAAAATATTGCCATTGAATTATTTTACCCCACAGCCGAGCTGTTTGGCTAAGGCTGTAGGATATTGTCTAAATTCATAAATGTTCAGCTTTTCAGTAGTGAGAAGGCTAATGCTAATACTGACTAGTTAGCTGTGATAAAGACTTATTAATAACATCACTGACCAATGTCTCTGTTTGTCTACATGTGGTGACTTTACGAGATAAAAGCTCATGAACATAAACAAGTGAGACAAACAACTTACCTCAGAAAGACTGTGTGCTAACTCTGAAAACTTGACATTATCCATTGTCACTGATTATAATGAACACAGCACCATAATTAAAATAGTAGTTATTTAATTGAATTATAATTTTTCTTAACGCACAATTTTGTATTAATACAAGACTTAGAAATATATTTGAGGGAAACAAAAAAAATCACACTTTACACAGTAATCCATTCTACATTTTGAGCATTGAGTTGATTTTCATTATTATTGTGTTGTTTTTATAAACAAATGAGGATCAAAGCACAAAAGAGAATTTCAACTTTGTGACAGACTCAGCAAGCGAAACATCACATCAGTGATTACTGCACTGACTCCACATTTTCAGAGTCTCAGGCTGAGACCCAGTCCAGATCTACTCAGTCTGAACTGGAGAGATGATGAGAGGAGAGGAGTTTGTTTCTCCTTCATTTAAGCAGGGACTGAAGTACGGCAGCAGTTTGCCCTTGAAGCAGCAGCCAGTGAAGGAGTAGATGAGATCTGCAGTATCTACAGTCATAAAAGGAGACCAGACCCTCTCTGTAGTCCACAAACACCCCCACCTTCTGAGGAGGACGCTTCAGGGACAGAGGGACAGAAGGGCCAGCACACGCATTGTATTGATCTCTGTTTCTTAGACAAATGGTCCAGTATCCGTTCTTAGGACTCAGTGCATCATTTCCTTTTCTGTTGATGGACTCTTGGGCCACTCCTAAATTCCAATTAGTTTTCCCTTTGACCTGAACTTCAAAGTAAAACCTGCCTGAAGAGAAACTCTGCTTTCCTAAAACATTCGGACATTGAGAAAACCTCTTAGGAGTGTCTGGAAGATCCTTTGTCACATCAGTGTGATGAACCTGTTTCAGATCTTCAGAGAGAACAAGTTTAGGATGAGCAGTGTCTGGATCCAGAGTGATGTCCACAGCAAACTGTTGGACACTCTTAAGTTCAGCCTTAAACACTTGTTCAAGGTCTCCAGTCAGAGTGAGCTCCAACTCAGACAGAGCTCTGGCTGCTCTTCCCTCACATGTCTCTGGCTCAAAGCTCACGGTGCTCCAGTCCTTCAGGGCTGCAGCAGGTCTCAGTGCAGTGGAGCGTTGAAGAAAGAGGAGGTGGTCTTCAGAGCGTGAGAGCTGCTCCACCTCAGTGCTTCTCTTCTCCAGCTCACAGATCTCCTGTTCCAGCTCTTGGACTAGGTCTTGGGCCTGTTTCTGGGTCTGTCTCTGCTTTTCTTGGACCCCCTCTAAGAACTGGTCCAGACTCTTCTGAACAGACTTCATGAGAGCAGTGAAGGCCTGGAGCCCTGCAGCCGTCACTCTGTCAGCAACTCTCTGACTGAGCTCCACTGAGCGCTGGATCTCCTGGATCTTCAGCCTCCTCTGCTCCACCATGTGCTGGCTCTCAGCCTGAGTCTGCTGCAGAGAGGACCTCCTTCGGTCAAACGCTTCCTTCAGAGACACAAACTCATGGTTCTTGTGCTCTAGAAGGGGACAGATGGTACAGACGCAGCTCTGGTCAGTGCGACAGAAGAGCTCCAGAGGCTTGCCGTGTGTGGGACACATCCTGTCTTCCAGGTTCTCCACAGGCTCCATCAGCTGGTGTCTTTTCAGCCCAGACATTGTCAGATGAGGCTGGAGGTGAGTCTCACAGTACGAGGACAGACAGACCAGGCAGGACTTCACCGCCTTCAGTTTGGGATCAGTGCAGAAATCACAGGGGACTTTTGTAAGTGTTATTAATTGTTCCATAGACCTACTCTTCTTTCCTGCTTTGAACTGAGAGACCATCTCTTTGATAAAGGTGTTAGTTTTTAGCTCTGGTTTAATGTGGAAGCCCTCTTTACACATGGGACAGAAACAGCGGCGGCTTACAGCCCAGTGCTGAGTGATGCAGGATTTGCAGAAGTTGTGTCCACATGGAGTGGAGACTGGCTCAGTGAACACCTCCAGACAGATGGAGCACAGGAACTGCTCCTCAGATCTCACAGCAGCAGCCATGACCTGAGGACAGAAAACACAGGTCTTAGGGCTGTCAACATTAAGTCATGCGATTAATCAAAAAAGTTTAACATGTTTATATTTAGTAACGCAAATTATTCACACGATCTGTTTTGCCTTACACCAGTGCCACTGGTCTCATGTAAAAGTTTTGACTAGTAAATGCTACAAGTGCTTTTTATATTGCTTCTTTTCACTATCTCTATCTGTGCGTATTCCTGGGAGCTGTGCTTTCTGTGCGTCATAGACCCGTGGTGAGAGTGGGGGCTATCTGGAGCCACCCCTGAACTTATGGAGCCACAGCTGCTAACTCCTGCCACTGCGGCGCTGAGAGGAGCGGAGAAGAGGTCTTGCAGTATATTTATTTTGAAATTTATTTGAAGGATAACCCCTCTTTGTTTTCAAGGGGGTCCTCAAAACAGGCAAACAATGATACAGAAAACAAAATTACAATACATGAAGACAGTCACAGTACAGAACATTCACACCAACCCACAAAAAGCTCCCTAAGTCTATTCAACCTGATTTAAAACCTGTCACGGTTCTAAAATAGGACCCAAAAGCAGAACAAAACAGGTAAGTGGTTCAAACAATTTATTAATCCCAAGTAACGTTGAGGGGTTGGGGCGTCTTCAGACAAAAGCAGGTAAGTATTTGGGCTGGCAGGCAGGCAAAACCAGCCTTCCTGCTACAGATGGAATACAGGTACCGATTACTCAAGTACAATATATTAAATACAGTATATCCATATACCCAAGCACATGAACATAGTTGATTAACAGGCGTGAAGGAACATGGCAATGACAACAAGTTTGATACAAACTTGATTCAAGTTGAACCAGAACAGTTACAGAAACAGAGTAGAATCAAAAACAGGAGCATGTTGTTTGCACATGTTTAGGTACAGACGCCTTAAAGACATGTACAGAGGTTATGGATCTGATTGAGCAAGGTAAGGTGTTCCAATCAGATGGAGCTTTGAATTTAAATGCTCAACAATTTCTTTGTTAATTTTGGGAAAATAGAAACATAGCTGTTCAGTATGCCTCAAGTTATATGAGGACCTAAATGGAATTAAGAATTGTTTTAAATAGGATGGATAGTTAGAATAATAACATTTGAAAATAAATAAATTGGAGCCAATGGAAATGTCTTTTAAAGCTAACCAGTTTAGTGATGTGTACATTTGACCGTGATGAGTGCTATAAGGACACCTCAGGACAAATCTACAGAGACAGTGGTAAATAACATTAAGAGGATGAAGGTTTGTATCAGAGGTGTTCTGATATCAGCATAGTCCAGTATTGGGAGTAATAATTGAGTGACAATTCTCTTCCTGATTGGTCAGGTAAAACAAATGATAGAGGCATAAAGTCTTCTCAAACAGTAAGATATTTTCTTTGTAACTGAATCAATATGTGGTCTAAATGTTACTTGAGAGCCAAGGTGAAGACCCAGATATAGCATCAACTTTTACTATTGGTGTTCCATCAAGAAAGTGAATTGAATAATTGTTTGGTTGAAAACTGGCCCTTAAATTTAAACAACATATAATAAAACTTCCTCTTATTCAATAAAAATTTATTATGAGTGAACCATTTTTAAACTAAGCTGAAATCAGACTGTAATGAACGCTGAATATTAGAAATATCAGAGCTGGAAGAATAGATTACAGCTGTCATTCCGAAAGTCAAGAGTGTCACGGCCCTCTTAAATTTCCAAAAATCCCACAAGGACCCCCAACTATAAAACTACCCTCTATTGAAAAGACTATGTTATGTTTTTCTCCATATATTTCTGTTGGCTAAAAGGTGTTTTAAATTCATATTTTAAACAAGTATTTCACTGTAATTCATTTCAAACTAAATTTTTTTATGTACTTGATATAGACAGCTTTTGGGGGGCCCCCTGCAGTACCTTCGTGAACCCCCAGGGGGCCCCGGACCACACTTTGGGAAACACTGTATTACAATATCATCTGCATATAAATGAATTTGGGAATTAGAACAAATTTGTGGCAAATTATTAATAAACACTGAGAACAACAAAAGACCCAAAGATGAACCTTGGGATACACCTTTGTCTAACATTTTAAAGAAATTTCCTAAATAATAAACACACTGGTGTCTGTAGTGAAACAATGAATTGAAACAAAGTAAAACTTGTCTTTACCAATGGCATACAGTTTGTCTAAAAACAAATAATTATCAACTAAATCAAAGACTTTGGTAAATCAATAAATATGGCACCTGTTTGCATGTTGGAGTCAAAAGATTGTGAATTTTAAAAGCGCATTTGTGCTAGAAAAATTTGGTCTAGTGCCAGATTGGAAAGGAGATAGAATGTTACAGTCATTTATATATTGTGATAATTGATTAAAAATTATTTTTCAAATATTTTTGCTACAATATTAGGTGGGAGAGCGGTTGGCGTTCTCGCTTCCCAGCAAGGAGGTCGTGGGTTCGAGCCCCGGGCGGACCAATACACACCATCACACGAACTTTCTGGGTGGAGTCTGCATGTCCTCCCCGTGTTACTGTGGGTTCTCTCCGGGTTCTCTGGCTTCCTCCCACCGTCCAAAGACATGCATGTGTTAGGGGAATTGGTGACCCTAGTGAATGAATGTGAGAGTGAATGTTTGTCTGTCTGTGTTCGTCTCTGTGTCAAGCTGGCCCCTGTCCAGGGTGTACCCCGCCTACGGCCCAAAGTTACTGGGATAGGCTCCAGTCACCAGCGACCCCTAACGGGAATAAGCGGTAGAAAATGAATGAATGAATATTACTTATGGATATTGGCCTATAGTTATTAATATCATGAGGCTCACCACTTCTGTACAGAGGAGTGGCTCTAGTACATTTCCCTGACACTGTGGTGGTATATCATCATTATCCATGACAAAACAGTGGAACGTGTCAGTCACTTCAAGTATCTTGGACTCACATTAGACAATAAATTTACTTTTGAACAACACGTCACAGATATCCATAAACGCTCTCAACAAAGACTCCACATCCTCCGTAAGCTCTGTGCCCTCTCTGTCAGCCCACATCTCTTGTTACTGTTGTACACTAGTATTATTCAGCCCATCCTTCTCTACAGCTCTCCCTGTTACTTTAATATGCTCTCCATCACCAATAGAAATAAGCTTACTAAGGTCACACACACAGCATCCAAAATTATCAGTTTGCCCACTACTGACCTCTCTCTCCTCAATAATAAAGCTGTTACACGTATGGCCCGGACAGTCAGCAGAGACTCGGACCACCCTCTCCATACTCACTTTTCTCTGTTGCCCTCAGGCCGCAGATACAGAACACTTAGGTGGAAGCGGGCACGCTTCAGTAAAAGTTATGTCCCTTCTGCCATTGCTGCCTTGAACAGTCTGTAAACATCCTCATTGTGTGCTGTCTTTGTGTGTGTTTAATGTTTGTAATTCTTAATCCATCCATCTCGGTAAAGATACCGACATCACTATCCATGCTTAAGCCATCAATAATCTGCTGCACTACAGCAGGACTAATGTTTTTAAAGGAGAAGGAGTTATCATGAATAGAATTAGGCACATTAAAAAAATAATCTGAGAGAGAAAAGGAAGATGACATAGAACTACATGTATAAATATGCTGATTAACAGCATAAGAAATTTCAGAAGGATCATTAACAATTTTATTATTAATAATTATAAAATCTGTTTGTTTTTTGGAATATTTAGTGGTTTAATTCTGCTCCAATATCTTTTGGAATTACTAAAGTCTGTTGTTAAGCAATCCTTAAAGTATTTTGCTTTAGTATTTTGTGTTTTAGTTATACATATATTTCTCAACTTTTTATAAATTTCACAGTTGAAGAAATCCCTTGTTAAATGATATTTTTCCCATGTCTTGTCTCTTTGTTTAAAAAAGGTTTATTAAATCACCATTGATCCAGGGCAGATGTGTCCCCTTAACTCTAGTTATTCTCCAGGGGGCATGTTTATCTATGATTTTAGTGAATCCAGTGATACAAAAGTAATTTCATGCATCTTCAACAAATGGGATTCATTGAAATCTCTGCCAGTTTATGTTGATTATATCTAAAATAAAAAGCTCAGGGTTCATATTTAGGTTCATAAGTTTTATTTAAACTTTGGAAGAAGATGAGGTATTTTGATTTGCCATACGCAATAAACCATGGAATAATCACTAAATGAATCTGTCAGTACACCAGATGAAATAATTCTGTCTGGATGTGAGACCAAAATCCAGTCTAAGAGGGATGATATTTTGGAATTGACTCGTAGTAACTTGTAGGTTCTGTTAAGCTGAGTTAGGTTTACACTACTAAATGAATTATAATCATTACTACATGAGCAATCTAACCAGTTATTATTAAAGTCCCCCCAAACTTATTAATTCCTTGTAATTATAGAGTTAATAGAAGACAAAATGCACCTGGTAGATTCAGCAGGAACATTTAGTGGTCTATAAATATTTCCAGTGGTTAAATGTTTGTTTTTGTGAAGAATTATTTTGACAAATAAACATTCAAAATGCATGGGATTCTCCTTTGGTGTGACAAACTCTGAAACCAAGTTTGAGGAAATGTATGTAGCAGCTCCTCCGCCTCTACAGTTCCTATCATCTCTATAGAAGACATAATTATCAAGTTTGACATCACATTTTAGGAAATAGGCTCCTAATACTGAGGTGAATAATATTTAACAGTTGTCATGAATCTGGAATAGCAATGATCAAAATTATCCAAGAGAAAAAAAAATCCGTGTAGAGCAGACATGGATTTACACACACACACAAAATCTAAATAAAAATAACATGAGGCAAGCTCAGTCTGCCTTTAAGTCCAGTGTAGAATAGGTTAATGAAAATAGTTTTAATAAGTTGATTCCCAGCATAAATAATTATAATATAATAGCCTAGACCATGACCACCCTACCTCTACCCCAATAATAATTAATAAAATGCTTATTAATAAAAGAGATCAGTCAGTAAAAAAAATAAATAAATAAAAATGCTGCAATATAGCACAATATCCCTTTAAAGTAAGCTGCTGTCTTAATATCACAACACAAAATTTGAATATTTAATATCCAACTCGCGCAGTTTACTCTTGTCGTTGTTTCTGGAGTAACCCAGCACTGAAGTCCGGGTAAATGTAAATTAAAGCTCCTTGAAGTCACAGAATCCTCATTTTGTCCTGGACATTCAGAAACTTTACCAGGATTGACCTCAGAGCAGTTTTGGAGTTTGTAATGCCGTGTGGTGGGAGTACGATGTGCCTGCTCAATGACTGGCAGCGCTGGAATGTTTTCTACACCGAGGAGCCTGAGTATAAACTGCTGCATAAAACTCAGTATATCACAGCCCTCCACTTGCTCTGGGACCCACAGAAAACGCAGATTAGATGATCGTCTTCTGTTCTCAAGATCTTTGTTTTTCTCTCAGGTAAGTGTTTTATTTCTCTAGGGATTTGACACGTTTTTCCAGGTTGGATATATTGTCTTCATTAGCGCTGGTTCTTTGCTCCATAAGCATGACTTGCCATTGAGCCTTGTATTGTATTTAGACACTGATCCATTTTTGAGTCAAAGTGCGAGAGCATGTCAGCTCTCAGTTGTTGTATGGAATCACAGATGGCTTGGTTGGAGGCCATTGTAGGGAGCATGGCAGGAACACAACGCACAGCTGGATAACCACGTCTTTAGGAGCCAATCTAGTTGTTTACTAGACAAATGACAAATCAAAATCTAGACAAATTTACTTCAAAATGCAGATTTACTGGAGGAGGATGACTTTTTTTCATTGCTCAAGGGGGGCATGCCAGAAAAAGTTTGAGAAGCACTGCCTTACACCGTCCAAACCTTTGTGATTTTTTAAAAGCTGCATCTTCTCATTGAAAATCTACCAAGTTAAACATTGTGATTAATCTTATTAAGTTTTTTAAATGATTGACAGCATTAGTATTTATGCAACCATAACTTGAGAAAAGGTAGTGCATGTCAGAGTTCATAGTAGGGGTGGGCGACATGGCGACCAAAACTTCATATCATGATCAATTTTATCACGACTCATGTACACATTGTAATTTCTTATTGTCTTTAAGAGATACCTAAAGCTCTGCTTCATCTGAAAGTAAAATAAACCTATACTACCTATATTATACTATTTTGCTACTGACAGTTTAGAACTAATTATAAGTAACAGTAACTTATGTTTAGGTATTTGCTTTGTGAAACAAAATGTGCAAAGAATAATGTTATTTTTACAAACCAAATAATTCATTTGAGTTTTGTATACTTTGTATATTATGTGGTTAGTAAATGTATGTACTGTATTATACATATTTTTAACCAGACTCAATTTGAACATGACCAAATATATTTTGTAACATGACAATTAGAAATACAGAACGGGACACACGCTACTTGCTGCTGTGTGCGGCTGAGTCACGTGACAGCACAGAGACACAGAGCGGAGCAGAGAGAGGAAGCCACGGATCAGAGCAGGTTAAAACTGAGTGAAGAGGTGACTCCTGATCCGAAGTGTGACCATAAGTCGCCCCAAACATGAGAAAGCTTTACTTAACTTTCACAATGACGGCGATGAGCGGCAAGAAGCATGTTTTCTTAGTCACTAATGTCATTAATGAGCAGAAAACAATGTGCTGTGACGCTCTCAGTAATGTGTAGTTGTAGTTTTAAGTGTTTCTTCTTTAAATTTTGCAAAAACATAAAGACGAAAGGCAGCACAAGTTAAAACTCACACGGACAGTCAGACTCCATGGCACCGCCACTAAGGCCCGCTCAGACTTAACTGTGATTGGTTAAATCTGTGCTCACTAAGAGCATGACAGAGGTGAACCAACAGGAAGAGAGGCTGGGAGAAAGCAGACAGCATGCGTCTGTTTGAGCATAGAGCTGAGCAATATAGAAAAGCACTGAAGCGCGATTCAGCAATCTTTCCAAATTGGCAGATCGTCAGAGGTTCAGATGGTGACCTGATTTAATATCATTATATCACACAGCCCTAGTTCATAGGTGTGGTTTTCAGAAATCAACTAATGAACGACTGTGTTTTGGTAAACATCAGCATTTAGCAAGCATTTTACTATCAGCTCGTCTACTGATCAGCCCACTCCCCGAGTTACACAGGGACAGAGGACGAGAGAGACTCAGTGGTGAGGCAGTTGATCCTGTGAAGAGCTGATCTAACAATAAAATATTTGTCATCTGATTATTATTAACAATATTTTAAGGTCCAATTCTACTCACTTTTATGCGGTCAGGTGTACAACCTTGTGGAGATACTCAGGTAACTTCACCCTGAGCCGGACAGCCAGACGTACGTTTATGCATGTCCCTGTGTCTATATTATGAATTATTATTATTATTGTTATTGTTATTGTTGTTGTTGTTATTGTTATGAGAGCACCTTACTAGAGCACTACTAGAGCAACTCTGACTCCACATTTGCAAACAGATCTGGAGGCATTAATGTCACAACAGGTGGAAGGAGGACGTGGCTGCCAGTCAAACAGTACCAACACATTCACGACCATATTTGGAACATTCTGGTTTCCTTTGCGTTGTGTCTGAACTGATAGGGTGGTGTGTGTTTCCTACTTTCAGATTGGTTACTTGGGTTTTATATTAATATACATAATGTTGGCCAATTAAATATGAATTGTAAAGTGTCTCTGTGCTCACCAGAGTTAGTGCAGAAGTCCCCAGGTTGAACTCTTTTTGTTTTGGGCTGAAGTCGGTCCAGGACCTTGTCGTTTGACAAATATCTCCTCTGCTCTACCTATAATACATCTGTCTCCCGCTGCATGTGGCGTTATGAGCTCAGTAGCCACGCCTCTCCTCAGACAGGCTCCACCCCCTTAAAGCAACAGTATCCAGGTCCTCAAAGTTTATACACCAAGACCAAACAAGGCCTGAACCAGGACTAAACAAAGACTAAACCAGGACTAAACAATGACTAAACCAGGGCTAAACCGGGACTAACCCAGGTTTGAACAAGGACTACACTAGGACTATCCTAGTTCTAAACTAGGGTTTACCCAGGTCTAAACTAGGACCAAACTAAAACTAATAGAAGGACTAAACTAGGACTAACCCAGGCCTAAGCTAGGACTAAAGTAGTTCTAACCCAGGTCTAAGCTAGGACTAAAGTAGTAATAACCCAGGTCTAAGCTAGGACTAAAGTAGTAATAACCCAGGTCTAAGCTAGGACTAAAGTAGTAATAACCCACGTCTAAACTAGTACTAACTAAGCTAGAACTAACCAAGGTCTAAACTGGGTCTAAAGTAGGACTAAACTAAGGCTAAACTAGGACAGAACTATGATTTAACTGTGCTTAAACAGGTCTTAATTAGCTTTAAACTAAGACTTAAGGCCTAAACCTGGACTAAGCAGTAGTCCTCTCTACCTCTGGTGTAAACGCTAAATTAAACTAACCCTGAACTGTAAAAGACTCCTGAGTACCACTAGAAGAGGGCGGCGTACCACCAGTGGGACCTGTACCACAGTTTGAGAAGCCCTCGCTCACCTGCTTCAGTTCAGTAAAAGCTTGTCTGAAGTCTTACCTGTTGTTGAGTATCTGAGTCCACCTCTGTCCCAGGACAGAACAATGGGACTGACTCATGACAGGCGTAGACCCTTTCCCTGGACTCAGGGGCCCTCTTTAGATCCCACAAGGACTAATGGTGCATTCATGTGGTCCTCAAAACCCCAGAATTTTTTTTTTTTTTTTTTTTTTTAAATAGGAGAAAGCACTCGAGTTAAAACCTGCTGCCTGACTTCCTCACTGGACGTCATCTGCTTCATGGACAGAGCAGAAAAGCAGCTGAGTTATTAATTTGTCTTTTAAACATGAGCTCTGTGACTCACACTGCTAATAACATGAGTTTAGTATAAGCTGTTGATCACATAGAAGTAACAGAACTGTGTTAGAAATCATTGCTGTTAATTTATTTTACTCCACAGCTGAGCTCTTTGGCTAAAGCTGTAGGATATTTTCTAAATTCATGAACATTCAGCTTTTCAGTAGTGAGAAGGCTAACGCTAACACTGACTAGTTAGCTGTGGTAAACACTTATTAATAATATTACTGACCAAGGTCTCTGTTTGTCTGCATGTGGTAACATCAATATCCTGCCTTAATAAGATGAAAGCTCAGGAACATAAACAAATCAAAAAAACAACTTCTCCTCTAAAAAAAGACTGTGTGCTAACTCTGAAAACTTGACATTATTCATTATGCATAATTATAATGAACACAGCACCATAATTAAGTTGTTCTGCTTAATTATTATTATTTTTATTATTTATCACATAATTTTTTATTATTATTACAAATCTTAGAAATATCTTTGAGGGAAACAAATAAATCACACTTTACACAGTAATCCATTCTACATTGTGAGCATTGAGTTGATTTTCATTATTATTGTGTTTTTATAAACAAATGAGGATCAAAGCACAAAAGAGAATTTCAACTTTGTGACAGACTCAGCAAGCGAAGCATCACATCAGTGATTACTGCACTGACTCCACATTTTCAGAGTCTCAGGCTGAGACCCAGTCCAGATCTACTCAGTCTGAACTGGAGAGATGATCAGAGGAGAGGAGTTTTTTCCTCCAGCATTGTTGCAGGGACTGAAGTACGGCAGCAGTTTGTCCTTGAAGCAGCAGCCAGTGAAGGAGTAGATGAGATCTGCAGTATCTACATCATAAAAGGAGACCAGACCCTCTCTGTAGTCCACAAACACCCCCACCTTCTGAGGAGGACACTTCAGAGACAGAGGGACAGAAGGGCCAGCAAGAGCTTTGTATTCATCTTTGTTTCTCAACCAAATGGTCCAGTATCCGTTCTTAGGGGTCAGTGCATCATTTCTGTTGATGGACTCTTGAGCCACTCCTAAATCCCACTTAGTTTTCCCTTTGACCTGAACCTCCAAGTAAAACCTGCCTGAAGAGAAACTCTGCTTTCCTAAAACACAGCAGCACTGAGAGAACCTCAGAGGAGTGTCTGGGAGCTTCTTCTTTGTGTCAGTGTGATGAACCTGTTTCAGATCTTCAGACAGAACAAGATTAGGATGAGCAGTGTCTGGATCCAGAGTGACGTCCACAGCAAACTGCTGTAGTCTCTTTAGTTCAATTCTTGCAGCCACTTGTTTAAATTGTGCAGTGAGAGTGGGCTCCAGCTCAGACAGAGCTCTGGCTGCTCTTCCCTCACATGTCTCCGGCTCAAAGCTCACGGTGCTCCAGTCCTTCAGGGCTGCAGCAGGTCTCAGTGCAGTGGAGCGCTGTAGAAAGAGGAGGTGGTCTTCAGAGCGTGAGAGCTGCTCCACCTCAGTGCTTCTCTTCTCCAGCTCACAGATCTCCTGTTCCAGCTCTTGGAGCAGGTCTTGGGCCTGTTTCTGGGTCTGTCTCAGCTTTTCTTGGACCCCCTCTAAGAACTGGTCCTGACTCCTCTGAAC
This sequence comes from Bostrychus sinensis, assembly GCA_020698575.1. Lineage (NCBI taxonomy): Eukaryota > Metazoa > Chordata > Actinopteri > Gobiiformes > Eleotridae > Bostrychus > Bostrychus sinensis. Next base: position 38,126,112 of record CM036243.1, on the reverse strand, counting down.
AGACTGCATGAGAGCAGTGAAGACCTGGAGCCCTGCGGCCATCTCTCTGTTAGCAACTCTCTGACTGAGCTCCACTGAGCGCTGGATCTCCTGGATCTTCAGCCTCCTCTGCTCCACCATGTGCTGGCTCTCAGCCTGAGTCTGCTGCAGAGAGGACTTTCTTTTATCACATTCCTCTTTCAGTGGAACAGCCTCATGGCCCTTGTGATCTGAATATGGACACATCACACAGACGCAGCTCTGGTCAGTGCGACAGAAGAGCTCTAGAGGCTTGTCGTGTTTGGGACACATCCTGTCTTCCAGGTTCTCCACAGGCTCCATCAGCTGGTGTCTTTTCAGCCCAGACATTGTCAGATGAGGCTGGAGGTGAGTCTCACAGTACGAGGACAGACAGACCAGGCAGGACTTCACCGCCTTCAGTTTGGGATCAGTGCAATAATCACAGGGGACTTCTGTAAGTGTTATTAATTGTTCCATAGACCTACTCTTCTTTCCTGCTTTGAACTGAGAGACCATCTCTGTGATAAAGGTGTTAGTTTTTAGCTCTGGTTTAATGTGGAAGACCTCTTTACACATGGGACAGAAACAGGGGACATTGGTGTCCCAGTGCTGAGTGATGCAGGTTTTACAGAAGTTGTGTCCACATGGAGTGGAGACTGGCTCAGTGAACACCTCCAGACAGATGGAGCACAGGAACTGCTCCTCAGATCTCACAGCAGCAGCCATGACCTGAAGACAGAGAACACACGTCTGACACTTTTACTTTCCTAAATGAAACTTAACAATGTTAGAAAAAAGCGTTCCTCACGTGGTAAATGCGCCTCACACTGCCACATAAATGTATCTAAAGTATGGCAGTCAAGGTTTTAGTTTGGGACACATGGGAGACTCAATTTGTGTCTTCACAGGTCTTAAAACACGAGTATGTTTCTAAACTCTAATGTTCTGTCTGTTAAGTACTGAGTGCAGTCGAATGCCTCCTTAGCCTAATTAGAATATTGGGAATACATGCAGAGTAAGGCAATCGGTTCTTTTGACCTGTAGGTAAACGTAGTGAATGTTTCAGATTCAATCAGTACAAATTAGGTTAAAGCCCAGGTAGAATATAACTGGTACAAGATGGATGCAGTACTGGGAGACACTACACAGACAGAAAGCACTGCAGGCAGGTCGCTGTAAACTGGATGTAAGGCAATAATTAAAATGTCTGTATTATTATGTAAAGGTTGGGAGCAGTAAGAGCCAGACAGAAGTAGTTTTGTCAGTGAAGTCTCAAACACAGTGACGACCATATATGGCATATCTTGGTTTTCTTCCTGTTGTGTCGGACTTGATGGGGCTGGAGTGGGTTTGGTTTTTTTATTTCTTTTTATTTTCTTTGTTTCAGACAAACTTACTTAGGTTTTATTGTTGTTGAAATTATTTTGACAATTAAATTCTTGTCACAAATATGAAGTAACGATGAGTTTAACGTTTTACACAGACCATTTGTATTTATTAAAACTGCTGTAAAGAGTTAATGTGAAACGTCTGTGAACAGCTCTGACAGTGTGAGTCCTGAATGACAGTAAATGTCTCTGTACTCACCAGAGTTAGTGCAGAAGTCTTCAGGTTGAACTTTTGTTGTTTTGAGCTGAAGTGGGTCCAGAGCCTGGTCTTGTCACAGTTCTTCTGTCGTTTGACAAACGTCTCCTCTGCTTTTAGAGGCGTGACGTCTGAGGGTTGTTGTGTTTCAGGTTGGGCCTGTTCTGTGCCAGGGCATGACTGGGTGTGACTGGCATCAACTCTCTCACCTTAAAGGAGAGATATATTTGTAAATGATGAAGTTAAAAACCCAACCTCTCCCTCCCCAGACACCTCCACCTGCTCCGACAGGAGTCAGTGAGCTTCACACAAGTCAACCCTGTCTACACCAAACACACTGTAAATCTATCTGATTTAAAACAGACACAGTCCAACCCTCCACCAAACTTTTTACTGTCACCTGACTTTAAGACACTGCTCCTGATTTCCTTTAAAGGTTTTCACTCAGACCCTGCACTCCTGCTTTTTCTTATAGCCCTTTTCCACCAACACTACTTGATTTTACTCTACTTTACTTGGTTAGGATCGTTTTCCATTACTTTGTAGTGTCGATTTATTGTGGGCAGGGCCAGTGGTGCCCAATTGATGTGACGTAAGCCAAAGAGCTGGAAAAGTACAGGAGAGTTTGAACAGCATTAGGCTGAAGATGATCATTTGCGAGCTGCTAAGAAACAATGTTTGAGGATAAGTCTCTCATTTTGGGTCACTTTGTCCAGCTCCCTCTGGACTGGCAGAGAAATGTATGGACCTCGTCAAGGCTCAACTGTGTCATTTTATGAGCAGCCATTGGCCTCACAAATATGATGCGTTGTGCTCAGCTGTTGTTGGGACTTTTAAAAATGGCGGTTTGTTTTTGTGGCAAACATTGTATGACACAAATGAGTCACAACTGACAAAATTCTCTGACAACAATCAGTGACCAGCGATCTGTCAACGTCACATTTTAGTACTGGTTTGAACCTCTGCCGAGCAGGTACTAAAACAAGTAGCTATACATATGTAATGGTTGTCTAATGGATAAGTTAACAAAGCAGGTAGAAACAAGCAGAGTAAAACCAAGCAGTGCTGGTGGAAAAGGGCCATTAGACTGTGCATCTAATACTTCACAAACAGCACAGACAGGTAAAGACAGGTAACGTTACGTCTGCTTACCTTTCTCCCACTGAGTTTATTCCACCTCGGCTCAGGTCGTCTCAAGATCAGTGCTGAGTTCTCTCTCTTCAAACCAACAGCTGCATATCTTAGATTATTATTCCACTCTGCCACACCTCAAGTAACCTTTTTATCACCGTATACACTTAAGCAGTGTTTATGACGTTACCTTAGGACAGAAAAAGAGCAGTGCCTTTATTCAGCCTCATAATAAACTCTGTCACTCTCCCTGTTTAACCTGAATCCATTTTTCTTATTTCTCTAAGAGCCTTGTACTGAGATGGTCTAACTGGGCGTTAGTGATGTGATGTTTTGTATCGAGGCTTCGAAGCGTGTGCAGAGCAGGGGAGGGGGCGTTTCCGCGATGCGCGTATCGAGGCTTGCTTCATTTAGGCGAGGAGCTGAAAATGATGACGTCTGAAGCCTCACTGCCCAGCTGTACCACGTGACTGATTCAGGAAGTGGTTCGGACGTTTTGACAGTGATATAAACCCCTCAGGCTCCATTACAAATGTGGGTGTTTGATGGAGAGTTGCGGTCAGTGAGAGTTTGTTGACAGTTTGGGTAGAGTTAGAGATAGTTTGGAGATTTAGGAGAGTCCCCTAAACCATAATCACTGGCCATACCTCAACATTACCCCAACCACCCTCACCTCACTGTAAATGATCATTTCCATTTATATATATATATATATATATATATATATATATATATATATATATATATATAAATGTATATATGATATATATATGTATATATGATATATATATATGTATATATAATATATAATATATATATATATATATATATATATATATATATATATATATATATATATATATATATACATATATTTATACACACACACACACACACACACACACAGTATACTGCCATCACTACAATATACATGTTTTGTATACTTCTTTATTTTGCAGACAGTTTTATTCACAGGCTTTCTACAAAATGCCACACACTTCAAATTCATGCCAACTGATATTTTTGCGTCCAGTAGATGTCCTACCAGAGCAAATGAAGCTTCAAGAAGCTTTGCGCTGGAGTGAACCACTTGGATGAAAGGCTTCAGTGCTTCATGAAGCTTCATCTGCCCATCACTACTGGGCGTCTTTATCAGTGAACTAAAACTTGACGCTTCATGTGCGTTTAAAAAACTAACCCCGTCATCAGTGGGCAGTGGCTGCAGTGCATTGTAGGCATTTTATAGCAAGGCTAATTCACAGAAGAGACTCACTTCTGAGGAGGCAGTGACTTTAACCATTTGGACCAGGACTTGGTGAGGAGCTGGTGACGCAAATAAAAGCTCAGTGGCCACGCCTCTGCTCAGGCAGGCTCCACCCCCTTAAAGCAACAGTATCCAGGTCCTCAAAGTTTATACACCAAGACCAAACAAGACCTAAACAAGGACTCAACTAGGACTAACCCAGGTCTAAGCTAAGACTAAACTAGGTCTAAACCAGGACTAAATCAGGACTAAATCAGGTCTAAACTAGGACTCTCCCAGGTCTAAACCAGGACTAACCTAGGTCTAAACTAGGGCTAAACTAGGATTGTACCAGGTCTAAACAAGGACTAGCCCCGGTCTAAACTAGTACTGAACCAGGACTAATCCAGGTCTAAGCTAAGACTAACCCAGGTCTAAACTAAGACTGACCCAGGTCTAAGCAAGACTGAACAAGGGCTGCACAATTAATTGAAATTGAATTGAAATCGCAATTTAAACTGTCACAGTTAGCAAATGGCAAAGGCTGCAATTATTATTGTGATATAATATCCTCTACAAAGAACAAAATATCCTGTCTCCAAAGGGTCCTAACTTTTATAATCTGTGCTAAAGCTGTAGTTTAGACCTTCAGACATGATCTGAAAGGCATGTGATTCCTTGTATTATATTAAAAGTGAAAATTTCAGTGTTTTCTCATGTGTCAATACTCCATCAAATGCTTAAAATGTAAACTGTCAACTGAGCATTGAGTTTAAAAAATATATTGCAAATCTCATCTCAACCGCAATATCTGACAGGAAAATCACAATTAGATATTTTTTCAAATCATTCATCCCTAGACTGAACTATTGGACTAACCCAGGTCTAAACTAGGACTAACCTGGGACTAAACTAGGTGCAAATTAGGACTAGCCCAGGTCTATACTAGGACTAAACCAAGACGAAACTAAGTCTAAAGAAGGATGAAACTAAGAGTAACCCAGGTCTAAATAAGAAATAAACTAGGACTAAACTAGGTCTAAAGTAGGACTAAGCTATGACATAACACAGATGAAACTAGAACTAAACCAGGACTTACATAATTGAGCCTATACCAGGGCTGAATCAGGTCTAAACCTGGACTAAGCAGTAGTCCACTCTGCTCCTGGTGTAAACGCTAAATTAAACATCAGGATATTTAGTGACTGTTTAAATATTTTCAAATTAAAATTGTATTAAAGACAAGTTTACTGTTGTATTTCATCTCTGTGCTGTTTCATCAGTCTGTCTAGCCTCACGTTGGTTTGTGAGATAATTCACACAGTGTTTTTAGCGCAAGGACTAATGGTGCATTCATCTGAGCCCCAAAATCTTAATTTTTTTTTTTTTTTTTTTTTTGAGTTAAAAGATTCACATGAACGTCTGCAGAAGTCAGAGAAAGCACTCGGGTCGAAACCTGATGCCTGACTTCCCCAATGTACGTCATCTGCTTTATGGACAGAGCAGTGAATGAATGAAACTTTTGCCCCGAGGGGAATTTGTCTTGGGCAAAGAGCATAAGAACAGAGAAGCAAACATTGCAAACAGTACAATATAACAGACAGAACACCTGAAACCATAAAAACCATAGATACAGTAAAAAAAAACCAAAAAAAACCCCAAAATAAAACAGTACAAAAGGTGCCGCATGACATTCACTGTCAGTGAGTCCAGCAGAGCATAGAAGTGCTAAGTCAGCAAAATGAAATATGAAAAGTTAACCAAGTTTGTTGAACAGCTGAATACTGCGTGGGACAAAGGATGTGATGCCTCTTTTGGTCCTCATCTGGGGCATCACATACCTTCGCCCAGATGGTAGGAGTTTATAATCGGACCACAGAGGATGTTGTGTGTCAGCATCTATCTTTTGGGCAAGATTCAGTGTATATTTGTTTGCTAAAAAAGACATGCTGTCCATTTGTTTGTCTGAAATCTTGCTACCCACTTTGACAACCTTTTCCTGTTTGTTTTTGTCTTGTAAAGACAGTGCTCCACCCCAGTATTGAATACAAAATGTTAAAATCATCTCAAAACCTATATAAAATAATCTCAGCATTGTTCTATCTACATTAAAATTACACAATTTCCTTAAAAAATACAGCCACTGCTGAACTTTTGCAAACTTAGCTGTGGTGTTGGAGTTCCATGTCAGGTTCTGGTTAATTATTGTACCGAGATACTTAAACTCAAGCACATTTTCAATGGTAGGGTCATTCACTAAGACAGGGAATTGAGAAGAGTTTTTTCTGAACTCAAAAATAATTTCTTTAGTCTTTTTTGCATTTAAAATCAGTGAGTTCTCCTTACACCAGTTATAAAAATAATTAATTACACTTTTTTAGTCTGTCGTTTTTGTTTAAAAGGCCAACAATAGCAACATCATCTGCGTATTTGATGAGTGAACAGTTACTTCTGCGGCTGACACAGTCGTTGGTATACAGAGTGAAAAGTAACGGCGAGAGAATGCAACCTTGTGGCACCCCGGTGCTGGTGGTGAGTACTGTAGATAAATGGCCATGTATATTTACCAATTGTTTTCTGTCAGTGAGGAAGTTGTATATCCACCTTTAAAGATTGTGGTTGACTCCCAGGCTGCTTAGTTTGGCAGCATGAATGTCAGTTCTGACCGTGTTAAAGGCAGATGAAAAGTCTGCAAACAGTATCCTCACATAGGAGGATGGTGTCTCCAAATGTTTATAGACCTGATTAAGCAGGATCACTGTTGCATCTTCAACACCTTCTTTGCTTTATAAGCAAACTGTAGAGCGTTCATTTGACTTTCTGTTTCAGACTTTAGGTGGGATAACAAGAGTCACTCAAAACACTTCATAGGTACTGTGGTCAGTGCAATAGGCCTAAAGTCACTGAGCTCAGAGGCACGAGTTTTCTTTGGAAGTGGCACAATTTTAGACAGTTTCCAGATCTCAGGAATTGACTAAATTTAGCGAAATGTGGAAAATATTTGTAAATACAGGACTTAGTTGCTTGCAACTGAGTTAATTTGTCTTTTCTTCTATGAGCTCTGTGACTAAACACTGCATGAGTTTAATATAAGCTGCCTATCGCATAAAAAAAATAAAAATATTGCCATTGAATTATTTTACCCCACAGCCGAGCTGTTTGGCTAAGGCTGTAGGATATTGTCTAAATTCATAAACGTTCAGCTTTTCAGTAGTGAGAAGGCTAATGCTAACACTGACTAGTTAGCTGTGATAAAGACTTATTAATAACATCACTGACCAATGTCTCTGTTTGTCTACATGTGGTGACTTTACGAGATAAAAGCTCATGAACATAAACAAGTGAGACAAACAACTTACCTCAGAAAGACTGTGTGCTAACTCTGAAAACTTGACATTATCCATTGTCACTGATTATAATGAACACAGCACCATAATTAAAATAGTAGTTATTTAATTGAATTATAATTTTTCTTAACGCACAATTTTGTATTAATACAAGACTTAGAAATATATTTGAGGGAAACAAAAAAATCACACTTTACACAGTAATCCATTCTACATTTTGAGCATTGAGTTGATTTTCATTATTATTGTGTTGTTTTTATAAACAAATGAGGATCAAAGCACAAAAGAGAATTTCAACTTTGTGACAGACTCAGCAAGCGAAACATCACATCAGTGATTACTGCACTGACTCCACATTTTCAGAGTCTCAGGCTGAGACCCAGCCCAGATCTACTCAGTCTGAACTGGAGAGATGATCAGAGGAGAGGAGTTTGTTCCTCCAGCATTTAAGCAGGGACTGAAGTACGGCAGCAGTTTGTCCTTGAAGCAGCAGCCAGTGAAGGAGTAGATGAGATCTGCAGTATCTACATCATAAAAGGAGACCAGACCCTCTCTGTAGTCCACAAACACCCCCACCTTCTGAGGAGGACGATTCAGAGACAGACGGACAGAAGGGCCAGCAAGAGCTTTGTATTCATCTCTGTTTCTCAACCAAATGGTCCAGTATCCGTTCTTAGGGGTCAGTGCATCATTTTTGTTAATGGACTCCAGAGCCACTCCTAAATCCCACTCAGTCTTCCCTTTGACCTGAACCTCAAAGTAAAACCTGCCTGAAGAGAAACTCTGCTTTCCTAAAACACAGCAGCTCTGAGAGAACCTCAGAGGAGTGTCTGGGAGCTTCTTCTTTACGTCGCTGTGATGAACCTGTTTCAGATCTTCAGAGAGAACAAGTTTAGGATGAGCAGTGTCTGGATCCAGAGTGACGTCCACAGCAAACTGTTGGACTCTTTTCAGTTCAGCCTTAAACACTTGTTTAAATTCTGCAGTGAGAGTGGGCTCCAGCTCAGACAGAGCTCTGGCTGCTCTTCCCTCACATGTCTCTGGCTCAAAGCTCACGGTGCTCCAGTCCTTCAGGGCTGCAGCAGGTCTCAGTGCAGTGGAGCGCTGTAGAAAGAGGAGGTGGTCTTCAGAGCGTGAGAGCTGCTCCACCTCAGTGCTTCTCTTCTCCAGCTCACAGATCTCCTGTTTCAGCTCTTGGACCAGGTCTTGGGCCTGTTTCTGGGTCTGTCTCTGCTTTTCTTGGACCCCCTCTAAGAACTGGTCCTGGTTCCTCTGAACAGACTTCATGAGAGCAGTGAAGGCCTGGAGCCCTGCGGCCGTCTCTCTGTCAGCAGCTCTCTGACTGAGCTCCACTGAGCGCTGGATCTCCTGGATCTTCAGCCTCCTCTGCTCCACCATGTGCTGGCTCTCAGCCTGAGTCTGCTGCAGAGAGGACCTCCTTTGGTCAAACTCTTCCTTCAGAGACACAAACTCATGGTTCTTGTGCTCTAGAAGGGGACAGATGGTACAGACGCAGCTCTGGTCAGTGCGACAGAAGAGCTCCAGAGGCTTGTCGTGTTTGGGACACATCCTGTCTTCCAGGTTCTCCACAGGCTCCATCAGCTGGTGTCTTTTCAGCCCAGACACTGTCAGATGAGGCTGGAGGTGAGTCTCACAGTACGAGGACAGACAGACCAGGCAGGACTTCACCGCCTTCAGTTTGGGATCAGTGCAATAATCACAGAGAACTTCTGTAAGTTTGGTTAATTGTTCCACAGAGCTACTCTTTGTTTCCAGTCTGAACTGAGAGACCATCTCTGTGATAAAGGTGTTAGTTTTTAGCTCTGGTTTAATGTGGAAGACCTCTTTACACATGGGACAGAAACAGGGGACATTGGTCTCCCAGTGCTGAGTGATGCAGGATTTACAGAAGTTGTGTCCACATGGAGTGGAGACTGGCTCAGTGAACACCTCCAGACAGATGGAGCACAGGAACTGCTTCTCAGATCTCACAGCAGCAGCCATGACCTGAGGACAGAGGACACATGTTTGACCTGAGGACAGAGGACACAGGCTGGAGAGTGGTGGAGGAGACATGTTCTAATGTTGGACACAACAACAGTGGTCCCCTAGAGTCTGGTCTCTGTCAAACTTTTCTTGTTTATATTTCTGATGCTGAAGTCATAACCTTAAATTATCCATAAATCTGTGGTTAGACATAGTCTCCTTATAGAGTTCAACAGTGACTGGCCACCCCAGTCTGGAAGTAAAATTCCCATTCATTTTTCAGCTCTGTGGTAACTCATAGCCATAAAAAGATTATTTTCACTATAAACACATATCTGAAACTTGTCAAAAGGCAACTTACAAACACATTCTTCAGAATTTTCAAGTTTTTGTAAATTTTTATTGATAGAAATCAATTGTGTTATCATCATGAGTTACCACAGAGCTGATTAGCTCTCGCTGAGCTTTTAAACTCTTAATATAAGCATTTTTTGAAAAGTCTATGGAAGAAAAAAATGGAAAATTTACTTCCAGCACCAGAGGGGGGTGGGCACTCTTGAGGTTTATACACAGAGAGTAACTGACTTTAGCCAGGCTAACCACACATTTACACAGAAAAGTCTCACATGACACAGCTTCTTTGTTTTACTCTTGTGTCGGCAAAAACAGAACTTTATATTTAAGGTGTTTCTTCTGTTTTGTGTGTGTCTGCTGACTGTTTTACATTTAATCAGCACAAATGAGGTTAAAGCCCAGGTAGAATATAACTGGTACAAGATGGATGCAGTACTTGGGCACATCACACAGACAGAAAGCACTGCAGGCAGGTCGTTGTAAACTGGATATAAGGCAATAATTAAAATGTCTGTATTATTATGTTAAGGTTGGGAGCAGTAAGAGCCAGACAGAAGTAGTTTTGTAAATGTCCCTGTGTCTATATTTGTGAGAAAAACAATAGTACAGCAGAAGCCTCTGGTATTAACACCAGAGCAGTAATAACTGTGTCAGACCACAGTAAATTCTGGTCTGAGGTTAATTTGTGCAGATGACTCTACATTTGCAAACTGGATTCATACATGTTAGAACAGGTCGAAGTGGAAATGAATGGCAACTAAAAATCAGGAAGTCATGAATCCTGGAGCACCAACACAGACTCAGTGAAGTCTCAAACACAGTGATGACCATCTATGGCATATTTTGGTTTCCTTCCTGTTGTGTTGGACTTGATGGGGCTGGAGTGGATTTTGGTTTTCTATTTCTTTGTTTCAGATTTGTTACTTAGGTTTTATCATTATAGAAACTAGTTTGGTAATAAAATTCTTGTCACAAATATGAAGCAACGATGAGTTTAACTTTTTACACAGACCATATGTATTTATTAAAAGTGCTGTAAAGAGTTAATGTGAAACGTCTGTGAACAGCTCTGACAGTGTGAGTCCTGAATGACAGTAAATGTCTCTGTACTCACCAGAGTTAGTGCAGAAAGTCTTCAGGTTGAACTCTTGTTGTTTTGAGCTGAAGTGGGTCCAGAGCCTGGTCTTGTCACAGCTCTTCTGTCGTTTGACAAACGTCTCCTCTGCTTTTAGAGACGTGACGTCTGAGGGTTGTTGTGTTTCAGGTTGGGCCTGTTCTGTGCCTGGACAGGACTGGGTGTGTCTGGCATCCTCTAATTTACAAAGAATGCTTTAATGAGAGATAAATATATTTTTAGGAATTATCAAGTCAAAACCTCCCCAGACACTTCCACCTGTTCCAAAAGAGGAGTCAGTGAGCTTTACACAAGACAACCCTGTCTACACCAAACACACTGTAAATCTACCTGATTTAAAACAGACACAGTCCAACCCTCCACCAAACTTTTCACTTTCTACGTGAGTTAATGTTCAACATTGACACCTTGCACTTGATTTCCTGCTCATGTTTTCATCCAGACCCTGCGCACCTGCCTCCTCCAAAAGATTCTGGCAAACCACTGGCCGCCTCAGGAGGAGGAAGTAGTGCTTCAACAAAACTGTTTACAATGAAGGTTGGAAGCCTCTGACCTTGACTGAGGTGGCTGTTGAACAGTGGAAAGAATACTTTTACTAGGATCTCCTAAATCCCACTGACACACCTTCCTGAGATCGAGCAGAGGCTGAGGACTCAGAGGTGGAGTCATCATCACCCAAGCTGAAGTCACTGAGGTGGTCAAAAAGCTCTTCCAGGTCAGGGCACCGGGGGTGGATGAGATCTGTCCTGCATACCGTGAGTTTCTGGACTATCTTGGTTGATGCATCGCTGCTACATAGCGAGAGCTTGTAACATTGCTTTGCTTTTTATTTTACTTTAGTTTAATCAAGAGGACCAGGAACACCACAGAAAAGCTAAAAGGACAGGCTAATCATCTTGCAAGAAGCTTTATTCCTTTGCACATGGCGTTCATGGTCCTCCATACAAGAAGTATCCAGGGAGAGTTAAGTCTGGGCGTCCCAGCTTAGACTGCTGCCCCTGTGACCCGGCTCCAGATAAGTGATATAAGATGGATGGATAAATATTATACAAGCACTGACAAGAATTTTGATAATTGCAGAATCATGTTAGTCTGACACTGAACCCAGCTCATAAAGTTGGAATAAAATACAGTTTTTTAACCTCTTCTCATAAAATGCCAAACAGTTTTTATGCATGAACTTGTTTCCCCTGGGTAACTGGGACTGTGTCTGTAATCACTGCCCCAGGTCATTACTGATGTGTAACTATAAAAATTAAAGAGAAATGAGTCTGAAAATAAAATGAGTCCAACTTTTCCTACATTTTTTAAAATTCAGTAAACAGAAGGCAGGAGGGTGGGGCTGTTGTTGTGGATGTTGGATAGAGGTTTTAAGTTAATGCAGTTTTAATGACCACTTCTATATTTTCCTAGTTTCACAGTATAACATATTCTTCCCCATCTGTGTGCAGTGATTTTATTAAAATCATCTGCATGCGTGGACGAGCTGCTGACAGCGCGTTTTGAATGAGCAGGTAGCACTTCCATAAAACCGCTCACATTTTCACCACTGTCCCTGCATCGCATAAAACCGCACTTGGCCTTTAATGCACCAATAATCAGAGTATTACTGCCCACAGCACATTTTCAATCTGCTCTGCTCCTCTGTCTGCGCAGCTCGTAAAACCTGCTGTCTTCAGAAAAAGAAACGGACAGAGAAACAATTAAGAAAACCATTATAATGGGTATATGAGGCTGCTGCTGTTGAGTGACAGAAACAAATGTGTTCTTGTGTTAATATTATGTACACTTATTATTTTACTGTTGGACCAATGAGAATGTGTTTTTCTCTTTTCTCTAATTAAATGTTTATCTATGTACCGCTCATGTTTGTGTCTATTTCACTGCAGATATCCACCGATTATGAATAAGTTGTGTTGATGTTCTGGGATAAAATGAGCATAAATCTGGACAAAGCAAGACATGGATAGGGACAAAAGACAAGGACAAAACATTGACTAAACAAGGTCTAATGCAGGTCTAAATTGTGCCAAAGCCAGGACAAAGAAATGGTCAAGGCTTCAAATATAAGACCCATGTCAGGAATAAAACTGACTCTAAACTAAATTAGGACTTGAGCTGCAAAAGACTCCTGAATATCACCAGAAGAGGCCCACGTATCACCAGTGAGACCTGTACCACAGTTTGAGAACCATTGCACTAGATACTAAAAGAAATATCCAAACAGAAAATTCACAAAGGTTGAACGTGATCATTTTGTCAGTGAACCTCAGCATATTCATCTTGTGGCTTAATGCTCTGCCTACTGACAACAAGCACGCCTGTGTAATTGAATCATATCGTATTTTTTGACAGTGTAGTGAAAAAATAATTTAATTTTGGCCCAATTGCGCTGACAGAGGAGAGGCTAAAGTTTGGACCGTTTTTTGTTGTACATTATCAGATTATATCTCTCACTATGACACTACAGATGAGCTAATGGACTTTATTTAACAGTCGTAGACACATTTTGCCTGTCCGTTACTGTTACGTCCGGGCCTAAAGACAGGGGACGTCCTGGGTCTGTTTAGTTTAGTGTAGTTTAGTTGTTTTTTATGTTTAATTATGTTTTATGTTTTATGTGTACCGTATTTTCCGGAGTATAAGTGGCACTAGCCAAAAAATGCATAATGAAGAAGAAAAAAACCTATATAAGTCGCACTGGACTATAAGTTGCATTTTTTGGGGAAATTTATTTTACAAAATCTGACACCAAGAACAGACATTTCATCTTGAAAGGCAAGTTATAGTAATAATAGAATAGAGAACAACAGCTGAATAGGTGTGCGGTTTGTTAACGTAACACATTGATGGTTATTCAGCTACATGAAGCATAAACAACAAACTGAACAGGTGTCTCGTATGTTAACGTAATATATTAACAGTTATTCACATAACTATAGCATAAAGAACATAATATAACAAGTTCACCAAACTCACCATCTCACTCCTAATCACTAAATCCTTTAAATTCTTCATCCTCGGTGTCGCTTCTGAACAACTCCGCCAACTCCGGAGGTAGACGAAGCGCCGCTTCCTCCTCTGCGTGGCTGTCGTCAGACTCAGCATCAGTTCCATTTCCAATTATTCCGCTCTTTCTCAGTTGTCTTTATAGCCTAAGTTGTTAGTGGTAATGTTTACATTTTAAATTGTCAGTGGTACAGGTGCAGCAGATGCTGGTACACAAGCCTAGAGCGCCCTCTAACCAACACCTGAAATATTTTAATATATAAGTCACACCTGAGTATACGTCACACCCCTAGCCACACTATGAAAAAAAGTGTGACTTATAGTGGTCGGTATGTTTGATTGTGTGACTGTTATGTTTTTATGCCTATTCCAATAAAGCCCTTTGAGGCAGCTCCTGTTGTGATATTGACATAAATATATAGACATAAAATTTAATTGAAATTAAATTGCAGAGATACTGTATTAATCATAAACCAGGCCAAGACATCTGCAGCAATTTCTACCACAGAATCTTAGCCTGCCTCACACTGTAGGCTTCTGTCAGTCCACCCCAGGGGAAACTGTGGCTACACAACGTAGCTCACCACCATCGACTATGGAGTGAATTAAATACCCCTTCCCTAAAGCGCTTTGGGTGACTTGTGTCATAGGTAAAGTGCTGTATAAATACCATTCCCTTTGCCTTTACAGTGTTGTCAATCAGTACAATCTTCAGACCAAAACCAGGTTTGAAGGAGCTATTGCAGCAGTTTACATAAAATTAAAATAAATTTGCAGACAAGTAGTCGTTTTTCAAGTTTTTTTTATGTTCTCTAAGGCTCAATGTGATGCTAGTATTGAGAAGAATCCCAGCTTTTTTTCTTGTGTTGCCCCCTGGCTTTTTGTCACTGATATATATTATTAGTACCCCTTCTCTGACATGATGACGATTCTTCAAAAAGCATAATTTTTATTACTACAGGCATTGAGGAATTACTTTATTGTAAATACAAATTCTTCTGCATTTTTAAACTTTTACTATAAAATGATAAGAAAAATCATAAGAAATAATAAGAAAAAAGTAAATAAAAATGGAATTAAAACATTAAATAAACATTCTTTAAAATAAAATATAACATAATATAACAGTATAAACTACAATACAAGCACTTATTTTACTAAATATTTTATGTTCAAAATAAACATAAAAAAATAAATAAAAATCTTTGCAATCAATTTTCAAATGATTAAGTAACCCCTGAAACACACTCATGTACCACTAGGGGTCTCCGTACCTTTGGTTGGGCAACACTGTGTCACAGAATACATGCCCTCGTAGTGAAATGTCAAGTACTCTGTCACATTACTCTGAGTAACTCTGAGTAACTCTGAGTAACTCTGAGTAACTCTGAGTGTACCAAATACTACTCCCACATTAAATAGGTTGTGTTCATGTGACGTCATAGAATCCTAAAGAGCCTTTAGTTTAAACTCAGCTGGAGCCAGGTCAGAGCTCTGAGGTAGAATCTGCTGCTACAGATTGAAAATGCAGATGTGTTGGTGTGGTTTAGAGCTAGTATCTCTGTGAGTACTGGGCTTATCCACATGAAACAAAATCTGATGCAAAGTCCAAAGTCTTATCTGTCAGTACAAATGACCTAAGGTGCAGTTACTTCTTCACTAGTGCGTCTAAAGTGGTGATATTATTCAAACTCACAGGCGTGATTGCTGTCTGTAGACTCTGCATTAAGCCACAAGGTTATTATGTTGTGGTTGTAGACTCAGTTGCTAACAGAAAATGATCAGGTTCAATATTTGTGAATTTTCTGTTTGGATATTTTATTTGGAAATTGTGTCTCATCTGTGCATTTATACAGCTCCCTGCTCCATCTGAGGTTTAGACATCATCAGACTCTAGAACATGAACACAAACTATTGCTTTGTGAAAGTGTGTGAATGTGAATATAACGTGCTGGATAGAGCAAAATCCATCCATTTCCTTCCTCTTTATCCACGGTGGAGTTGCAGGGTCAGCAGTCTAAGCAGGAATGGCCAGACTTTCCTCTCCCCGGACACTTCCTTCAGCTTGCCAGAAGAAATCCTAGAGACATAGTCCCTCCAGTGTGTCCTTGGTCCTCCCCGGGGCGTCCTCCCTTTTGGACATGCCCAGAACACCTTCCCAGAGAATCTCAGTGACTCCTTTTGATGTGGAGGAGCAGCAGCTCTACTCCGAGCTCCTCCCCCTTCCTCCCATCCTGCAGAGGAAATTTCATTCATTCATTTCGAGCGCTTGAATCTGGGATTTTGTCCTTTAGTCCTGACCCACAGCTCATGACGACAGGTGAGAGTAGGAACGTAGATCAATCGGTAAATCCTTCTAAACCGATAGATCAACCACAATACGGCAAAATATTAATGTAAAACCACATGCTCTGAATAAAATAATACAGTGGTTGCTCTTTGCTCATATCCTTTCCATTTTTAAGCAGCGAGAATGAAATTATCACATTCTGTTATGAAA
This sequence comes from Bostrychus sinensis, assembly GCA_020698575.1. NCBI lineage: Eukaryota > Metazoa > Chordata > Actinopteri > Gobiiformes > Eleotridae > Bostrychus > Bostrychus sinensis. The sequence continues at coordinate 38,109,823 of CM036243.1, read as the reverse complement.
ATGACCTCCATAAAATCTCCGTGAGGTATTTTCAGCCCATTTTAGGAGCGTTGCCAGGTCCTCGGGGAGTTATCAGCGCGGAGAGGAGGGACAGAAAATGGCCGACGCCAGGCAGCCTCATTATTACAGTGATGGTGATATGAGCTGTTAGAGGGCCACACAGGGACCATCGGGAGCAGCTGGAACAGTGAGAAAACCCAAAAGAGACTCCACAAACACAGTTTATATGACTATAGATAATTCTTTTTAACAGGTTTTACCACTGTCCAGGACACAGTCAATGATGATCTACTTGTTATGACTCTCTGATGGAGAGTTTTATTGGATTTGCCTGTCTGGTCTGTTTCTAGACTGATGGTGAATGAACTGACTCTTGTGTGAAGCTCTGAGCAGAAGAAGTGGAGCAGAAGAGGAGCAGAACCAAAATAATAACAGTCAGCCCCTAAATGCAATCAATTCTAAATATTTTTGTGACTCTGTACTATAGAAATTATCTGTATTATACTATCTATATATTATTGTAAAGCCAGACGCACATTGACAAAAGCTATGATTGTGATCCTTTTGTCATTGTTTTGGTAAATAAGCTGTTGTGTATAAATATAATCAAATTTTATAAGGAACAATAACATATGTAACATGTATGTGTGTTTCATTTTGGTGTGATCTGAACTGACTCAGCTGTAGAAGAAAAAAGACCAAGCACAGCGCTGCCCCCTGTTGGACTGGAGACGCACACTCTTGTTCACTACAGTGGAAGTGTATCTGCCAGTGGTGGAAGAAATAGTGAAAGTCTGTACTGAAGTAAAAGTACAGCTAAAGGAGCAAAAATGTACTCAAGTAAAAGTAAAAATAATACCCTTATCACCAGTATTTCACACAGACTCAGCTCATGAATGAGTTAAATGTGAGGGATTTTGCTGATTCCAGATGAAATGAACAAACTGCTGCAGTAGAAGAGACTGAATCTGTCTCTGAGCTCTTCTGTCTTTATTATTCTGATGTTTCTAAAGGAGTACTACTTAATTGCATCTTATATTTAAGTACTGTGTGTCTACAATGAGGCCATGACAAAAACACAGGATTTTAAACCAAAACTCAAAATACTTTGTACTTCAAACCAACTCAGAAATGTAGCGGAGTAAAAGGTACTGACACTTGCTCTAAAATGTAGCGGAGTAAAAGTACCTCTTGTAAAATTTACTCAAGTATAGTACAGATGCATGAAAATAGTATTTAAGTAAAGTAACTAAGTACTTTTACTTTGTTACATTCCACCTCTGGTATCTGCTGAGGAGTGTGCGCAGTGAGACCAGATGTGCTGCATTTTTAGCTCAAATGTTGTGTCCTGGAAATTGGGCCTGAGTCCTTCATTTTACTGTGGGCAGCAGAAATGTTTTTTTTAATCCAGTGATTCTCAACTGGTGGGTGGGGACCCAAAAGTGTGTTGCAGAACCATTTTCAGTGCCTCACGGCCTTTGCCAGGTCATAGAGTGTCACAGATTAAGACTCCTTAACAGCAGGTGGCAGTAAAACCTACAAGAGCAAAAAATCCAGTTTTTATACATCTTGGGTTGAAGTTATGCTGCTTAATTTTCCTCAGAGCACAATGTCTTTCAGTATTTACTGACCGAAAAGTTTGTTTTGTACTTGAATCCTTTTGAATTGCTCTTTTTATTGCACTTTTTGATTTAATGTATTTTTCATTTAAACACGTACTGAGTAAAGCTCTGACTGTGAGGTCAGGCTCATGATCAGTGCCTGGATAAGTCACCGGAGAATTCAACACGATACTGATACTTTTTATTCTGGATGTGTGCCTTAAATCAAGTTCACATCTAAAGTGAATGACAGGGAGAGTTGTGTTTTTAAATCAAGTGCAGCTCAGTGACTGTAGAGGGCATTAGTTCCCTCTTGATCGTCACCACCTGTTTGGTTTATAACTGTGCTCTTGTACGGTCACATCTCTTTCAGTATTATAAGCAGTGCAGACAGAGTTTTTGCTTTAATGCTGCTCATGTCAGTGCCTTGTTTCCCTGTAACTTAACCCTGCTTAAGCACCAGTTGAATAAAAACACATAGGTCTGAGTGCGTAAGAAAAGGCTATGAAAAGTGTATATTTGAGTCCACAGAAAAGAAACAGTTATTGAACATATACATATCCACTCAGAGTATACAGGACCGTAAATACCAGCGCCGAAGTACTGAAATCATGCAAATATAACACTTTATTCAGTTTGTCCACTTAAATACTCTTCATAATTACAGCAGTCATTGCACAGTCCCCGACCGGTTACAGAAAAAAACCCAGCCTCCCCGGAAACGCAACACCAAAGACTTACTGTACTTCCACTGACAAAGAGAGACAGAGGGGTACGGCACGGTTTGGGCCAGAACAGCACTTACAGTATATGGGCAGGGAATGGGGTAAAAAGTGTCCTAAATACTGGTGTCTTACTGAAAATCTTAAAAGGTTCTGCTTTGTTCAGGCTTTTTAAAACAGTGTTGAACTCCTTTGCATTTGTATTTCAGGTTTTATAACTTAAAATAATGTATATATACGGAAAACATCTTCTGTTAGGAGTCTGTCGCCCCCTGCTGGCAACAGTAGAGACTGAACAAAGCATAAAATGCTTAATTAGCATGGCTGTTAGCGACATGTGGCTAACAGATAGATAAATGAGCTGACTGCTTTGTAGTGATGGAGGTTTAAGGCTGAAATGATCAGAATGAGTCCGGTGAAGGTGGGCTTTAGAAACACACAGGAACGCTTCACGTTTCTACATAGAGCTGTGAGACCGAGCGTTTTCAGCTCTGGAGAAGGGCAGCGCCTCAGCATACAGGATTACTCAAACATGTGTGAATGAAACAAAATACTACTCCAGGTCTGTTTTTGAGGAGGAGACAACATTATAACATGGTTAAAGAGAGGAAAAGTCAATTTAGCAGAATAGGGGATCTTTAAATAAAACAGCTAAAGATCGATGCAGTCACTAATGTTCTCTACCCAGGCTCTGACATTACACACATGTAGTCAGTTGGTTGTCAGTTGCCAAAACCATCTTGATTATTCATAATTAGCAATATTTGGAGGCTAATTCTAACTCCTCCATAGAAAATGTATTGTGGTCTGTTTAGCTTATAGCATCATTCTCAAATCAGAACTTAGTAACTTTTTTACCTTAAATAGTTTCAGAGGCTATGTGATGGTTAAATGAGTTGTTGTGGGGTGACTGAAGCATCCTGCAGCGCCCCCCGTGTCTCTGGGCCGAAAACGACACTGACAAGTCTGAGCGTTGCCGACCCGGAGTCAGGAGAGTCTCGACTTTCAAGAGAAAGTGGCACAACAAGCCAAACGTCAAGCTAGAGGTGGCTTTATTTCTCGATTTTTGTCATGGCAGTAAAAACTTTGTACATATACGAGGAGGAGAAAATGAAAGTAAAACGGAGCGAGGGGTCACATGAGTCGACTGGGCTTGTGAGTATTTACGAAAGTATTTACGAACTATAGGGGGCGCTTCGGAGAGTTATATGAAGCAAAAGCAGTGAAGAAATTAGAAAACTTAAGTCCTTTTTAAAGAACTGTTCACAAACAAGAGCCTAAGTCACGAGGTGCTGATCCAAACCGTGTCGTAACCGCATGGTCAGACAGAGGTCTGTAGTTCAACGCTGTCCCACTTTCTTTTTTGTGTGTGTGTTTTCTTAAACCCTTTTACCTTCACCAAAAAACATTTCAGATTAAACAGGCTCAGTAGAAAAACAGTCATTGGTTCCTACAGTTTTTTGTCTTGTATATTTTTTGTACAAAATTCACAGATAATTTCATAGTTAACCCTCAGACTTTAGTTTATACACTTGGCTCCGCCATCCGGCCCCCAAACGGCTGTAAAAAACAAAAACAACAACACAAAAAACACTTGAAAAACAGTGCTGCATTCACACTGCAAGGAAAAGTGGACAAGATTTAGATTTTTACAGCTGTGATTATACTGAATATAGTAAAATTAACTAAACTAACGTCATATGAATCTGATTTTGCCCACTTTTAAGGCCAGTGTGAACGCAGTCAAGTGAAACTAAATAAATTCATAAAAAGTGCAGTGGAGTGCTATTGTAAAAGTCAAAAACTGTGTCACGTAGACCCAGTTTTATCACATTTAAGTCAGTAATTCTTCCCAGTTAATGTACTTTATGTGTGAAAATGTTACTTAAATGAAAGTATATTTACACAAACAGTGGTATAAGATATATTAATAATGTTTCTTTTGTGCAATTCGTGCCATGGTTTCTCTCTTTTTCCTCAAATCCATCTCAACTCAGAAGAAGTGGTACGTGTGAAGAAGTGGTAAGTTTGGAGATATCTTTGCTGTTTACAACTTTATGCACCACAAAGATTGCTGAGAAGACATTTGTTTAGATATTGTTGCAAAAGATGACAATACTCTGCTGCCCTCTGCTGGTCTCTTCACCTGTTTCTTTATGGCTGTAGTAATTTAATTTTTGCTAACATTTTCTTTTAGTCAGATAATCTTTGAAAATGTGCTGCAGATCTAGAGGTGACCAAGATTGGTTTAAAAGTGTAAACAAAAGCAGAATATAGTCCCTTGACATTTTCAAGGGTCTTTCATTTAATTTAACTTTTTTTTTAGAAGCTTCTGTCTTTTGACCCAATGTGAAGGATATCATGAATGCAAAGCAAACTACTCAAAGTACTTCATCGGGGTCAAAAATAAGTCTGGTCGTTTTGCTAATCCACCAGGCGTACTATCAGACAATGAAGCTCAATTTTTAATATAAGTCCTTTTTCTGCTTGTCTATCCCTTTCCTTTTCCGTCTCCCCAATGTCACACCAATCCCGATCTCTTCACAGACCGGTTTAATCTGTATAATTCTCCTTTTTCTCTTTTCATCTTTTGAATTTAGGCAAACGACATGCACACACACATACGAGACAGTGGAGTCTATTTCATCTCCTCCAAACTCAGACTTAGCTGTAAAAGTCCGTCTTGGGGACACTTTACTTTCTCTCTCCGAAGACCGAGGTGCAAGAACCACTAATGAGCACTTTACAGTCATTATTGTACGTAGCTAATTGAGATGGAGAGCTGATAACCAGACGTTGTGCAAAAAAGGGGAGGATTTTGGCCAAGTTTGACAAAGTTTGAATAACGTATGGGATACGACTGAGAGAGGCGTTCCCACAGATGAAAGTCAGGATTAAATGAGGCATGGTCTTGGTGCATTTGAGGTTTTCATCAAATTACAAGAACCAGAAAGACAAAGAAAACCAGCTTTAAGAGCAAGACCAGAGTGCACCCCGCCTCAGGCCTAATGAATATTATGATATTAATGAAAATAAGCTTTTGAGGATGAATAAAGGGGAAGAAATGGGTTCTAGAGTCACGTTTTTGTTGCTTTATTTCTTTTTTTTTTACCTCTTTGGCAAAGTGGGTACTACTGCCCCACAACTACACTACAAGGTCCTGGGTTAGATTTTTTGGGTACATTGTAGTAATAATAATAGTAGTAGTAATAGTAGACATTATTTTTTGTGTCGGACACTGTCTAGAACCAGGATTTTTGTAAAGGATTCTGTAGATATAAGGAGCTTTGTGGCTCAACGGAGCATTCACCCCTGAACTAGAGCCTTGGTTTTAGTCCAGGTCTCGGCGTTATATTTTTACCACTGTGAGACGGATTTTTTGTTTTTTTGTTTTTAATTATGAATTTGGTAGGGGCTAAGTTTTCGTTCAAGCCACACGGGTCAGTAAAGGAACAAATTATTAGTTTTAGTGGATTTTAGTGGATATAAGGGCTTTGGAGCATTTACCCCTGAACTAGAAGATCCCCGGTTTGAGTCCAGGTCTGGGCACTAAATCTGTTCTGTTGCGAGATAGGGTCAGTGTCATGGATGAGGTCTGTGCTCTGTTTTCTTCTCTTCTTTCCAGTCTTTCATAATTAATTGGTAGGGCCTTATTACTCAGGGCTACAGTACACAGTAGTTTGTTTTTAAAGCGGTAATGTCAGCTGGATGCAGTTAACGAACGCTGTGATCTCGTTTGCTGCCTAGCGACCGACTGTTCGCTGGTTGCCCCCGGAAACAACAACCACCACCATCATCAAGACCACTGCTACTACTAACGTAAGCCACAACGGGTCAGTAAAAGACACAGCTTCTTTACCACTGAGATATAAGGGGTTTTGTGGTTTAATGGGTAGTGCATTTACCCCTGAACTGGAAGCCCTATATATTTACCATTGTGAGTACTGTTCTTGACCCTGTTCTTGCTGCTAAAATAATCTCACGCTTTTCATTCATGTGGAGCTGTGTCCAAATCTTGGAAAATTCTCAATGAACACTGTAACAATCTGTGTTTCTTTCTCAAAATGCCTCGAGACCAAGCGGCCGATTAATTAAACATGACTCAGCTTCCAAACCTCAGCTTGAATTCCCTCGATAGAAAAAAAGAGAAAATGCTTCCAGCGTTTTGCAAATGTGTAGTTAGAAAACGCAAGCTGATCTAATCTCACCAGCTCACCTCCTCAAAGCAAATAGGACAGTGGTTCTCAAACTTTTCACGCCAAGACCTATAATAAAGATTTGGCTTTGCAAGTTTAATAGACAAAATTATTAAGCAAGGATAAAAAAAATGGACTGAAACAAGGACTAAACCTGGTCTATGCAAGGACAAACATTAGACTAAATGAGAACTGAACCAAAATGTCTAAACCAGGACTAATCTAGGTCTAAACCAAGACTAGACGGGGATTAATACAGAACAAAACGAGCGTAAACATCCTCTATTCAAACACCAACACTTGCAGGGTGCGGGCTGAAGGCGAGGCGTCAGATCCATTTGTCACCACCGCAGGAGTCTGACAGAGAGGTGTTCCTGCGCCAAAACCTCTTTAAACTGCAGTTGGCTCAGGAACACAACAGAACGCTGCGTCTCATCTTGGAGTTGCCTTCCACTCCTGCTCCACAGACCTGCGCTACATCGACAGTGTTGTGCTTTTTGCTGCGCCTGGCCATCATTGCTGAGCGCTACTTGCTAAAGGAAACATTGCCTCTAGGCCTCACTATCAGCTGTTTGTGCCGCCGTCAACAACAAGCAGCTCGAGGTCATCAGCAGGTTTCAGATACAAGATGTCCAGGTCCTTCTTGCGGGACCCTGAGATCATCTGCCGCCCACAGCAGGCCCGCACTGCTTTCTGTCATTTCTAAAGAGTCTGGTGGAGTGGAAATATCTGCACATCCACAAAGATTGCACATTTAGCACCTGTGTGGTCCCTGTCCTCCTGAAAGGGCCAGAGTCCGTAATTGACACATACCACAGAACCTGCCTTCACAATATCCTCAACATCCGGGGGCTTTCATCATGCCACAAACAATAAAGTCTATGCAAGGGCAGGCTGCACCATCCCTAGGGACGTGGCCAGGATGGACGCCAGGGTTCCACCCAAGCAGGCTTCCATTGCCAGTGTGTTTTTCTGTCCCTCAGAAATTGCTGCCGCTCCCCCAGAGGTCGCCCCAGACTGTTGTAGACGACCTAGATGGCACCAACGAGACCCCTGGCTGACCTCATGGCCCTATCCCAGGACCGCCCTGCCTTCAGACAGATGGCCACTACTGTCACATAAGTGAGTAGGTAGTACTTAAAGGAGCCCAATTATGCAAAATAGACTTTTCTGAGCTTTCTATCATGTTTTAATGTTGTTCCTGCATCAAAAACAGACCTGGAGGTGTGTTTTTGTTTCATTCACACCTGTTTGAGTAACTCTGACTTCCTGAAAGGACAGAGACGTCTTGTTTCACCGATGTCTGCCATTTCCACCTGACCACGCCTCTCTCCCTCATGGCCCAGTCCCGTTCAGCTCACACCTCCCCTGCAGCAACCAAACAAACCCACCGCAGACTGCAGCGTTGCAGCAGCACATGTGAAAGGGCGTGACAGCAGCTGGGCCGAGAGCTCTTAAAAAGACAGAGACCTAATCTGAGCGTTTCTCACAGAGTCAAATGATGAGTTTCTTCAAATAGTTTTTTTTTTTCAATAATTATTGAGTTTTCTGACCAACAAAACGTAAGATGTTGATCTAGAGGTGTCCAAAATTAATTTAAAAGACACAAAAAACAGCATAATATGGGCCCTTTAACATTTAAGTTTAAGTAATCCAGGACTAAACCAGGTCTAACCCCAGACCAAGCCAGGACTGAAACAGGAATACATTTGGCTCTAAACAAAACTAAACTATAACTTGACTCCTGAGTACCACCAGTGGAACCCTGCACCACAGTTTGAGAACCACAAATAGCAAATCTTCACACACTTGCTCTTGCCTCGAAACCACATCTTACACAAGAAAGTGGAAGGACAGAGCTAATTTCTCTCAAAAGGACACGGTCTCCTTGAGTGGGAGGTTTTTGAGTAAAAGCGTTTGAAAAGGCCAGCGATGACAGGAGCTCGAGTCTGACAGAACTATTATCAGCGGCTCAGAGTGGCTCTCAGCGTGTGAGAGCCAAGACAGCGCCGTCAGACTGACAATACACAAACACTACAAAAACAGAGGAGTTAAAAGTGTTTCTGTACATAAACACGCATAAAAATAGACCCCTGTTCTCAAAATGAGTCCATCAGTGAAAATGTAAGTCTGGGAAAAAGGCCACGATACAGATTACAAGTTCAATTTAAAGGGTAGGGTTAGTTCTGGTTTAATCCTGGTTTTAGTCCTGGTTTAGTCCTAGATTGGTTCTAATTTAGTTCTGATTTAGTCCTAGATTAGTCCTGGTTTAGTCCTGATTTTAGTTCCAGTTTTAGTCCTGGTTAGTCCTGGTTTAGTCCTAGATTGATTCTAGTTTAGTTCTGGTTAAGTCCTATAATAGTCTTGGTTTAGTTCAGTTTCAGTCCTACTTTTAGACCAGGCTAAGTCCTGGTTTAGACTGATTTAAGTCATGGTTTAGTCCAGTTTCAGTCCTAATTTTAGTACTGGCTTAGTCCTGGTTTTAGTTCCAGTTTTAGTCCTTGTTTAGTCGCAGATTGGTTCTAGTTTAGTTCTGGTTAAGTCCTGTATTAGTCTTGGTTTAGTTCAGTTTCAGTCCTACTTTTAGACCAGGCTAAGTCCTGGTTTAGACTGATTTAAGTCATGGTTTAGTCCAGTTTCAGTCCTAATTTTAGTACTAGTATTTAAGTCCAGACCTTAGTACTGGTTTAGTGCTGAATTAGTCCTGGTTTAATTCAGTTTCAGTCCAACTTTTAGACCAGGTTAGGTCCTTGGTTTAGTTTAATTTGAGTCATAGTTTACTCCAGTTTCAGTACTAGTTTAAGACTTGGTGTAGTCCAGGTTAAGTTCTGGTTTATTCTTGATTTCAGCCCTGCTTTTAGTCCTGTCTAGATCTTCATTTTAGTCCTAGCTTAAATCCTATTTTTTTGTTTTGTTTTTGTTTTTTTCACTTTAGTCAGTACTTTGAAAGCTAAATATTTTCTAAGGGGGTACTTTGTGTGAAAGTCTAGAGGTTTGGAGTTCGAGAAATCAGAGAAAACCATGGCACCGGTAGAGAAAACTTCACTACATTCATTAATTTACAACACACTTGATATCATAACAAAAGCAATACAACTTAATGCACACATTAGATAAAAATAACAGAAGAAGGAGTGTTTTTCACAGCTGTGTGGTCGGCCCCCGTCAGACTCCCGCCGTTTGGCACTTAAGACCATGAGTTCGTGTAAACGTGGAGATTATACTGGTCCTTACTGTGAGTAGGCAGGTGTGAGAAGTGTGTACAAAAAGAAAAAAAAAACAAAAAACAAACACGTGGCACTGCAGTATTCAGTCTAACTCTACTCAAACACGAACAGGATAGATCCACTGCTCGGGACAGTCACGTGTCTGAGAGGGGTGCGTCTGGTGTAAGAGGAAGTGTCACAGTTGTCCACCGGTAAAAACGCTGTCAGTGTGTTTCAGCACTGTCCCGTGGTTTAGTCTGCCAAAGGAAATCCACTCAGAATGTCAAAATACAACACTTTAATTCATGTCAGAGCTGTTTTTTTTTTTCTCAAAAGTTTAAGGTGGTTGTATTGTAAAGGCTCAGACAAAACAAAAACTTGCTTTATGTCATTTTTTAACTTGCTGGTTTGTCTTATTCTCAATTTTTTTAATCTTATTTGACTTTTATTGTGGATGTGATACCTTTTCATCAGCTTTGATTTATGTCCTATTATGTTTTTTGCTTTTTTTCCCTCTGCCTGAAAACCTGAACTCTAACCACAAATCAATTCCACCTTAAAGTATAAATAAAGTGACCTGAAACTGAGCTAAAGCTGAAAACACAACAGAATTTTAACAGCTCTCATTTGTGGCATTGATAAATTTAAAAACTGGTTAAAACTGAAATCATGTGTATGGAAGAGGTCATTATTCCTTCACTGCCCAGCCACACTTGGTTGTGGGGCCCCGGGGCAGACCGGCAGAGACGTGGCTGCTGTTCTGTGCCTATGGACTCTCTGACCACCACCAAACACAGTCACCAGGGGCGCTGCAGGGGCCCCACGGCAGAGGTTAGAAACAGAAAGGACTGTGCTTTTTATGTAAACCAAAAAAATAACCGCAAGCAGAGATAAAGGACTCTCACCTGTCTTGAAGAAAAGTTATCTGTGGCAGTGAGAAAAAAAGAGAGAAAGAGGAGAAAAGAAAACAAGAGTGGTGAGCATAACAGAGTAGTAAATTTAGCTCAGATTTGTTACGCTCAGAAGTCTTACAAATGTGGGTTGGAGGCCCCTGTGAATTTTGGATTAGGGCCCCAAGAGACCCTAGCAGTGCCTCTGCCAAATGTCTTTCTCAAGGATACAACAGTAGTATGGACTTAAAAAAAAGTTTTTAATTATTAATAAAAGGAGAACGCTTTTCCAGCTATGCTTAGTTTTAAGACATCTATGATTTTTTTATTTTTTTTCTATGAGATGGGACTGGGAGTTTGCTGTTGTTTTTATTCATTCATTTTGGTTGGGCATGGATTTTGCTCTCTCTAAAACACACTGTATACAGAACCTAGGCCATTCTGTTAGTTAGTCATGGTTATGATAATGATTTTTAAACAGAAATTAAGATTACTGTAGGCTGGACTCGTTTCCTCATTTTGATGAACAACCACCTTCAAACTATTGAGAAAAAAAAAAAAAAACTTTCACTGTATAAATCATCTCCAACATCAGATATAAACCACGTTAAAGCCCTGCTTCCTTCCTGGAGCTGCTCTAAACCAGCCAGGACCAGTTCGACTGAACCGGTCCCACTGTACACAGTGATTTGATCGAGACTGATCATCCACAGTCACTTATAACAACACTTTTTTTTTAATTAGAATGTAGGCTTACTTGCATTTCTATATAGTTTTGAATGGTTAAAACTCCCCTGCTATGGACATTTTTGTAGTTTAAAATGCATGCCACCATACAGTTAGGTGGTCATAATGTTTTGGCTAACCAGTCAATGTAGCATTACTTTTTTTAGCCAAAGCAAACTCCAAAAAAGGAAGCAGGACTTTTGTATTTAGTCAAAATTATGGCACGGCATTTTCCAAATGGCACCGAACGACAGCTCCTGACGAGTCTGAAGTAAAAATGCTTTTTATATCTTTGTACAACATAAATATATTCTGTTTATAGACAAGAGTACAACATTTCTCAAAGAGGAATCAAATAAAATATTAAATTCTGGAGATTTGTCCCTTTAACACACAACACACGTCCCTGACAGAGTCACCTGTGCCACCTCTGGTTAAGAATTATAATTATTATTACCCAGCTTCTAACACATCAACTGTGAGGACAACATGTACCCCTAGAAATATTTACTCAAAGTACAGATAAATGAAAATAGACCTCAGAGTAAAGTAACTACGTACTTTTACTTTGTTACCTTCCATCACTGCCGTCAGTACTCATGATGTTATGCCAATGTAATAATTCTGTGTTGGTACTAAAATAGTTCATTCCTATTGCTTTAAAAATGTCTTGGGTTTTTGTTGCCAACTATTCTCAAGGTTACAGAGAATAGACACAGCTCTGTGAATTCAGGACAGGCCACACTAAAACAACAGTGTCCTGGTTCACCTGACACTGAACGAGACAGCACTGTTCCAGGGCGAGTGAAGCGTCTGTCCACTCACCGTGAAGGAACCTGCCGCTGGACAAACCAAAATCATAACACCACTCCAGACAAAAACAGGTCTGAGCCGTGGTTTGGGGCCAGATCTGACCCCGAGTTTCTGTCCGGACCAGTTAGATCCTCAGATTCAGGTCTGTCTCTGACTCTACGCACCGACCTGTTCACTCTGGGATACTGTCCTCGCTTCTTTGACTTTCTTCCACTGTGTTAAAGTCAAATTCAACTTAAATCAGTGGCAATTTGTTCAGTGCTTGAGTAATTTTTTTTTTCTCACTTTTACTCTAGTCCGTTTGAATGTATTTTCTGACCTCAGTGACAGGATACAGGTTTAGGGAGAAGTAAATTTTGCTGTAAACTTTCTACGCAAGTAAACTTTACTCAATAATCCTTTGCTTTTACTTAAGATGTCATTTTGTTGAGTAATATTATTTTGAAGTAACAGCACTTTTACTTCAGTACCTATTTTAAAGGGACTATATTCTGCAAAACGTCCTTTTCCTCTCTTTCTCCCACATTATAATGTTATTCCTTCATCAAAAACAGACCTGGAGTTGTAGAAAAACAAGGTCCAGGCACTCACTTGGTTGAAAAAGTATAAAAGGCCTTTATTAGATGAGGGCTGGAGACATTAAAACACACCAACGCGTGTCGGCTTGCGCCTTCTTCAGGGTGTGTACACAAAGACAAAGGGAAACACTAATTTATACTCCTGAGTATAAGGACTAAAGCTGTCCTCCCTGACACAAGGGGCAGTAACCAGAAATTTTGAAATAGAAAAACTATGGTTATCCCTCTACACACAGGAAACAGTGCACCATTTGAAAATGGAGAAAAAAAAAAAAAAAAAAAAACTCAATTCAATGATTTACAATTATAAAAAACATGAAAGATCTAAGTCCTCATTTAAGCTCGGATGACTCATGGCCTTGAGAACATGAATCCAACAGGCTTCTCTTTGTTTAAGGCGTAGGATTTTGTCCCCGCCCCTGGCATCCACAGTGATAGCTTCAATGCCAGACACCTTTAAGGTAGAGTCACTTCCATGATGAGCCTCCATATAATGTTTGGCCATGGGATAGGTTTAAATTTCCAGTACGAATGGCACATCTATGCTCAGCCACTCTAGTCTCTGAGCCTCCTTTTAGTGAGGCCAACATAGAAACAGCCACAGGGGCATTCAAGACGATGCACTACATGGGTGGTGTTACAGTTTATAAAGCTATGAATTGAGTACGTCATATTATTAGCTATATCCATGAAGGTGTTCGCCTTTACCATGTTCTCACAGTATCTACATTGGCCACAGCGAAAGTTGCCATTTGGACGAGAGAGCCATGTGTTAGGTTTAGAGGCTGGAAGGTAGCTCCTCACCAACCTTGTCCTTTTCTATTTCAAACGTTCTGGTTACTGCCCCTTGTGTCAGGGAGGACAGCTTTAGTCCTTATACTCAGGAGTATAAATTAGTGTTTCCCTTTGTCTTTGTGTACACACCCTGAAGAAGGCGCAAGCCGACACGCGTTGGTGTGTTTTAATGTCTCCAAGCCCTCATCTAATAAAGGCCTTTTATACTTTTTCAACCAAGTGAGTGCCTGGACCTTGTTTTTCTTTAACATTTGTTACCCTTTCCATGAGCACCATTGGTTTTGCAGATACCAGTAGCTCCCTGTCTTAATCTGTTTTAAGACCTGGAGTTGTGGTTCTTTTTTTTTTTTTTTTTTTGGCGTTGAGTTTCTGAGGCCTCAGAACACTTGATTTCACAAAACCCCCACTCCAGAAAGCACTGACCAATCAACAACAATCTCTCTACATCCAGTCTGCTCTCATTCATTTATCAAAAAAACAACAAAAAACAAAAAACAAACAGTGCACAGCTCTGTTTCCACTGATTCCTCACCAACATTTTACTTACATTTTACTTACATACTTTTACTTAAGGAAAATGGCATCAGACAAAAAGTTTAAGGAAGTGAAAAGCTCTTTTTCTTTGATTATGTTCAAAAGACGGCAACACTCTGCTGCCCTCTGCTGGTCGCTTCACTTATTTCTTTATGGCACCAGTAGCGTACTTATTAAAAACGTTTCTTTTAGTGACCTAATGTTTTTAAAGGCTGTAAAACCTGCTGCTGTTCTGGAGGAGACCAAGACTTGGCTAAAAAAACTGAATAAAAGCAGAATATAGACTCTTTAAACACTCTCAGCTGATTAAAATTACTTATGTAGCTTGCTGTACTATCCCAATGCTGTTGATGTAACGTTCTGTCTTCTCAAACCATTTTTAACAAGGTGAAATGTCCCAACAGCTTCAGTCCTCCTGCTTTAATTCTAGATTAATCTTATTTCAGACCTGGATTTATTACTAGTTTAGTCTTACTGTCTGCCTGGATCATTTAAAGGCAGCATTACCTCTAAAATCTCTTGCCTTGTGTGCAAAAATCAGAGCGAAGACTGTGAAAATCCCAAAATGGCCGCCATCATTAATTTCAATCCCATTATTATTGACCCGAGACCAGCGTACGGCAGCAGCAGCCTCCACAAATCTCACTTCTCCCCTACACAGACAGGAACTAATTCAATAAAGGCTTTACAATCTGTCTGTTCAACCTGCGTTCATCACAGCTTCACGATGAATTACACGAAGACGTAATAATCTCATGGTTTGGGGCCAGACTACTGTTCTGCAGATGTATTCAAATGTAAACATTGGGTCTGAAAATGCAATGACATAATAATAATAATGATAATAAAATGAGTTGAATGGTTTATTATTATTATTATGTTCTTTTGGTAATTGCAATGTTATATTTAAATGGAAAAGCTCAGTGTATTGAATGAATGGTGTTATGTTCTTAGGCGCCATACATTTGAATTATAAACTGCATAATGTAAGCTGTTTTTTTTTTTTTTTTTTTTTTTTAAGCTTAGCAGCTCTTTTTACTCAGGATCTGAATAATATTGAGTATATTTTTCATTGTCCAAAGGGACTTCAGAATAAGAAACTTCCGACTTGTTTTGATAATTTCATTGCTTAAATTGCCGTCACTATGAAGCAGATATTTTGGACGCATCTTGTTCCTGTAATATTAACTCAAAGCTGTAAAATCTGCTTTTCCTTCTCTTCCCAGGGGCTCTTAGGTCCATCTCCAGCCCGGAGCACAGCGCAGTATAAATATGTGAGGAGACAGCGGCTGGTATCAGACTGAAGTTTGTCCCCGCGGCTTTCCGTCCATTTAATCTCTCTGTCTGTGAGGAGGAGCGTGGCAGCTTTATGTTTTCAAGCAGCGACGCCTCCAGCTCCTCTGTCTCCGGATGAAATATACTGGAAAAATACTCGATGTTCTCGCCTCAGCTGGTCAGAAAACAGGATGAAACCAGAGCTGTTAAACAAGGCAGGAAGGGCATCTGGAGTAACGACCTATGCTAAGTTAAATATGAGATCAGATCATAATAAGGAAAGAGAGCAGTAAAACCTATGCCAATCCAGTATGTAAATTACTGCACCATGTAGGAGGTAAGAGCCAAAAGAAAAAGATGTTTTACAATGCATTATGGGAAATGGAGTCTCATTAAATCAAGTACAGATCAGGACCGACAATCAGAGACCAGAGCGGTTTTATACTGCAGTCAGTAACAAACTGCTACTAACTTTTGGGTCTCAGTGGTGTAGGAGTTGTGGCAGCCTGGAGTCTATAATAGTAACTATGGGCCTAAGGCGGGGTACAGCAAAGACAGTGGACACAGTCATTCACTATGGATCATTTAGGCCTCATCCTCATAGAGATGGGCTTAGGCAGATACGCTTTTTTTACTGTATAGGCGTTTCATCCACACAGATCCAGCATTTTGGGGCCCGAATATAAAGGATTTTTTTTTGGAAATATTTAAAATACCCCATTCATGTTTCTGTGTTTGTAGCCCGTACACATCTTTTCAGAAACAATGACGCTGGAGCCCCTCTTCTCACCTACCCCGCATGAGCCAAACTCTGACAACAAGTGTCTTCCGGTGTTGTGTTCGAGCTGCAGCTACTGAGCTTTTTCTGGTCTCCTTTCTAGCTCGCACATTCATATTCACCGCCATGTTCTTCTGTTTACGTCGCATTAGCTTTCTGCCCATGCCCTGTGTGTTCTGTTCTGTTTTTGGTGTCTTTCTGTCTGTCAGTGTCACAGTGCCATTAACAGGCCTGGAATATGGTTTACAGCATTTTACTTAGTTTTGTGTGGACCCATGCAGACAGACACATTTACTAAAACAGAGCAGTGTTAACGAAAAACATTTAGCGCAGACATTACCCCAACTGCAACCTATGGTTTTTGAGACAAATGCGGCTCCTTATCTTTGCTCTTGCGGCTCTTTGGGCCTCTGATTATGTAAACTCAATAAAGGAATAAATAGGCGACTATAAAACCTGCATCTGCATCATCTTGTCAGTTTAAAATAATACTTTCTTCCTGTTTTCCAGTATATGCTGTGGACTTAACCGTTGTAATAAACTGTTTTAGCCTCAAATCTCCACACAGAAATGCCACACACAAGCACTAGAGAAATAGTTACAGGTTCTAACTCTGGTTCTCAGTGAGATAATCAGTGTCATATTTAACACAGTTCTTTGTTAGTTTGCGAATTATTAGTGACCCATATGCTGTATTTCAGTTACAGGCTAAAGCTGGGGACACCCTATACAAATTTTTGTCTGATTTTACAATGATTCACAGTTGTGCACTGAGTCTGTAGCAGTCAACACTAGTTGCAGGGAATTGTAATCACCAGTCGGCCCTGAAATCCATTAGTGTGTGATGTTCAAAGACTCAAATCGGCGCAAAAACCCGGCCTGACTCTGGACGCACTTCTGTAGTGTGGGCTGTTTACATCCAACTGGGAATTCATGGAGTCCAGCGGCCGATGAAAAACAACTGATGGGACACAGGAAATAGCGTCAGAGAACGAAGACGACACAACAGGAAGCGGCAGGAAAATATAAGTGGAAATTTGAAGAAGAAAACATAACCATGGCAAACACCGAAGAAAGTTGAGCACTACCCGAGCGAAACTGGATACATAGAGGTTTTTTCTTTTTCCTTTTTCCCAAACAGATAGCTGCGCACACAACGGCAACAGCGACCCAGGTAGCGTCCATTTTTGTTTACCATTTAGTTCTCGCAAGTTCCCTGCCAGAGTTTGCTGCGTTTGGCAGATCTTGTAGTGTGTGAGGCGCAGTCTTTCAGTTGTCAGAACTAAATCTGCTGAAACCAGTCGTTAGTGTGCGCTCCTAGTCTTTTCAGAATCTGTAACGACTGAGAACATTGTGTAGTCCAGCTTAAGCGGCATATGTGCATTAAAATTAGTTGCGATACTTAACAGGTTACAAACGGTTACAAACTCCTGCCATAGAGTCACCAGTTCTTCTACACTTGCTCCAAAGACAGACAGTGGTACCCAGAGAGGACCTACAGTAACACAGGGAGGACACGCAGACTCCACTCAGAGAGACTGCGTGCAGCCCAAGCGTTGCGCTCTCCTTGCTGCGCCCTTAGGCCAGTCCTTCCTGCTAATTAATTCTGCTGAAAACCACACATTACAAGTTTTCTAATTAAGTGAACAATGCTACAGAAACTATCCATAGGCTCCGTCAACACATGTCAGACTCTAATAATGGCCGCCCTCACCCTCCCACCCACATGTAACTGCTCCTGGATCGCTCTTCACCGACGGCGCTGCCTCTCCCACGCACCACTGAACATATGTCGCCACGCTCCTCCAGTCAATACGCAACGCACGAGGCACAACAATCAGCTCGATAAGGATCTTCTAATGGCCTCTCTTTACAAGACAAAGAGATTCATGTGAAATGTAAAGTCGGCTGCTGTCTCGAGTCAGTGCTCACATTTGCATAAGGACTGCATTTCATTACCACCGCCAAGAAGGTTCACTTATTACTCTGACTAACAATCAGAGTAATAACTCCAAAAGAAATGGATAGATTTTGATAAAGTGTTAGAGCAGGTTAGCAATTGTGCTGGATAACAGTCGAGATCTAAAATTTGGGCCAAAGATACTAACTCCAGCCACAAGGGGTCAGTAAAGGAACAAATTATGAGTTTTAATAGATTCATCATTGTGAGATATAAAGGTGTTGTGGCTCAATGGATCAAGCATTTACCGCCGAACTAGAAGATCCCTGGTTCCAGTCCATATTTCTGGTTTTATAAATATTGAACAAGAAATTGCTGCTGCTGTGGTCTTTGGTGACAACTTTTGAAAAACAGCCTGGCAGTCTATCATATACAGTATATTTCAATTTTATACACAATCTCTCCTGGTTTCCATTTATTTAAGTTAGATTTCCAGGGGGCGGGACACATAATAGCTGAAAAAACATTTGACCAATCAGAAAACTTGTGTGACTACCAACATCAACATCAGCTCAAAAGTGCCTGTCCCCCTCTGGTGCCGGAAGTATCCATACATTTTTCCCATAGACTTATATTAATAGTTTAATTGCTTGATTGAGGCTAATCAGCTATGGGCTAACTCATGAGCATAGCGCAATTAATTTTGATCAAATAGATTAACCTCAACCTTGAAAAAATGGCAAAATGCACTTTTAGCTTTGCCTGTTTACACATTTCAGATTTGTTTGATTAAAATGAATTGTGTCATGGTCTTGAGTTAGCCTTTGTTGAGCTTTTATCCTCTTGGTATAAGGATTTTTTTTTAAAGTCTATGGGAAAAATGATACTTCCGGTTGAGCTCCATTAACATAGCTATGATTTCTCAAGAGTAAGATTAATTTAGGTAGGAGATGGCTTGAATTAAAGGGGTTCAGACCCATTCACTTCAGGACTGTGAAGGGGGCCAGAGATATGGGCTCAGTGGATGGTTTCCCCAACTGCAGCTAATTTATATACTGCTGTGACTAGTTTCTTATCAATTTAAAGCTTTTTTTTTATTTAACATCAGTTTTTCTTTAGACCTGATTTAGTCCTGTCTTAGTTGTGTCTTTGTCCTGGTTTAGATCTGGGTTATTCCAGTTTTAGTCCTAGTTTAATTGCAGTTTGGTCTCTGTTTAGGGTTAGTAATAAAGTGAGAAACATGGCACTTTGAAAGCCAGATATTTCCTGAGCCTGTACAGCAGGAGAATCACTGCTTTACAGAATGCGCCGGTGCACAGGAAAATGGTGCCTAATTTAAATTTTCTTTATGCCTCCTTTCAAAACATTACATCGACAGCTCATATAAAAACCACTAGTACCTAAACACACAACAGCACACGCAGCTCTCTCCTCATCTCCTCTTACTAATTACCAGGAAGAACAATTAGCTCGATTAGCATCTCTTAATGTCCTCCCCCCGAAGCGAGATTCAGCCTGAAACAAAGGCGCCTAATTCCTCATCCGTTCCTTATTATCCGGCTAAACGTTGCCGGTATAGGCGCCAGGTGCTCGCGGTGTGTGGGAATGACTGTTTTTGTGAATGGCGGTTTGATGGGATTAGAGAGAGAAAAACAGGCTGAACGGGCGGAGATAGCGTGCTCCGGCGGCGACGGTGGTGGTGGCTACCGTTTTGCCGGTAATGAGGCAGAAGACACAGTGGCTTTTTGTCACCACCTCCCTTTGCCGCTCATTAGTAAGTATTCAGCCGGTCTTCAGGAAGCTTCTACAAGACCAGAGTGTCCAGGTCTTATATGAACACCTTGATTGCTCATTATAGAAGGGTATGCACAGATCTCACCTGGATTGAAAGAAAACAAGGCTGCCTTTAGAGGGAGAAAAAACAAGCTCCAGGGAGACACTATTAGCATATTTTGATGGGAATCATGTATGACCTTAATCAGCATCTATCTATAACATTTTTATTCTCAAACTCCTATTGCCTGGTCGACAACAGCTGTACATTTACAGAATAAGTTGCCTCTGGACTGCTGCAACTGGAAATAGTAAATGCAACAACTAAGAAAAACAAAGCATTGCATGAAGCCGGTCCAATTTTATGATTGGTTGGAGGGATAAATCTCAGAGGAATAGGACTAGAATGGGAGGGGTTCCAGATTCACTGCACTTTGCTAGGAATGGGTCTGGTTGGACAAGTTATTTTTTAAAGCTCCTATATTCTTTTTTCAGGGCTTTTTGAAACAGTGTTGGACTCCTTTGCATTAGCTATTTCAGGTTTTATAACTTAAAATAATGTATCTGTGGAAAACATATACATCTTTTGGGGAGCTATTACTTTGACTTTACAGAGAACGCTTAAATTAGGTGGGGAATGTGCAGAGCATAAAATGGCTACTTAGCGCGTCTATTAGCGACATGAGGCTAACAGATAGATAAATGAGCTGACTGCTTCGTAGTGACAGTGGTTTAAGGCTGAAATGATCAGAATGAGTCTGGAGACAGTGTATGCTCTTTAGAAACGCACAGGAACACGTAGAGCCGAGCTTTTTCAGCTCTGGAGAAGGGCAGTGTCTCAGCATACAGGATTACTCAAACAAGAGTGGATGAAACAAAATACTACTCCAGGTCAGTTTTTGAGGTGGAGATGACATAACATAGTTAAAAAAGAGAAAAAGTTGATTTAGCAGAATAGGAGACTGTCAACTTTCTGATTTACTGATGTGTGCTTGTACGTACTGAAAATGTGCTGTTAATTTAAACACATGGCAAGAGATAATACAAATTTCTGTACAATTTTTTTCATAGTACAGGTGTACCCTATAAATGGAGAGGGTTGTTTCTGGTGTAAAACTACTGTGGTGACTCCAGAAGAGAAGCGTTGAACAGAAAAAGGATTTGGCAACTTTCACACCTCGTAATGCTAACCCTCTGTTGTTTAGAAGGGACAATCTCCAGACTTTAAAAAAGGATTGGATGAATATATCGGATAATAAAATGCCCGAACATAAAAAATACCTCTTTAAATCCAGCGTTACCTCAACCCGTCACTGTACAACTCAAGAGGAGGATAAAGTCTTGCTACATTAACATTAAAATATTTAAAATGTCGCAGTTTACCGTTACACTATTTAAAATCTTCTCACAGCTTTTGTTGGGCGGACACTCCTTTCCAGTAGTCCAAAATATCGTGAAGGTCCTCGTCCTTCGCAAACTGCACTTTTTTCCTCAGAGCATGCCCGGCCGCTATGTATGCCGCCTGCTTCCTCCCGGGGGTTTTTCTTGTACGGTTTGAACCTCTCCCAGATCCGCAGTGTGCTCTCCGAAGAATATTCCGGACTCGAGGAGTACCCGGAGTTGTAGTTGTGGTGTCGGGAAGGTGAGAGCTGGGAGTACACCGCCGTCGCGTCCCGTTTGGAGCGCCCCAGCGGCTTGAGGAAGGATGCTTTCTGGGCAGAATTTGGCGAATCATTGGCGCCTTCGTAGTACAACGCCGGGAACGAGTGCCGGTGCTCCGAACTGTGGTAATCCGGCTGGACCTCTAAGTGTTGGGATCCAGTTTGGACGACCATAGGGCCACCGTTTCCACCGTTACTGCAACCCATGCCAGCTCCGTTAACGCTAACCCCTCCACCGTTGATCCCATTGCTGCTACACCCTCTTTCGCCTCCTTTCTTGCCGCTACAAGCTAAGGGACTACTACTTTTCTCCGGATACTTGGGTGGATCCCCGCGTTGGTCTGGGACATCCATGCTATAGACTCTTGGGTTTTTACCTGCGGCAGAAGCAGGATTAGCCAAACGATTCTTAGCATCAGCGCTTAACTGCCTTTGCAAGGGACGCACCGCATTTGCCGGAGGTGGATCGCGGTAAGGAGGCGTAAGGAATCCCCCTCCGCTAATTCCCGGGCGCTCAGATAGAGGCATCACCAACGGGACAGGCGCCATGGAAGGGTGCGGATGCGGCGGTAAGTGTGTTTGTAACTGTGAACTTTGTTGTTGTTGTTGAGGATGTGTCTTGGGGTGAATTTTAGGGGAAGGTGCCTTTATCTGTTCGCCAGGACGGCCCGGAGACATGGGCAACAGGTTACGTGCTTGGGTAGCGGCGTAGCTCGGAGGCTGAGGAATAGGGATGCTCTCGCACGTAGGCACGACGTTAGCCGTGGCATCCAGTTTCAAAGCGTCGATGCAGTTGTTGATTATCTGGTTCACCTTGTCCACTTCTTTGGCGATTGTGGAGATTTCTGAAGCTGAGCCATGAGCGTCGTCAGTCCAAATCATTCTCACCTTCATGTTCCTCTGCATTTCGCATGTCCACAACCGTCTCCCCTACACTTGCTCCTCCAGCTGCCTCCCTAGCTTCCCCAATCAACCCGGCAGTCCTTACATCCATATAGTTTCCTTTACCACCAGCAACACCACCTGCACCTCCGCTTGCTGCAGATTCAGCGAAAGCGCTAGCCATCTTCTCGGCTTGTGGTAAGGTGGAGAGGCGAGACGAGGAGCTGGTGGTATTGCCCGATCCGTGGAGCATTCCCGTGCTGGAGGAGGCAGACTGGGGCAGCTTTCCTCCCCCCATGTGGTGGTGCTGATGCTGGGCCTGGTCCTGAAGACGCTGCATGGCTCCGGGGTCGTTAGACACAGCTGCAGCTGCCTCTGGACCATACCTGAAAAAAAAAAAAAATTGTTAAAAATAGGTGACAGTTGTTATTGTGTGAGTTAAATAGTGATTCCAAAACTTTTCACACCAAGTACCACGACAAAAAATGGATGGCTTTTCAAATGTTATCTAAATGACTTGATTTATGATTTATTTTTAAGATGGACTAAACTGTGCCTATACCAGAACAACAGCAGGACTTAATTACAAAATGCTAAACTTCTTTTGTAAAGGCCTGTAGTTAGGACTAAATTCAGGACTGAACAGGGCTTAAACCAGGACTAAGCCCCCCAAAAAACAAGAGCGGGACAAAATCAGATCAACTGAGTTTATATCATGCCAAATCTCAACAAAGCTGTCTAAAGGTGCTTTTCAAATAGAGCAAGTCTAGACCATATTCTTGGTTTTAGTTGAGATTTTATTTTTAGAGAGGCTCTTGGGACGGGGGCAAAGGAAAAGCTGTCTTTTAACAGGCAGAAACCTCAGGCAGACAAATCAGGACTAAACATTTTCAGTCTTCAAAATCCCAGACATTTATGAGTACCAGTAGAAGGACACTGCGTACCACCAGTGGTACTCCTACCACAACTGGAGAGCCACTCTTAGTCTATATAGTGTTTAGTCAGTAACATAGCCACCCCTCTCCTTTACAACAAACACAGAATCTACAACCAGGACCGAATAATGGTATCCTGGTCAGCAATACCCATTCAGCTTTTCACTTGTGAAGTTGGTCTGGAACGTTTTTCCTTCACATCCATTTCCACTGAATAAGAAAACCTTAAAGGACGAAATGCAACTGTTTATGTGAAATTGGGCTAATGTATACAACTTGTCTCTGGAATATTTTGGGAATAAAGTCTAACTATGTACTGTATTTGTATGTGAAATCTCTAGGTTATGGCCCAATAAAATGTTTCTTCTCTTATGTTACACTTCTGAAAAGGTAGGTCTTTGATCATGAAACAGACCTTAAATTTCACATGAATTTAATCCATGTCATTTGCAAATAACCCTCTTGCAAAGCATATCCTCTATGTATCATTGATTCAGGGTTAGGGTAAAGGGCTGGCTGGAGTCTATCCTTGCTACTTTGGGAACATCTTGGACAATGGCCCATTAGTTGCAAGGCTGACACACACTGAGACAAAAACACTTAACTCTCACATGCACTGACTATGCAACCTTTAGCTTCTCCTCGGGATAGAACCCATAACCTTCTAATTGAAAGGCAGGAGCATTATTACAATAATCACTTTTTCTTGAATCCCCACAATGGCTCTGAAATCTTTATTGGCGAGTAATCAATTTTACACACCTTCAGGAACAAGATGGTACTGGGACATCCCCTTATTAATATCTTTAGCCTCTGGTATCATTCTTATTAACTAATGTGGCCCCCTGTTAATTTACGTTTGGCACCACTGCTCCTGCCTGTATAGAGTAAGGCCTGAAAAATCTGTTGAAGGAAACTAAATTAGCTTCCACATCAAAGTAAAGCAATTCAGCAAAACTAATGAGCTGAGACCGAGGCAGAAATCACTCCCAGGGAATCAATTATATCTAAGGTACAGCCTTAATAATGCTTTTACTGCTTCGAACGTCCCACATCTGTGCAGCAGCAGTTCATTCAAATCCAAACACTAGATCGCTGTGTGGGAATGCTATAGTTTTACTTAATGAAAGTCTTTGTTTTAGAGATGGTTCAATTCTTTTAAGCTTCCAAAATATAGATAACCTGTCCATTCTTTTCCTATTCTATACAGAGAAGTTAATCTGGTCCCTTTGCATTGGTTTCATTTCTATGGGCAGAACAATCACAGATGGAGTAACCAATGAGAGAAACGAAGGGTGGGACGTTAACGTAACCTAAGCGGGACGTAATGGAGCTTATGAAGAATTGTTGTCGGTTTTGCCATAAAACACCAGAATACTTAATAGCAGCTCTGTACTTATTTCTAAATGGGGACAACAGCAGAAGCCAGTTCTGAAGAACAGAAAGTGGGTTTGTTTGAATGTGGTTGTTACGTGGGACGTCAGAGGGACTTTACTGTTGTTAAAATGGAAACAGGACGAAGACAAATATCCCACAGAGGACTGAACTACAACGAGGACTTCAGCAGAACCAACAGGTGACAAAGGAAAGCACTAAACGTAACTGAAAATCAGGTGAGAGGTGTTTTCGAAAAGGAAGTAGTAGTAAAATATAGTTAGACAGGGCTGGGAATCCTCACTCGGGATGAAATTAAAGATCCATCTTCCATTTGTTGTTGTTAGTCAACATGAATGGCTGGAACCTATCTATTCTGGAGCCTACTATGGGTCTGAGGCAAGGGTACACTGAGGCGGGGCACACCCTGAACAGTGGGACAACCCTTCACCCTCACTTTTATTCAATTTAGAGTCTCTTGTACTGTAGAGGAGAGAACCCACAGTAACAAGGGAAGGACATGCAGTCTCAGCCTGCGAGATCAGTGGTGGAGAAGAAAGAATTTGATGTAAAAAGTTAGGATCCAGAGTTTTATTTTCTGTAAGCTCTTTGTGAGTTTGGTGTCTCCATGTGATTAAACAGGAGCACAGTCCCTAAAATGTAGTTCACTGCTGCAGCCAAACTTGATTTAAAGTTTATAAAGCCTGTGCATCAAAAGTTATGTTTGTGTTTGAGATATAAATCATGTTTGAAGCAGACTTTTGGAACATGAATGCATTGTTATTATTTCATATAAAGTTCATAAACTCTGGTATTATGTGCTGTACCATATACTGTTGCAGTAAACAGAAGCAGACTTTAGAAACTTTAAATTCAGTTTGGCTGCAGCAGTGAACATTTTAGGAACTCACTCTTTCATTGCACAAGTTCTGCTTGTATTTAATGATATGCAGACAGAGAATGGTGGAGTTTTAAATCATAAAAAAGGTGCTTTTCCACTGGGGAGGTACAGCTGTAGCAGCCCCAGAAAGTGTACGGAACCATTCTACTGGGGCTGCTTTGGAAAATGTGGAGCTACGCACCGCTGTAAGCTGACGGGACGAGGAAGAATCCATGCTCAGGCAAAAACAACACGCCAAAGAACCGAGAAAGGACGACTTTTTCCAAAAATAAATATGGGTTATATATTGGTAATAGCTGTTTTGTTTGTCTTGTACTGACACAACTCGTGCCGTCCAGAGGAAAAGCCCCAAAAATAAGAATATATACAATTAAACAAGAATATATGCAGTTGAAAGAAAATGTAAGTGAATCCTTTGGAATTACTTGGATTTCTGCATGATTTGGCCATAAAATGTGATCTGATCTTCCTCTAAGTCACAACAATAAACAAACACAGTCCGCTTAAACTAATGCTAAAAAAATATATATAAATATATATGTTTTCATATGTTTATTGAACATTCATTTAAACATTCACAGTGCAGGATGGAAAAAGTATGTGAACTGCTTGGCTGCAGACCTCTTCAAGAGCTAATTGGAGTCATGCGTCAGCCAACCTGGGGTCCAATCAATGTGAGAAGATTGGGGGAGTGGGTTACAGTGGCCCTGCCCAATAAAAACACACCAAGAAGCATTGCTTGATGTGAACCATGCCTCGCACATTAGAGCTCTCAGAAGACCTACGAGTAAGAATTGTTGACTTGCATAAAGCTGGAAAGGGTTACAAAAGTATCTCTAAGAGCATTGATGTTCATGAGTCCATGGTACGACAGACTGTTTATAAATGGAGATCTACTACTACTAGATCTACTGTACCATTGTTGGCAATGACAATTTGATAACCCTACAGAAGAACCCTTACATGGAAAACGTGCCTCATGAAGCCACATAAATCTATCATATGTTTCGTGACTTGACTTTTCCACAAACTATGATGCAATGAAACACAGCAATAAAAAACAAGCTACCCAACAGCGAAGGGACCCATAACGCGTGTCTCCTTGCCTGTTTTTTTTGCCTGTTTAGTTCTGAGTGCTTGTGAATGCCTCTCCATGCAGCAGAAGCCTGACAAAGAACCAAATTATCTAGTTGTCGGTCTGACTAAGAAACATTTGAACTGGCTATCTCAACACGGTCACGTACCTCATCTCCAGAATGGTCTTCTTCACACTGATGGCCTTCTCCTTCTCCTCCTGCATCCTCCTGCGTCTGAGGCAATAGTACACCAGCCCCAGAACGATGACCATCCCGAACAGACACCCCAGGATGGTCATGATGTAGTGGGTGGTGGTGGAGGGGTTGGCCCGGTGGTCCTCTAGTCCCACAGCTCTGGTTGTAAACGACATGCATGTGTGGTTGTAGCGCTGCGACTTGCTGATGGACGCCACGCAGTAAGTATAATTGGTGTGCTGGCTGGAGTTTGTCCAACATGATCACCTCGTTTTTATTTTTCAGAGGCTTATCCACGACAAATGTGTGGTTGTACTGCGAGAGGATGTACATTTTGTTATACGGCTCCGGGATTTGCACTTTCAGAGACGCGGAGTATTGGGAAACGGCTTGCGTCATGATCGTAATCTGATTTTTATTTAGTGCGTCAGTTCGTGGAGGACGTATTCGGCTGGTGGTAAAACCCTTGATCCGTGTTGTCCAAGCCCAAACCGGAACCGTCTAAATCCGGCAACTGGGACGGCATTCCCGGAATGATCACGCCGTTAGCGGCATCTCGTGGAAAGTATAGTCCTCGCGTTCCTCCCGTGCCCCGGAAGCGGACTCAGGAGCGGGTATCCGAACATGTCCCTCGGCGTTTCGCACTGGAGTCTGTCATAAGTGTGCGTGACGTTGTTGAAAGCCTCGAGCCACGTCAGGAAGCTGAACAGGTCGCAGCCACAGTGGAAGGGATTGGCGGCCAGCTCGCAGACGACGAGGCGGTTGAGCACGGTGAACGTGGAGGGGTCGAGGCGCGCCAGTTTGTTGGAGGACAGGTCCAGGCTGCTCAGGCTCGGAGACTCCCAGAACGCGTTGCTGGCGATGACTTCCAGGAGGTTGTGCTGCAGGTACAGGCACTGCAGACGACCAAGCCCACGCAGCATGCCCTCGGTCAGGTTTGTCAGCTTGTTATAGCCCAACTGCAGGATCTGGAAGACAAAAAAAAGTCGTAAGTGATCAAATAATGATCTAGTTAAACAAACATAGAATCCTTTTCCTGGTCTCTGTCCCTTTTCTCCAAGAGTTTTTAATAGTCTGTGTGGAGCAGGTTAAAAGCATAGAGATAGAAATGGACACTAGAGTGGACCTTCTAATGGTTAACTGCAGTAACTGACTCTGGTGCAGCACCCTATTTTTACTGTAGACATTCTACCAAGAGCTATGTAAACAAATAGGGAGCTTTCATAATATTCTTTTAATTTATTTTGGTAATTTGACACCTTTTTATCATATTTTTGCTTCATGTCTAATCTTACTTGCTCCAGCACAGAGATATTTTGGACAATGCTCTGTTTCCAGCTTGGTATCAAGTCATATTTTCATATTTTAATTAATTGTCCTTACATTCTTATAGACCCTGCCAGGAATGACGTGTTTAAAATAGTTGCGCACTCAGCCTGGTACTGAGATTAATGCTCTATCCCTTTTATTTCTATTGGGCAGCAGGAACCAATGGTTGTTGTTGATATTTATTAAAAATTACTCTGAATTGATATAACCCAGATCTGAGTTAAATAATAAAAGTAGGATTTGTGGTGATTGATGAATTAAATTCAAGTGAACAAAGTCAAACTATTTTGGTGTGACACATTTCTGTTACTATTTGTCCTGCATAACACTGACATTAAGAAATGTAAATTACAGTATCCTTTAGCATATATGCTAATTATAGATGCTAATTGCAACGTTACATTAAACGGCTAAACGTTCACAGGCTCGCTAATGTTATTAATCAAAATAACACAAATTATGAAAAATCAAGATGGTTCTGGCAACTGACACCACTCGACCACATGTACAAAAATATCAGAGAAATATTATGTGAGCATGTGAATGTTTAGTCATTTTATTTAATGTAGCAATTAGCATCTATAATTAGCATATAAGCTAAAGGCTACATACATACACATTTATAGATACAGTCCTCAATTTTAATGTTATGCTGGTTATGCTGGTAGTTACAGAACCAGAATAGTTTATCAGTGTTCACTCAGATTTCACTACAAATCCTACTTCAGTGGGTCTGTATTCTGTTTTACTTATATTTTTATGGCAATTTTGGTCACATTTAGAACAGCAGCACGTTTTACAACCTTTTAAAAACATTATGTTACAAAAAGAAAAGGTTTTTGAATAATTACTTACTACTGCCTTAAAGAAACAGGTGAAGAGACGAGCAGAGGGCAGCTCTTTTGAACAGAAACAGAGAATAAAAGCACTAAACTTCCTTAAACTTTCTGTATAATGCCATTTTACTCCAAAAGTAAAAATGTCTGTGAGGAATCAGTGGAAACAGAACTGTAAACCGTTTTTTTGGGTAAATGAATGATGTATGGGCTTGTTGTTGATTGGTCAGTGCTTCCTGGAGAGGGCAGAAGTTCATGAAAGGGTTAGGGAATTAAACTAAACGTAATGCAGTGAGCAAGTGATTATTTTTTATTATGATTTTTTATTAGTCTTGGGAAACTAGTACTAGTAGTACTTCAATTTTAATTTTATTTCACTCCACTAACAAACTAAAATGCGCAGTAATAGTCACAGTCCACACACTGAGAGCCATTTAAAACATAATTTAAACATAATTGAATGTGTTTGTAATGTTGTGATCAGAAATGACCCGTTCTGTGGAAAATAAAACACATGCACTCAGTGAACCATGACAACATTACAGAGCCCTTTATCTGCGTAAACGGCGTACAGTACTAATTATTCTGTTGTGAAATGTTATAATGTAATTAACGTAAACGCATTTGTGAAATAATGAAAGCGAAATGGTCCGTGTGAATTCAGACAGGGACACAGCTGAGCACACTCTGATAACTACAGGCAATTTCAGCTCAGTTTAATTTTGTTTCATGTGAAAGACAGAACTGAGGTTTAACTAATGACTGAAATAATTTAGATGTAATAATTTAGCTTGGCCTTAAACATTTGAAGGACAGGGCTCTTCTGACTCACATTTTGTATAATTACTTTAGGAAACCGTTCAGTAACTTGTCACAGTAACAAAGGATTGTCAAAGGATTAACAAATAAGTAACATAACAGTACATTCATATTTTAAATAAATAGTTAATGGATACAGAATCAAAATTGATGTTTATCATTTTGAATTGATTTACATGAGCTAATAAGTTAATTAAGACTTAAACATTATTAACAGCCCAACTCAATGGCATTTGAAGCGATGCTAAAATACTATGCTAAATAATAAGGTGTTTACTACCTTAGCATATTATGCATTTTGAAAATAATAAATAATTCATATTTTTTGAAATACTTTTGCTGCATTAAACTCTTGCATTAGGTATCTGTCAGCTCTGTTGCAGTAAGTGCAGTGGCTATTTAGCTCGGCTATTAGCAACATGAGGCTAACAGGTAGACAAATGAGCTGACTGCTTTGTAGTGACGGTGGTTTAAGCGTTGAAATGATCCAGTGATGGTGTATAAGATAAAACTGTTCCCAAAGGCTTGCACAAAGCTCTAAATCTGGGACTATCCTGGGCCTAAACCAGGACTAAAGTCTGATTTATTCTTCTGTGTCTTACTGACGGCTTACAAACACCGCTGCCTCGACAGCATTGTAAACCTTTCAGACTTCTGCGTTCCTCTGTTGTTTCACGTAGTGGCAATTCACCGTGAGACCAAGCAACCAATCACAGCTCGTGTGGTCTGCGTTGCCTTGACACACTTTTGGGCAGGTGCACGTCAGGGCTAGGGCGTAGGTTTTGAGAGGGTTCGTGGCGCCGCAAATGGGTCTGCAGGGCTTTGTCCGATCGATTTGACGTAGAAGTATAAATAAGCCTTAAATCCAAACAACTAGAGCAGGACAAAATCAGGATTTAACTTGAACTAAACCAGTCTGTAATGATCTCTTTAAAGGTTTTCCCGGACATTCCTGAGCACCACAGAGAGAACCTGAGTGCCACCAGTCAGACCCATGCCACAGGCTAAGAACCACTGGTCTGGATAATGTCACAGATAATTCCTCTCACAGATCCATCCCTCAGCAGACCGTCCAGGCCTCACCTGGAGGTTGGCCTGTCCGGCAAAGGCCCCGTCCTCGATGTAGCTGATGTCGTTCTTGGTGAGGTTCAGGTCGGTCAGGTTGGTGAAGCGGTACATGGAGGTGAAGAGCACGGCCTTCAGCTTGTTGTCGTTCAGCCGCAGATCGTGCACCTAAAACACACACATAAAAATATACAGATGTGACAAAGACAGTGACAAAAGACCTGGAACCAGAGAAGTGTAAGGATCTGACGTAAACGCTTCCGTTCACTGCAAAAAATCAATATCTTCATTAGTTAACCCCTTAAACCGCTTGTTGGGACCATAGCGGGGAGATACAGCGGCTGACACACACATGTTTGACATCCTCGTGTTCGGACAATTCGTGGCAACAAAACTATCTACAATTTCTATTCAACAGTTGGATTCTGCCTGGAATTTTTAAAAATAAAACATGTATATCTTTCCATTACTTTGTTTATTTGGCACAAATTTTGCTGCAGTAGACCAAGATATGTGAAATTTTCAATTTATGTTGTTATTTGCTTCACTACAGGAAGGAAAAAGGCTTTTTTGGAGGCAAATATGTGGGTTTTTTTTTCAGGCGGAAATTAGAATAATCCTATTTCAACCTCAATTTATGGTCAAACAATATAATTTATTAATATTATTTCTCTTCCACAGTAATCCCCAAAGTCCACCAATTGATTTGCTACCAAGGTTAGCTATGTACACCTAGTAAATGCTAAGTAAAACCTTAATAAATGTAGATATAGAATTTTTGGGAAAAGGCCTCAGAGTTTAACAGGTTAAAATACAGATTAATGATGTTGATTCTAGCAGTTTGTGTGGTAAGTGGAATTTTCTAACCTCACTGCTTGAAATAAGTAAAAAAATTGCTTGAAACTGGAAAGAAATAACTGGAAACAAGTCAGATAATCTAGTAAAAAATTACCTCATGAATAAATAAATCGAATCTAGAGAAAATTGCTCGAGTCAAGATTAATAATCTGAATTCATGAAGTCATTTAAACTAATGTAGTTATAGATTTTTTGGCCGTAGTTTCATGAGTGCTTATGTGCAACCGAGCTGCTGTAACCAGAGACTTGAATTAATAAATTTGAGTCCAAGTCTAAAGACCAAACCAGGCCAAGACTACAGCTGCCAAGAGCCTATTACACACCAGCAATATATGTTCAGCGTCTGATGGGGGAGCTCCCAGTAGATACATGGAATCAGATGGTCCAGTAAATAAAACTAATGAGCTGGTTTTTTTTGGCTGGGCGTCTGAGAAGGAACGGCTGTCAGTGCAATGTGTTAACTTTCCGAAAGGGCATCGACAGAACATTTACATAAATAAGCTTTAAGGCTTAAACGAACCATGAGAAATGTGTTCACAACTACTGCATTATAGAAGTGAAGAGAAGCTATCAGACATATTCAAAATCATGAAAGGATCACGCTGGAAAGGTTTTTTCTGAGCAGATTCCTAATGTTTAGATTGTTTTTAGATTTTTGCTCCAACAAAATGGACAGCACTGTTGTCTCATTTCCAGAAGGTTAGGAGATCAGTTAAGATCAATCCATTCAGTCTTGGTACAGTAACAGAAGTAGTTATTGTGCAACTTTATATTCTATTGTCCATTTTGGGAAACCAGTTTGTGTGGGACAGCACAGCATTTTTAGCTTCAATGACAGGTCTGCAAATTGAGACATTGTCCCGCATTTTACTGTTGGCAGCACAAACTTTCATTTTTCTTTTTAAAGACATTTTTTGTCCTTTTTCAGCTTTATTAGACAGTGCAGTGAAGAAGTGACAGGAAATGATGGGGAAGAGCGCAGGGAGAGACATTCAGCTTGAACCCACAACACAAGCAGGCTGTAGTTTTTATGTATATGTGCCGCAGCGCTACCAACTGAGCTATACCAGCTAGCTAACAGTTAATTTATTAATGAACATCTTTGTCAAACATCATCACCCTAGCATAAGAAATGCCAAAATGAGAGCAAAAAAATACATTTGAAAAACCCTAAAAGGGAGCCTGAAGGTTAAAGACACATTTGATCAGTCATGATCTGGTCACTTTACCTACATTCATTTCTACTTGATTAATATTACTACTGTATTTTCCGGACTATAAGTCGCACTTTTTTTCATAGTCTGGCTCAGGTGCGACGTATACTCAGGTGTGACTTATATATTAAAATATTTCAGGTGTTGGTTAGAGGGCGCTCTAGGCTTGTGTACCAGCATCTGCTGCACCTGTACCACTGACAATTTAAAATGTAAATATTACCATTAACAACTTAGGCTATAAAGACAACTGAGAAAGAGCGGAATAATTGGAAATGGAACTGATGCTGAGTCTGACGACAGCCACGCAGAGGAGGAAGCGGCGCTTCGTCTACCTCCGGAGTTGGCGGAGTTGTTCAGAAGCGACACCGAGGATGAAGAATTTAAAGGATTTAGTGATTAGGAGTGAGATGGTGAGTTTGGTGAACTTGTTATATTATGTTCTTTATGCTATAGTTATGTGAATAACTGTTAATATATTACGTTAACATACGAGACACCTAGTTCAGTTCGTTGTTTATGCTTCATGTAGCTGAATAACCATCAGTGTGTTACGTTAGCAAACCACACACCTATTCAGCTGTTGTTCTCTATTCTATTATTACTATAACTTGCCTTTCAACATGAAATGTCTGTTCTTGGTGTCGGATTTTGTAAAATAAATTTCCCCCCAAAAAATGCGACTTATATACGTTTTTTTCTTCTTCATTATGCATTTTTTGGCTAGTGCGACTTATACTCCGGAGCGACTTATAGTCCGGAAAATATGGTACATGTGGTTAAAATGCAATAACTCAAATTGAATCAGTCCAAAAATCACTTGAGTTATCCTTACTGCTTTATTTCTAGCTTATAGCAACAAAAATCACTTTTTATATTTTGTTATAAAGCAGACATCTGTTAATTTGTAAAGATACTTTCTTCCACTGGAACCTATTTTCTTAAAAATAAACATTTCTCTTTCAGCATTCCATTACAAACTAGATATATATTTTTTGTAGAAACACATCTGTCACTAAGTTTATGTTGGAAACCGCGGCGTTACCACACATGAAGGTTTGCGAGTCCTGACATCTGTCTCACCGTGCTGTTGATGTGTGGAGGGATGGTCTCAAACGGAGGCTGGTTCTGGCTGCAAATCGCCAGCCAAACGTATCCCTTATCCCCCTCGATCAGCCAGCAGTCAGCGTGCACCGAGAGGGGCAGGAAACCCAGGGCCAGGAGGAAGAAGAGCAGAGAGGAACTCCTGACGGCCATTTTGTGTCAAGGTCAGAGGGAGGAAGAAGGAAGCTGGGATTTTAAAATTTCAGGTCAGAGGAGGACAAGGACAAAGTAAATGCCGAACAGAAAGGCGTCTTCAGGAAGATTATTGCTGGTCCGTCCCCATTTTAGGTGTTCGGGGTCAGAGGTTTGAGAAGACAGAGGCTCCGGAGGCTTCTCATGGCATCTGTCCAGAGTACGGGACACTGAAGATCTGAGGAAAGACACACAAAACAGAAGAAGAACATTTAGAGACACACTTCACCTCTGCACTGGCTCAGAGAATTAACTTTAAAACAGCTCTGCTTGTGTACAAAGCATAGGACGACCATATGTCCCTATTTATTAACCGGGACAGTCCCAGTTTTAGGCTCCTTGTCCCATGTCCCAAGGCAGATCTATAAAAACACTCATATGTCCCAGTTTTTAACAAACCATGTCCCAGTTGTTCCCATTTTAACCAACAGAAAAGCACAGGAAACTAAAAACACATTTGTCTAAAGACGTTTGTCACAAAAATGATCATTATCAATTTAAATTATTAATATTATTTTTTGTATTAATAAATTTCCATTACAATTCAAAACTGGTAATGAAAATTGTATGAACTTCGGAAGCTTTTTTATCACGCGGTAAATTCAAATGTACC
The DNA here is from genome assembly GCA_020698575.1 of Bostrychus sinensis. Classification (NCBI taxonomy): domain Eukaryota; kingdom Metazoa; phylum Chordata; class Actinopteri; order Gobiiformes; family Eleotridae; genus Bostrychus; species Bostrychus sinensis. Next base: position 38,074,982 of record CM036243.1, on the reverse strand, counting down.
TGTGATTAGTGAAAAAGAAAAAAGTGTGTCCTAGTTTTTGGGTCTAGTTTTCTGCAGCTAAACTCTGGAACAGTCTCCCTGACGATGTTAGACAGAGCTCTACTCTGACAATGTTCAAGTCCACACTTAAAACTGCTCTTTTTAGCTCTGCATATGACGACTGAAATGTAATTTTAAATGGATTTTTAATTATAATTTTTAAATTAGAGTTTACTGATTAAATTGTAATTCTTGTCTACGTACTTTTAACTTGTCTTTTTTCTGTTGCCTTGCCTTCACCTGTACACGTGTCTCTGTGGACATTTAGAGACCCTCTTCACCTGTACATGTGTCTCTGTGGACTTTTGTGGACATTTAGAGACGCTCTTCACCTGTACATGTGTCTCTGTGGACTTTTGTGGACATTTAGAGACACTCTTCACCTGTACACGTGTCTCTGTGGACATTTGTGGACATTTAGAGACACTCTTCACCTGTACACGTGTCTCTGTGGACATTTGTGGACATTTAGAGACACTCTTCACCTGTACACGTGTCTCTGTGGACATTTGTGGACATTTAGAGACGCTCTTCACCTGTACACGTGTCTCTGTGGACATTTAGAGACACTCTTCACCTGTACACGTGTCTCTGTGGACATTTAGAGACGCTCTTCACCTGTACATGTGTCTCTGTGGACATTTGTGGACATTTAGAGACACTCTTCACCTGTACACGTGTCTCTGTGGACATTTGTGGACATTTAGAGACGCTCTTCTCCTGTACATGTGTCTCTGTGGACATTTAGAGACGCTCTTCACCTGTACATGTGTCTCTGTGGACATTTAGAGACGCTCTTCACCTGTACACGTGTCTCTGTGGACATTTGTGGACATTTAGAGACACTCTTCACCTGTACATGTGTCTCTGTGGACATTTAGAGACGCTCTTCACCTGTACATGTGTCTCTGTGGACATTTAGAGACACTCTTCACCTGTACACGTGTCTCTGTGGACATTTAGAGACGCTCTTCACCTGTACACGTGTCTCTGTGGACATTTAGAGACGCTCTTCACCTGTACACGTGTCTCTGTGGACATTTAGAGACGCTCTTCACCTGTACACGTGTCTCTGTGGACATTTAGAGACGCTCTTCACCTGTACACGTGTCTCTGTGGACATTTAGAGACGCTCTTCACCTGTACACGTGTCTCTGTGGACATTTAGAGACGCTCTTCACCTGTACACGTGTCTCTGTGGACATTTAGAGACGCTCTTCACCTGTACATGTGTCTCTGTGGACATTTAGAGACGCTCTTCACCTGTACACGTGTCTCTGTGGACATTTAGAGACGCTCTTCACCTGTACATGTGTCTCTGTGGACATTTGTGGACATTTAGAGACACTCTTCACCTGTACACGTGTCTCTGTGGACATTTAGAGACGCTCTTCACCTGTACACGTGTCTCTGTGGACATTTAGAGACGCTCTTCACCTGTACACGTGTCTCTGTGGACATTTAGAGACGCTCTTCACCTGTACACATGTCTCTGTGGACATTTAGAGACGCTCTTCACCTGTACACGTGTCTCTGTGGACATTTAGAGACGCTCTTCACCTGTACATGTGTCTCTGTGGACATTTGTGGACATTTAGAGACACTCTTCACCTCTACACGTGTCTCTGTGGACATTTGTGGACATTTAGAGACACTCTTCACCTGTACACGTGTCTCTGTGGACATTTGTGGACATTTAGAGACGCTCTTCTCCTGTACACATGTCTTTGTGGACATTTAGAGACATTTAGAGACGGTCTTCTCCTGTACACGTGTCTCTGTGGACATTTAGAGACATTTAGAGACGCTCTTCTCCTGTACACATGTCTTTGTGGACATTTAGAGACATTTAGAGACGGTCTTCTCCTGTACACATGTCTCTGTGGACATTCAGAGACACTCCTCACCTGTACACGTGTTTCTGTGGACATTTAGAGACGCTCTTCACCTGTACACGTGTCTCTGTGGACATTTAGAGACGCTCTTCACCTGTACACGTGTCTCTGTGGACATTTAGAGACATTTAGAGACACTCTTCACCTGTACACGTGTCTCTGTGGACATTTAGAGACAAAGTTGAAATAAAGAGAAAGTTGTACTTGAATGAAATGAAAACACAGCCCGAGTCCTGCTGTCAGCATTAATCTTGTGACGCAGCAGCCCTGCAGCGCAGACACCAAAGCAGAGTCTAATGGAGCCATTGTACAGAACAGAAACATAAATCATAAAGATTATCTAAGCGCTGGGCAGAGTGTATCTTTTGTACCGCATGTCTCTGCTAATACTTTTATCATGGTAAATTAATCTGCCCCATTACCAGACAAAGGAACAGATTTATAGCTTCTCACTGTGTCTACTGCAACGGGAACCAGGCCAGCTTTCATTTAGTTGGTAGTAATGTTGTAATACTTGAGATCTGACATATTTTTACAGTCATCTCCTAAATGTCATAAACTTACAGTATTCTATATTAAAAAAAAGTATATCTCTTAAAGGTATGTGTTACAAAAACAACCACGAATTTGAGAATACACTTTTTAATTATAATGTAAAGAAAGCTGTCAAAAATGAGTATGTAATTTTAATTGAATGCAGTACAAAGCATTTCTCCGTTTATTGTGGGATATTCAGAAAATTAAAGACCTATGGCTCAAAACTAATCACTCACTTAAGAATAGATATCCCATTAACAACACAAACAGTGTACTTGGAGATTTGCTGTTGCTTTAGTTAGGTTTCATTCATAAAATAAAAAGGTCTTTTTATCAATCTGCTTCATAACAAAGGACAATAACATAAAAAAAAATGGATACACACTGACAGCCCAACACACTGCGACTGGATTTTAGAAAAAGAGAAAAGAGAAATTTAGAAAAACAAAAAAAACAGCATTTAAACTGGAAAACATGGGCTCCACTACATCATTATATTATCTCTGCTCAGTCAAACTAACTGTTTTCTTGTTTGTGTAGATTGTTTATCTATTTGTTTGTTTCCTGGTTATTTTAGAGGCTACTTTTGTTTTGCTGCTGTAAAGGTTGGGATGGGTATTTGAAATGTTTGTAATGTTTGGACTTAGCTTTTAACGATTATTATTTACAGCTGTGGAGGACATACACTATATTTCCAAAAGTATTCACTCACCAACCAAATAAGTGAATGTGGATTCATGGTGTGGGGTTGTTTTCAGGAGCTTAGTTCCAGTGAAAGGAACTCTGAAAGCTTCAGCACCAAGAGATTTGGGACAACTCCATGCTCCCAGCTTTGTGGGAACAGTTTGGGGACGGCCACTTCCTGTTCCAACAAAGCACGGTCCATAAAGACCTGGATGAGTGAGTTTGGTGAGGAAGAACTTGACTGAACCTGCACAGAGTCCTGACCTCAACCTGACAGAGGATTTACACTGAAGAATCATTTTCCATCAGAGCCTTAAAAGAATATGTGTTGTGACTAAATAAAAATGTTTAAAAAGTCCAATTAATTTAGTCACAGCTTAGCCTTGTTTTATTCCTGGTTTAGTCTGTGTTAAGTTTTGATTTTGTCTCTGTTTTGACTTGTAAATACAGGAACTTACATTTTTGTGAAATGTCGTGAATTTAACTTACTATGTTTGAAAAGTAGGCTCTATTTTCAAATATCACAATATCTTTATCGCAATTTTCAACAAAGTTATAGAATATCGCATGTTTCCTCCATATCGCTGCAGCCCTAATAGTGTACATGTGATTATTTACAAGTATGATACATAGAAAACAAGACATTACAATACAATGACATGCGTAAAATATCCAAGATTATGTGTGCAAATGTGTTTTTTTGACATAAAGCTGTGTGTTTGCTATATGGGTAAATTAATTCTGGGAAGAACTAAAACAAAAAACAAACAAACAAACAAAAACATATAAGAAATAGAAATTAATAAATTACACGAAATAAATAAAATTAATACATTAAAAAAATAACTTTTATCTTCTGACTGAAATTGAATAAACATAAAATAAAACATAAACAAAACACTGAATATTGCAGAATCAAACTAAGACCAATCACTCAAAACCAATTATTTTTTGTTTACAAATTACTGCCAAGGTTAAGGAGTAGGGTCCAAAAACCTGCCACACCATTGGTCTGAACCATCTGCAGTTTGGTCGAAGTCACAGAGCTTTGAGCAGATGACAAAATTACAACAGTGCTCTTCCCTTTTGGTTACGATTGCTTAGGCATAAATGTGATACAAGACTTGCCTCCATATTTATTAAAACTCATTATGGCAGACTTTGGATACACAGGATTTGGCTTAAAAATACACCTGTTTAAAAAAATCATTGAGATTTTTTGGTGAAGAAACAAACTCTCATTTGCAAAGTAATACGTTCAAACATTACCATATGTTACAAAAGGAAAACAGAAGTTGCCAAAATGATAAATTATAAAGCCGTGCTTGTTTTGGTTCATAGCCATTACATGAAGCATATTTCCTGCTGTTAATAAAATCTGCTTCATTTAAAAACCGGGTGATGGGCTGAGCATTTCAGAGCAGACCTGTTTGTAATTTGCATGTTTTAGAAGAAGAGCAGCTTACATTTCCTTATTTCACCTTCCTCTGGGGATTATCCTCGGATCAGACTCAAATCCAGCGTTAAATATTCTGCATCTCCTCCTGCAGCTCACACAGCTCTATTAATTAGGTTTGTAAGTGTTGGCTCTGTCCAGCAGAGGTGGAAGAAGTGTTTACAGTCTGTACTTAAGCCAAGATGTTTTAACTTCCAAATAATATTACTCAAGACGAAGTAAAAGTACTCAAAAACTGCTTCTACTGCAACTGCTACTTGTAATAGTAATACTGCTACCATAAAACTGACTGCACTGAGTTTTCTACCACCTTTTCCTTTAGAAAATGAACTAAGAAATGGCATTTTCTTCACAAAACTGCGCTTCAGTATGAGTACAAGTATCTGCATTTTTAGTTACTGTCCATGCTGACAACAAAGTCAAAAACAGTGCACAAACAAAAACTAAAACACGCAAGCAAATCTGAAAACTCAACTGCTTAGAAGAAGGATGTAGCATAAAGAGCACACAAGCCAATCAGGAAACCAAATTTGGAAATAGCTCTCTTCTGTCCAATCACAGTCAAGCAGTAAGGCCCAATCCTTTGTGTAATCTCATTTTCATGTGGAGTTTCTGAATTTGTGCGCATGTCTCCAAAGTTATGTGTCTGTTTCAGTTTTCGTTTGATTTCAGTGATGGTTTCAGTTTCGAGTTTTTGAATTTTTGCTGTTGTGTGAGCATAGACCTCCTTCAAGCCACCGTCCCCTATCTCACAATGGCAAAGATTTAATACCCAGACCTGGATTCAAACCAGCATCTTCTAGTTCAAGGATGGTCTCCAACCTTTTTTCCCCTGAGAGCTACTTTTACAAATCAAAAATGGTTTTATAACATTTGTTTAGTTACTAGAACCTCGTCCAGTGACTGTGGGCCTTAAGCGGGATGCACACTGGACACTGGACTGTAGTTGCAGAGCTGACACTGACAAACCAAAGAAAAGTGTATTTTGTTTTCCTTTTACATTTACCTGAACAATTACAAAATGTTGGTGTACAGCTTGTGCAGCAGCTGACACACACTTATCATTACATTTGTGAAAACTCTAGTTGCCAAATCTGAAAATACTGTAGTCGAGCTAACGTCACTGCCCACTCATCAAGCAACTGAAACTAATTGGCGAATAATAGCCTAATACTTTTGTAAACAAAGGGACCGTGCACCTTTAAATTTAATTGAATACATTTGCAAGTTAGTTTGCCATGTGATAAATCAAAATTAACCAAACAAGTTTGTGTAGGTATCATAAAGCCTCTGTGGAGCTACAGGTTAGAGACCAATGCCATAGACCCACAAAGGCTCGGATGGGATGAGAGCACCTGCGGAGGGCGATCTCTTTTACTGACCCCTTGTGGCTGGAGTCAGTAGAGCTATCGCACAGTGGTACAGAATATTTTAAACAGTCTAGGATCCATAGATCTACTCCAAAAAGGAATGATTTCTTACTTAGCCTATCACTGAACTTTACTAAAAAATGCCCTCAAAGTTCAGCTTTTACTATGTTGCTTAACAGACTAGAAAACAAACCAACCAAGAGTGAAAACTTAACTTTATAGAGGTATAAAAGCTGTAATATTAAATGGGAGTTGATAGGAGCCAGCCATTAACTTCCAGACCACTCACTCCACTCTTTTCACCGTCAGTATTAATGAAGGAGAAACCCTTCAGAAGCCTTAATAATGACAGAGTCTGACACTGATCATAATGGCCACTCGCTCACACGCTCACACTCACGCAGCCTCTTTCATCACATTTAGTAAGAATTTCATCTGAGTCGTTCAAGGCAAGTCCAAGTTCTGTCAGGAGTCAGGATCACTTTAGCAAAGACGGGCCTGTATCTCTGTTTTAATGGGATATAAAAGTGTTGGAGGAGAAGCTTCAATCTATCACAAGACATTGCCCTTTTATCCAGTCTTTGATGAGGAAGCACAGGTCCCAAAAGCATCTCTGTCGCCCCCCATGTGGTGTTATCTGTATTTGCCATAATGTAACAATGGCTTAATGTCTGATGCCGCAATGAACAGAAAAAGTAATGTCATGCAAAAATAAAATGCTAATCACTTCGTCAAGCGTCTTTCCTCTGGATTTGCGCTATTCCCCATAAATCTTACACAAACATGGTTCCTGATGACCTTGCCTTCAGTTTCTCCCTTGTACGGGCAGAAAACGTGGCTCTTTCCCTTCTCATTCACATCAGAGATTACCTTTTCTTCTGAATTAATTCCCACCACTCGCTGCTGTTTTGCATTAAACTTTCAAATGAATGGATTCTTCATTTTCAGCCCAAGGGTAAAGAGTCTTTTCGGCTCCACTAATGTTAACCCAGCCTCGTCGGCTCACCTGGATAATATAATCTCTGAATCTGAACACACACTTCATACAGACGCTGCCCAGAGCCAACTTTCTTTTACTATTCATGAAAAAGCCGTTCAGTTTCCAGACAAACGTGTACGAGGCTATGGTTTGATTGACAGAACTAGACTCAAAATGGAAATGACTGGAATTTTTCACACAATGCACTCCTTTTTCACATCACTCAGTCGACCATTTTTTGCACTAAATATTGTCAAGGTTTTGCTAGGAGCTAAAGCCAGGTATTCACGGCCTTTAAAAGATTTATAGAAGTCACATTGCATGACCTGGAATGCGTAAATCGCTGCTCGTTCACACAGTGCGATGGTTCAAACGTTGAATCACGGCTACGATCGAAGTCAGCCGGAGAAAATTTCAGGCTCTGGACGTGTTTACATCATCGTGGCACTGGTGAACTGGAAGCTAGCGTCGCTTTGTTTATGTGCGGGGAAAGGAAAATAAATCAAAAGGCAAACGAGGAAATGTTGTCACGTTCGTAGCTGGGCACTGCGGTTCTTACTTTGAGCATGCGCTGCTGTTTTCATATTGGTCACGTCTGACAAAGATTGTAGGATTCTGACTCTGTCTCTATCTGTGATCTTTGTCCCTGTCTCACTATAAGATGTATTACCACGCTTGTTTGCTACGACCAACAATTTTTCCCATGAATAGCAATCTTTCCTCTGAGATGACTGAGATTGTGTCTTTTTTTATTTGATCTTTATTTAACCCGGAAGTCTCACTGAGATTTACATCCCTGGCCCCATGGGGGACCTATTGCACATGATTTTGGTGGTAGGGGAAACCTACGCAGACAAAGGAGAACATGCAAACTCCACACAGAAAAGGCCTCCACGCAGTCCGGGAATTGAACCTGGGACCTTTCTATTGTGAGGCAGGAGTGCTAACATCTACACCACCATGCCGCCCAGCTTAAAGAAACAGTCCACCGTTTTCCCATGTTAAACTATGTTGTTCCCTGATCTTAGCTGAGTTGATGTGTACCTCTCTGGTCTTTGTGCGTGCCCTGTGTTCTCTTTGTGGGCCTGGGGAGCGACGCTAATTTGTTAGCATTTAGCTTAATAGCGTAATAACACTTTTAGGAGCACTTCAGCGTCAGCGCAGTGATATCTTCACTGCTAAAAAAATTCTTTCTTCTACCACTGCAGGTGTGCAGGTCACAAGAAGATATCACTGCGCCAATGCTGAAGTGCTCCTAAAATGTTATTACGCCTTACATTATAGTACCCATTTTTATCCGCTTAGAAAATCGCCACTTAATTCATTTTTGTGTAACTGTACTTGGGTCATGTAACTACTCACGGTAACCGTATTTAAATCGGGAAAACGTGGAAGAGCTTGGTTGCTTCTAACTTGAGCCGCGTTTGGTTCCATAGGGATATGCTTTGCAAAGCTAAATGCTAACAAATTAGCGTTGCTCCCCAGGCAAAGGGCATCACAGGGCACGCACAAAGACCAGAGAGGTACACATCAACTCGTCTGAGATCAGGGAAGAACATAGTTTAATATGGAAAAACGATGGCCTGTTCCTTTAAGAGATTTTATTTTTTTTTTTTAAAGAACAGTGTGCATTAACCAACAAACAATGTAAATACATCCGAGTTAGCCAAATTAGGCTAATTTTCATCGGTAGTTCCCCTGCCAGCTGTAAAAAGGCAACCTAAAAAAAAAAAAATCAGAGTGCTCCCAGATCCTCAAACATTCACACATATACACATATTTACATGAAAATAATGACAGTAAGAAACGATAACAGCAAAGATTGCAGAGTAAATGTATGTGGTGCATGCCACATACGTATCTGTATGCATGCACCATGAGGTCTGAACAGCTCTAATGGGTGCAGTGTTGATTGGATTTAAGTCAGTTTTTAAGGTGAGTTTTAAAGGTGTTATACGTAGGAGATTCCAAATTTTACAGCCTATGACTGAAAGGACTGACTGTGCAAAGGTGGTACATCTATAAGGAACCTCACAATCACCTCTAGGTGTCGCTCTAGTGGTTCTGCCAGTAGGTAGGTTTTTGTTTAATGTATTTGCTTAATGGTGGTGGTGTGAGTCTGTGAAGGTTTTGGATATTATACAGGCATATTTAAAGTGTTTAAAATTTTCAAAGCTCAATAAATTACCATATTTTCCGCACTTTAGGGCGCACTTAAAAGCCTTCAATCTTCTCAAAAAATGACAGTGCGCCTTATAATCCAGAGCGCCTTATATGTGAATTTATTCGACGAAGATATATAATTTATAATGAGATTATAATGACGAGAGGGATCTGGGCTGGATGCCGTAATCGCCCAACTGTTTAACTCGGACACTGAAGATGAAGAATTTGAGGGATCTGTGGACGAGGAATGAACTGAAAAAGTGAGTGTATTGTGTTGTATTTTGTTATAACATTAACTGAACAGTTATGAGTTATTGTGAATACGCTATCGTTTGATTTAGCCGTCTCAGATTGTGTTTTTTTTTTGCACGCGTTACAACTGAACAAGTTTGGGAGTTATGGTGAACGCGTTGAATAAAGTTTGACTGACTTATCTGACTGTTTTGTTTCGCCTTTTAGTCCGGTGCGCTTCATATGTGAAAAAAGTTCAAAAATAGACCATTCAATGACAGTGCGCCTTATAATCTGGAGCGCCCTGTAGTGCGGAAAATATGGTATAAGTTTCAAGAATTTGGCAGTGTTGATATGAAATTGTTTTTTTAGCAAAGATTTTAAGCCCTCTTTTATACAGTGATTGTATCTGTTTGAGTGTGGTGTGGTTGGTAAGGGTCCAATTAGTGAAGCAGTATTCGATATGTGAAAAGATCAAAGCATGTTGCTTCCTTTGCAGTCATGTGACGGTCTAAAATATCTGAAGTTGTGGACATGAAGACAATAACTCCAGCCACAATATATCAGGTTGGTATGAAGGTGTTTCCGCTCCCCAAAACTGTCCAAACTATGACCAAGAATGCAGGTGTCAGCTCTGGGTCTGCTTTGGAAAAGGTGGCAGCTACACTAAGCCTGATTGGACGATATATAAACCTTACTCGAGCAAAGAAGAAGCCAGAGACTGGACATAAAAGGAAAAATGCAATTTTAATCAAACATGTCTTGTTCTTGTGATAAAGCCTTATTCAAAGAGATAACGTACACAGCTTTGTACCGAAAAATGAAGCTATTACCAGCTGTTTCTAGTTCAGACAGACTGAGCCGTGTGACCTGTATCTTATTATTAAGATAGGGACAATGTCTTGGTGGAGGTCTGAGTTCTCACAGTGACTCTGGTTAAAAAGAATGTGGTTGCTTATCCTTCCATGGTGAGCTTTAGAAGGGTTTGTACAAATGTGTAGTTTTAAAGCCCTATTTCCCAGCACAGAGGAGAAAAGTTGTTCTCTTTCTGCTTGTTAGCACAGACTTCTGGTCCATACGATGCCAAATTCGTCTTGGATCTATAGCACCACATATTTTCCGAATGTATTTTGCAGTTTATCTTCCCTGAGAGTGGAGAGTGTTGGACATATGGACAAACAGAAGGCTCAGATAGATATTGGACCAAATAAACCGGACATTTTTTCATCAAGTTTGTCATCGCAGCATCGACTCAGTGATTTAGAAAGACAAAACCTGTCCATCCTCCCTGCAGCAGTTAGAGGTCTGTCAGATTTCCAGGTAAAGTTGCAGTCCGTCAGAGGCAGCGGGACGACTGGACTCAGAGACGGACTCTGAATTACCAGAGTTGTTAAAACTGGAGGAGGTTAGACCAGTCCAGAGTGATCGAACAGATGGATACTGTTTACTGTCAAAGTTCTGTTCCCTGAAATCACTTGCTAATGACCTTTGCATTTCTGTTAACTTTACATTTGGAGATCACTCTCAGTTCCTACTCTCACCTGGAACTGACTTTAAAAGAGTGAAATCAAAAGTGTCTGAATATTGTCCCAACTTTTCCAGATTTGGGTCTGTATTTTAAATTAGCCATTTTAATGTATGCGCTAAAGTAATTCAAATTTCGCCCTTTTTTTTTTGCCATCAGCCATTTTATTTTCTATGACATTTATACTATCTTTATTCTGTAGAAGGAGGTGAGCGAGTGAAGAGATATTTTCAGAAAGAGTGAAGTTAAAGTCCGAACACAGCCTTAATTACCTCCGCCAAGGAGATGATGTTTCAGCTGACGTTACTTTGTCTGTTACCAAGATCACTAAAAATGTCATTTTAATGAAAGGCCAGCAATGAACCAAAGAAGAAATAATTAGTTTTTGATGTGGCTCAGGATTCAGAGTGCAATGTACTGTAATGCCTTGGCAGAGGTCTGTGCTATCTGAGTCAATCAGCCCATTAGCCCATCATTAGAAGCTGGACAGAGGCTACAAATCCTTCCATGAAGAATCTATTCACAATTATCAAGAAAAGTAAATGCTATCAACTTTTAGAATTAGCTAAATACCGGTGATGGGGGAGTATACAAATCTTTTAGACTGAAAATGTCTAAAATGAACTCTAACACAGCACAGACCTGTAGTTTATATCTTTACAGCATACTTTACTCACAGTGAGGTCGATGGTGATGGTTTGTAAATGAAAACATTCTCATCTCTGTAAATATAGACCTGTTTCAAGTCATTATGTAATAAACTGTATCTTTTGTCTCAGATAAGAATGAAATGTAGTCGTGGGCCTGGTAGTTGTCAGGGCAAAAAATATTTTATTTTAGGCTATTTTACCACTGCTGGAAGTATCACAACATGGCTTCAAGTTGAAAATCATGAAAAAGGCCTATTTGGCTTTTTTTAAATGCTGGATCCTTCTCCTTTTATCCAGGTTTGGCAAAAAGGAGAAGAGCCAGTGTATGTTGTTGCAAAAAAATGTCTTACCTTTTGCTCCAGCCCCACAGCAACACGGCATCCTGCTGGTTTTAGTTCACTAAACTCAAAGAAACTGAGCCATTTGTCCACCACAAACACATCATGACCCAAAGATTAAAGCTGATCTTCAACTCCTTTTCAGCTGCTCCACCACAGTTTGGACAGATATTTTAAGCCCAGTGCAGGAAAATGGACAGAGACCAGAAAATGGATTCTCTGTTTCTCCATATGGACCACACACACTATACACTAAATCTAAGTTGCTCTGCATGAATAATATCTATACTCTCCCCCCACAGCTTTCACAAACACGAGAATCTCCGTTTGTCTGGAGCCAAAGTGAGTGCGCTGATGTAATATTTGCCAAAGACAGAAGCCTGTGTGAAGTGTGTGCATATGTTCTGCCTCTGCTCCATCTGCTCTGAGCCAACGCTAAAGTCACCAGCCGCTAGAGACGCTTTCTGTTCACATATGTTTCACTTCTCCAACCGGATTAAAGGCCCACTACACGAGTTTTTGACAATGTAATCAAAGCAACTCCTTTGTTTTCCGTCTCTTTCTATTCCGTGTTGTTTGACGGACTTAAGCTTCGTCACGTCTCGCTCAGGTAAAGGTCAGAGCCCACGCAGAGGAGCTGAAGCAGAGTCTGTGAGTGAATGTGTGGCCGGCGGTGTCTTCTGAAGTCTCCTAAAGCAGGAAGCTCCCATCGCGGCCTGTTATTTTTTTTTCTTTCCACAGAGCTGCAGGGGGGGCGCTCTGCATGAGTCCGGAGTAATTAAACTCACACAGGTGCAGAAGAGGACACAAAAGGAAAGACTGAAATACCGTCTGTGATATCTGCTCTGAGCACTGCTTTACTTGCTCCGTAGAGAATAATAGGACTTTATTATCAAGGGTTTTAACAGATGAATGGTCAACGTGTCATGGCAGGCTTTGTTTAATCCCATGTGAGGTTTTCTTTTCCTTTCTGGCCTTTCCCTTATGGGGTTGCCACAGCACAGGCGCTGATCCTGTGTGGGTCCTGCAGTGTTCGAGCAGCCACTGAAATGTATAAGCACCCAGGGGAAATAAATTCTGATCACTCATGGCTCAATAAACTTGATTGAGCACAGACGGTGAGCCGCATAACGTCTCTCAGCCCCTCCGCTCTCACAGCACAGCCCTGTCACTCACCTCAGACGTCATTTAAGGCCTTATCCGGGACAACTGTGCAGTCTGTGTAAACTCTGAACGACTCACTTTCTCACAGAAATGACAAGACTGTCTAATTTTGGGCAAAAAAATGAGCGATAGTCTGATAATGAAGTGTTAGGATGGTCAATGAGAGCAGTAAGAACTCACAAATCATCCTGTTTCCACCGCAATTGATGTAGCCCTCTACATTTATCCAGGCTTGGGACAGGTACAAATACTACACCAGAGAGGTAGGATATTTTTATTTTATTTTCTTGCTTCCCTCACAGTGTCCACCATTTTTCAGTTCTTGGATCATCTTCAAACATCTCCACAGTGCTTTCTGAAAAATGCTTCTGCAGCCCCGGCCATATGTATCTTGTTTAAAAAAAGACGAGCCTTGTAAGAATGGCAGCACTGACCTGGTGTCCCTGAAGTGATGGCTTTATTTCTTAAATGTTGGTCAGGGCAGAGCAGCCTTAGAGGAAACTTTTGTATGGATGTGAGGAGGAGAAAACCAGAGTCGAGCTGAGTCAGGGGTCACGCAGGGGTCAACCAGACAAGTGCTTTACTCCCAAATGTAGGGGGAACTCCGGAGAGAAAAATGCAACCAAAACAGCAAAGAAACGAGGAAATGTTTCTGGAGAAGTGTCTATTCCAGTGCTGGCTATTTCATTTCATTTATTAACAAAAACCTTTTTAAAGCAACAGTTATGTCACAATCAATTGGGACTCAGTAAAAAAAAAATGTTTACAGCAGGTTCCTGTTCTGCAGCACACAAAGGAAATGACAGAGCATCAGAAACATCACTAGTAATTCACATCCACACAGAGAGGTCTGCTCAGCTCCAGTCAGTGGTTACAAGTGAAAAAGTCTATGTGTTTTTCTGAATTGTGATGTGGAATATCGTTCCAAACTTTAGTGTAAGTGTGGAAAAAGACCTCTGTCCAAAGGTGTTTCTGATGCAGCCACTGTGAACTTGATCTAGTGCTCTGTCGTGTGTTGACTGTTGGGAGTAAGGCGTTAGAGCGAGTGTCTTGCACGGAGAAAACGCAGAAAAGGAAGGTTATTACAGCTTCACAATGGTCCAACTCTGAATTCAAAAGTTTAACATCAGCTTTAACTTTTTTGAATTCTGGTATTTTGTTTTGGCAATGATTCAGTTTGACTTTTTTTTTTTATTCAAATAAAACCAGGAGAGTTCATCCACGTGTCCTGCAGGATGTGAAGCTGACAGAAGAAGCTCCTGCACCTTTAAGTTTGAGTCTATTGTAAAGCAGCACTTAAACACAGTTGTTAATGTTGTGTATGAATGCGGGACACGTCTGACTTTGTGCCTTGTCCCAATGCAAATCAGCGTAAACAGGACAACCTTGAATAAGTCTGGACTGATTAGAGACTTCCTTCAACACGAGCCCACTCAGGTTTCAAACTTTTCTCTGTTAAAAATATTGTCAGTTTGTTTATTTGCACATTTCTCTGCCTGCATCTTAATTATCCATTAGCTGTAATAAGTGAGAGTTGATTTGAATATTTTATTCATATTTAGAGAGATTTTACCTGACGTTTATCTGCAGACTCTGAAGGACACAAACTGGAAATGTTTTTTTCTGTAGAAAGATTATAAAGCTTTGGCTCAAAATAGACAACAGACAAAAATATGAAAAGTTAAAGCTCCCATAGTCTGCTTTTTCCAGTCTTTCTGAAAGTGTTGGACTCAGGTTGTATAACTTAAAATAAGTTATCTGTGTAAAACCTCTTCTGTTGGATTAGGTGTCTGTTGGCCCCTGCTGGCAACTGCAGGAAATTGACAGAGCATAAAATGGCTAATTAGCATGACTTTTAGCAACATAATGCTAACAGATAAATGAGCTGAGTGCTTCGTAGTGACGGAGGTTTAAGGCTGAAATAATCAAAATGAGTCCGGTGACGGTGTCTGGGCTTTAGAAACGCTCAGGAGCACTTCCTGGTTTTACGTTTCTATGTAGAGCTGTGAGACCAAGCGTTTTCAGCTCTGGAGAACGGCAGCGCCTCAGCATACAGGATTATTGTGAATGAGACAAAATACTACTCCAGGTCTGTTTTTGAGGAGGATACAACATTGTAACATGATTAAAAGAGAGAAAAGGTCCACTTAGCAAAATAGGGCACCTTTATTATATATTTACAATGCAAAACAAAGCTTATAGGTTAGTCATAGGTCTTCTTCTTCTCTTCCTGTCAACTAACTTCATGTTCTCTTTCACTAGATCCATAAATTTCCTCTTCTCCTCTGGTCTTCCTCTAGGCCTCCAGCTCTAACCTCAGCCTCCTTCTATCATATGTTCACTGTTCCTCCTCTGTTCATGTCCAAACCATCTCAGTCTGGAAGCGTTAGCTCCAAAAACATGAGCTGTCTCTCTGATGGACTCATTCCTAATCCTCTCCATCCTCGTCATGAACAAAGAGAACAGAAACATCTGCAGCTCTGACTCCTGCCTGTTCCTCCAAGCCACTGCCTCTAATCCGTACATCACTGCTTTGTCCAGTGTCTTTTCCAGTTGCTAATTTGTAAATGTGAGACAAAGAAATCAATTTAGCTGCTGATTTTAAAAAAACCTGAGGACCAAGAAAGAAGGAGCCAGTGCTGGAACTGGTCTCTTTCCAGTTGGACCGCCGTCATTACTCCAGTTTATAAAGAGTTCGGACTCAACAAATAAAAAGTGTTCTTTTTTTCCCAAATGGGACCACCCCCCTCTTTGTTCTGAGCATGGGATTTTCCCAAAAAATCCCATTCTGCTCTAGTTCCCCCTCTGTCAAAAACGCTGTCCAATGAAGCCCAGATGAAGTGACTGAATCATTAGTTTTCCTCAATTACAAAAGAAAAAAATGGCCGTGCATCTTTAAAGACCTTCAGAAACAGAACAGACATTTATTTTAATGACTATCCAATAATCATTTGCTGTTTGAGATACGCCGACAGTGCAATAAAATCACAAATAAACAACGACCAGAGCCCAAACTAAATCTGTCTTTGCATGAAAACGCCTGAGACTGGATCGATAATAAAACGCTTTCCATCCTCAGACTAATCCCTCCTTCAGACCGTAATCGTTAGAGAAACTCGTTTGTATAGAGGAGAAGAGGCTGCGGGTAATTAGCTCGATGGTCAAATCAAAACACCACTTCAGTCAGTAATTATTCTGAGTCTGAACTAAAGTGGGAAAGAATTTAGCCCAAAAAAAAAAAAACTCTCTTCAGAAGAAACTGAAACCACTCGACTGGCGCTGGCTCCACAGAAAAATCTCACTTTTACAAGATTCTTTTGAAAATTAAAGCTCTTAGAAGAAAAGTGTCTTGTATGAATGAAGGCACTTGACCAGGATGAGCAGATTAAAAACATCTTTGACCGTAATTACAACTCCTCTGATAAGTCTGACAGAGTGATAATATTGCTTAGTGCTTAGTGATCCTCTACTTTTGGCCTGAGAATGGCGAATGGCTGAAAACATCTGTCCTCGAAGGCAGCAAACAGCGTTTCAGTGTAAGCAATTCCTACACCAAGCAGCTCATCTGGGCCCCAAGACACTCTCCAACTGACTGAAGTGAATAAACCCTTAAATAAAATAAAGCCCTATTCGCACGGGATTAGTTTTACCCAGGAATCTCCAGTAATTTGTAATAATCGCCAATGTCGTCTGTGATTTTTATCCCGTGCCAATCAACAATGTCTGTAAAAATTCCTCCGAAAATTACCGACCATATTTCGGCCAACACAGAGGTCCTCTGATAAAAGATTGTTTCCTAAAGTTCGTAACAGTGATCCAAAATGTCTTTTAATGCTCCATTTTATGTCTGTATTTAAACTGTATTAATAATAAGACGTCTCTTTTGGTCTTACTCTGAAACAATTACTTTTTTTCTCAGAGTAAAAAATAAAAAAGAGTAAACAAAATACAGTGAAGACGTGACCCGGAAGCACACCTCCTGTCTAAGTTTTTGGAGCAACATGGGGCTGTTTTGGAAAGTTAGGACGTTTTCAGTGCTAAAGTTAGATCCAGAGACGAATCACAGTGAATGGATTAATAAAGAGCGCCACCTGCTGTTTAAGAAGAGAGAAATCTCCACAGATAATGGATGACCTGCGTCGTAGCGAGAGGTAGTTTGTTTTTATCAGGACAGTAAATCAACATAAAACATAGTAGTTTGGAACTAAGTAGAGCTAGAAACATAAACAAAATCTGGGATTTTTATTATAAATCTGTCGTAATTTTCAATACAGTCATATCTGGAAAGTTCGTAAAATCGAGTAAATTACAGAACTTTATCTTGTGCGAATGCCTGACTAAAAACACTGACGTCGGAGGGTAATTCATGAATTACTAGAGATCTAGGGGTAATGCTTATCCCGTGCGAACAGGGCTTAAGACTTAATTTGTCACATGAGCAGTTAAACACACTGTTAAACACTGTAGTGGTGTGAGAGCCTGGAGGTTCAGCAATTCAGTATTATCTGACAAAGAACAATAGTAGAAGAAGTTAAGTTAGTCCCAACTGTACATCAAGCCCAAGTGTGCGCTAAAATGCACAAAATAGGTTAAACCTCCAGCTAGGTACTCCTGACCAGGATCATGGGTTAGATCTGGACAGGGGTGCCAGGTCTCAAAGTCAAAACCCACCCAAGATGAAGTGATTTGGTCTGGATTTACTGGATTTGTCTTTCAAAATATGGATTTTCATTTAGCAAAAGCCTCATCATCATTCATGCAATCTGCAAGCAAACATAGCTCTGCCCATGGACAATTTTATTTAGTTGTGGCAACAATTAAAAACCGCCTAATTCTGTGGGAAAATTGCTGACTTGGCAACCCTGGACCTGGAGTAAGGTGCCTAGGCTCTGGTCCTGACAGGTCGCCGCTACAGCTTTGAAGGACAAGTTAAACGCAGAGAAGCTTAACCTTGATGCTCTCTACTCAGGCAAAGATTATGACAAGCATTGAGTCATAATTTGCGATATTTGGTGGCTAATTTTTGTATTAACAACGTATTGCGCGCAGGTCTATGTCGTCTGAAGTCTATACTTCTTTTTCAGTTCATAAAATGGCATCAAAAACCTGGAGAGCATTTACAAATTTGTGTTGAGTGTGAGTTCCTGCACAGACAGAGAAAGCAGCTCGTCAGTATTCAGCTCCTCAGCCTCTCAGTAACGCGGCGGTCACGGTTAAACCTGATCCAGAGAGCGTGAAATCTTCAGAGTCTGAAATCACAGGTAAGAGCCGAGCTGCAGGCAACTCTCAAATCACACTATTACTACGAATCGTACAACCATCCCGTCTTTATTCAGTCCATTTAGCTCTGATTCCACAATATACTGCTCTCACTTTTATCAAATGTGTCTGGGGGGCTGTCGGTCACATCACCGCTCTGTGGAATAGCAATATTTTAGAGGGAAAAGAAATGGATCTAAAATACTAAGCATGAGTCTATACCCACAGTTTTTAACAATATAACAAATGCCATGGAGAGTCCAAACTGATGGGACAATGGGGGACAGTTAAAGGAGGCCTAAGACTTGGGATAGAGATGCATAAAAACCAACAGAACGTCTGCATTTGACCCATCCTTCCAGTTTTTCTGTGGTGTCAGGAGCAGCGCCCAGACAGGAACTCGTCTCCAGATCTGAGCCAGGATCCTGGTCAGCAGTACCAAGCTGGACGGCTAAAGGATTAGCACTCTCGCCTCACAGCAGGAAGCTCCCCGGTTTTATTCCGGGGCCGGGTAGGGCCTTTCTGTGTCTGCGTAGGTTTCCTCCAGGTGTTTCAGTTTCCCTTACCGCCAAAAACATGTACAACAGATCAGTCAGGACTCTCCTGTAAAAGACAGATTCTGAATCTCAGTGGGACTTTGCTGGTTAAATATAACTCCCTCCACCCTCCAAACAATAGGCTAATCCTCCAGCTAGGTACTCCTGAAGTAGTGTTGTAGCACCCGAGAGCAGTCTTGGACCATTTTTTTTTACGTTCTTGAGCTCGTCTACTGGTTATCCCCATCAAGAGAAACAAAACAAACAAAAATTATATACCGTATTTTCAGCACTATTAGGCGCATCGGATTATAAGGCGCACCTTCAATGAATGGCCTATTTTAAAACTGTTTTCATATATAGGGCGCACCACATTATAAGGCGCATCCACTAGATGGCGCTGCGCTAAAGGGAATGTCAATAAAACAGTCAGATAAGTCAGTCAGTCAAACTTTATTAATAGAATACAAACCAGCGTTCTTACAACTCCCTCATTGAAAACAATGTATTTCCAACTCCATTTGTCACAGTTCAAAGCTACATGAACAGCGTTCGAGCGCTCAGTTTTCTGTCCCCTCAATGTCGCAACTCTTCTACTGAGATGGAGCAAAGGCCGCGCCTCCTTGTTCTTTTGCGGCAGGATCCATAAACACGCCTATGGCACACATGAACAGCTGGGACTGGAACTCCCCTTTACCGTTTTTACCGCTGTCACTTCGGCGACGCCCCCTGAATACGGTAGCCATAATTAACCAACATTGATCCATATATAAGGCGCATCGGATTATAAGGCGCACTGTCGGTTTTTGAGAAAATTAAAGGCTTTTAGGTGCGCCTTATAGTGCGGAAAATACGGTATATCTGTGTAGCATGTCTGTGGCATTTGATCATTAAAATAATCAATAATGTATCTGAACCATCTTTTTGTTTTACTTTTCCCCGTTATCGGTCTCTGTCTTAACTCGATCTCAGTCCTTGGTCTCAACTCGGTCTCGAACCTTGAAAGTCTCTGCCTTGTCTTGGTCTCGGTTTACTCTGGTCTTGATCAGTACGCTCTTGACTACAACAATAATCTGTAGAACAGTCCCCAGGTCCTGACAGGTTTAACCCCAGTGTCACTGAAGAATGGGTCAAATGCAGAGAACAAATTTCCAATAAAAGTATACCTTAACCCTTCAGGAGCACCAAGCTGGACCCTTCTTCAGATCTGACCCAGGATCCTGGTCAGGAGCTGGAGGATTAGCCTATTGTCAGGGCCGTAACATCAGGCAGTGCAGCCTGTGCAACTGCACTGGGGCCAAGGAGGTTTAGGGGCCCATTAGAGTAGGCCTTTATTCATCTATGGTCAAGTCTGGGGTTAAAATATTCATAATAATTACAGAAAAGAGTTTTTAAATGCAAATTTAACTTTAAATCCTGTTAAACTCATAACATAAAGAAGTTCTATTTTTTTTAAGATAACACACACATTGTAATATAAAACTTACAATATAAAAATCTAATATTAATGAATAAGCGACTGTCTTTTGTATCAAACTCCAGTAAAACAGCAACATTTTATCAATTATAAAGCCAAACATGCATGAACCTGTAGGACTGAATGTGCTTTAGAACTTCAGGGCCCATTTTGGACTTCTGCACTGGGGCCCCACATCACCAAGTTACGCCACTGCCTATTGTACATGTTTTAGATTGATGAAGGAAACTGGAAAAAAAAAAGCTACCCAGACACAGGAAGAACGCGCAAACTCCACACATAGAAAGGCCCGCCTGATCCAGGAATCAAACCCGGGATCTTCTTACTGAGAGGTGACGGTGCCAACCACTCTGCCGCCCTGAGTAAAATATATTTGAACACACGCTCACATTATTGCAGTGAGTGTTTGAACAGCCATGTTTCTGTCCTTCATAGTTCAGCCCAAAGCCCTCTCCCCCTCACTACAGAGACGCTGTGACAGTCTTTTCATTCTCCTCCGCACAGGTACAGAGAGAGGGGCCCATCAATAATAAATCAATAAAAGATCAATAATGTATCAGTAATCCATCTGCAGCTGAGGATAAAGGACATGTATGAATATTCATGAGGACTAATGAATATTCACTCTGAGATAAACAGACACATCAGAACTGGAGACAAAGTGGCGACAGTGAGCCAGAATAAACTCTGTCACGGTTTAGAAACAGAGGAAGATGTGACTGAGGACTGTGCGCTGTGGAGTTTCGTCATTTCGCAAAACTGTAGCAGAGAGCAAGTAGTTTCAAGTAAAACCAGCAAAAAGCAGATTCATTTTGTTTTTGTTGACCCCTGCGGCACTGATTGAAGGATGGGTCTAATGTAAGAGGACAATTGACTGTTTTAGAGATTATAAAACAAAACATCTGCGCTTCAGAGACTGGAACCGGAAGTTAAAATGATATATGATAATACATTTTTAATGATGGAATTAGCGTAAGCCACCAAACATCAGAAATTATGAGTAATAAAGAAGGTTTAGCATCTGACAACCATTTGACCTCATGTGAATTAAATCAGAGCCTGGTTAGAAAACATTAGCGAGTATGTCAACATTTAGCCATTTAATTTGACAAAGTAATTAGCATCGTGAGACAAGCAGTTAAAGAAATGCTGAGATTTAATTCATCAATCACCACAAATCCTACTTTAATAAGTTGACTTTAGCAACTGGTACTGACTCAGATCTGGGTCATATTAATTCAGTTATTTTTAATGAATATATAAACAATAAACTGCTGCTCAAAAAGTCTACATTTCTATTTTTATTTTACTAAATTCACTTTTTCTTCTCTTTTAACCATGTTATAATGTTGTCTCCTCAAAAACAGAACTGGAGTAGGATTTTGTTTCATTCACACATGTTTGAGTAATCCTGTATGCTGAGGCACTGCCCTTCTTAAGAGCTAAAAACGCTTGGTCTCTCATTCTGATCATTTCAGAGCTTAAACCTGCCGTCACTACGAAGCAACCAGCTCATATTATCTGTTAGCCTTATGTTACTAATAGCCGTGCTACATAGCCATTTTATGCTCTGTCCAGTCCCCACCGTTGTCAGCAGGGGGCGACAGACTCCTAATCCAAGCAGTCAAAGTAACAACTCTCCAATAGGTTTTCCACAGATACATTATTTTAAGTTATAAAACCTGAAATACTAATGCAAAGGAG
Organism: Bostrychus sinensis; assembly: GCA_020698575.1. Taxonomy (NCBI): domain Eukaryota; kingdom Metazoa; phylum Chordata; class Actinopteri; order Gobiiformes; family Eleotridae; genus Bostrychus; species Bostrychus sinensis. Next base: position 38,052,972 of record CM036243.1, on the reverse strand, counting down.
TCCGACACTGTTTCAAAAAGACTGGAAACAAGCAGAATATAGGAGCGTTAAAAGTGCCAGCTACGATGGGCCTTAGGCAGTGGACAGTTAGTCACTGGGTTAAACAGTCACTCCAGGATTTTGTGGGCAATTTTTGTGATTGTTGTGGGCTAAAATGCCTGATTTTGCGGGGGATTTTCTTAAAAGTTGCAATTTTTATTTGGGTCTATAATTCACAGGTAAAAAGTACCACACTGTTACTTGAGCTTTTTCTTAAAAATATTAGCTAGAACTATAAAAACTAACTAAATCTGTTTGTAAACAGTATATGATGGGGCAATTAATCAAATTAAAAATACCTGTATTTGAACAGGCCAAGCGTACTACTTTTTTAAATGATATTGCTGTGTTATTAGGCTGCTTTTGGGGCTCCTGCAGCTGATTCTGTTCCTCTCAGATCTTCTCTGGTGATTCCTGTTGTGTGCTGTAGAACATGCCAGTCATTAAAAAACAGAGGACGTTTGCTGTGCTATAGGTTTTCAGGAAGGTTATTAGCTGCTAACATTAACAGTTTAAAGAACAATGACCCCAAACTTCATTGTCGTCTAAATACGCTGCCCATTCAACTTTTTAGGCAACTATATCACCATGGCAACGCAGACTGGCTTTTCAGAGTGACACCAGACAAAACTAGAAAGTACCGCGTTCGTCCTCCTCCTTCAGTCCCAGCAACACGCGCTGCTGCTGGTGAGCACCTGCGACCTCTGTGCGCTCGACCTCCACGCTGCAGCTCCGTGCCGCTCTGTTTATGAGTGCGCCGCAACCTCAGGGCCACACCTCTGCGCTGCTTTGTTTCTGCTCGGAACAGGGACGGCCCACAGACAGCGGTAAGTGCAGCAAAATGCAGTTTTAAAGGAAAATCTCGGTGATAATTGACCAAAGTTGCGGAGTTTGTTAGAAGTTGCAGGGTCGCGCTGAATTCGCGGGGTTTGCTTGATTTTGCGTTAATAGTCGTGATCGCAACGTCGCGAAATCCTGGAGGGACTGGTTAAAGGTTTGTAATATGTAAATATGCAACCTCAGATGATAACAGCGCTCTCCTCTAAACAGGCCTTGATTTCTCTTTAACTTGATTCTCATTTTCCTTCATGACATTTCAGATTTAGCCCCAGTAAAGCTGTATTTACTTCATCTTTTCATCTATTTGTCATGTCTCGAGTAATTGTTCTCTCTCTGAAAAACCTTGAGACGGAAACCACTTCATCAAACTCAGCCTTGACTGAATTCCCAGAGCTCTGCAGTGATGTGATGTGGCCCCCAGAGAGAAAAGAGTAACGCTCCAACAGTCAGGGCTGGATCTGCCACACCACACGAATGAACGACAGACAGAGAGAAAAAAAAGACGGAGAAACGGTCCAAGAACCAGATCTGGCGCTAATTCAAACGTCTGAGGAAATAAAGACGCGAGGATGGAGAGGCGTCCAAACTGAGAGAGAGGAAGCAGAGGTCAGGGATGGGATAGAGAGCGGTAATGAGACGACGACTGCAGTTTAGAGGATTTAAACAGGACAGGTAGAAAGTAAAGAAGTTAGAGAGATCCAGGGAGTAACATGAGACAGGATGTTATTGCATTTGAAAACTCTTACTGAAACAACCCTCTACATTTATCTGGGCTTGGGAGATTTTTTTGGGGGGAACTGAAGCCCAGATGTCTTGCACCAAGGTGGGAACACTAACCACTTCACAAATGGAGAAGATTAACAGTGATTACTTAGCAAGAGCTGTGTTAGCAGGATAGTTGTAAGCTTCTGGTCGTGATGCTGCCTTTAACTTCAGTTCAATTTACAGTATTTTATATGGTTAAAAAAAATAATTAAGGGGACACTTTGAAATAAGATTAGATTTTAATGAAGAAAAAAAATCAAAGTGGATATCTACAGAGTAATGCGTTCAGAACAAAAGGATGCCACATCACTGAATGGAAATGAAAAACTATAACCCTACAAAGACGTGAAACTAAAAATGTGGCAGGCTCGTTCATCTTGCTGAAATTTCTTTACAGCAACTTAAATACAGTACTCAGTAGTTTGTATGGCCCCCGCTTGCATGTGTGCATGTATGTAACACTGGGGCCTGTTCCTAACGAGACGAACACTAAGCTTTTCGAGGTTCTGAGCTGCAATGTGGCAGCGTCAGATGAACCGAAACATAACGTCCCAGAGGTGTTCTGCTGGATTAAAGTTAGGTGAGCGTGAGGGCCAGTCAATGGTACCGATTCCTTCATCCTCCAGGAGCTGCCTGCATACTCTCACCACATGGGGGCAGCACCAGAAGGAACAGAGGACCCACTGCGCTGTGTACTGGTCTGACAGTGAGGTCTAAGGGTTTCAGGAGTGCTGGTGTAGAGCCTGTAGAGGTCTGCGCGTCCCTCTGTGGATTTGCCTCCCTAATTGAGCTCCACGGTGCCAGGCAGTGAGCACAGGGGCCACTAGAGGACATCAGGCTCTTAGACCACCCTCATGAAGTCTGTTTCTGATTGTTTGGTCAGAGACATTCACACCAGTGGCTCGCTGGAGGTCATTTTGTAGAGCTCTGGCAGTGCTGATCCTGTTCCTTCTTGTAGAAACAACCGCTCCTGTTGATGGGATGTGTACCTTCTACTGCCCAGCTGTCCTACAGTAACTGCCTGTCTCCTGGAGTCTCCTCCATCTTGAGACTGTGCTGGGAGACATATTAGACCTTCTGGCTATGGCATGTGCTGCTGTGCCATCTTTGCAGGGGCCAGGTATCACCTCGTGCTGCCAGCAGTGATACTAACCCCACCCAAAAGCAAAACTAGTGAAAAACAGTAATAGAAGATGATGAAGGAAAAAATGTCAGTGGCCTTGGCTGTAAAACCATTCCTGTTTTGGGGGTCGCCTCACTGGTGCCCATCTTGTGCACCCGTTGTTAATTTCATAGGGTTAACACCAAAGCAGCTGAAACTGATGAAGAACAAACTCTGCTACATAACTCACCAGATCAATATCCCAAAAGTTAATAGACTTGATTCTATACTCTGATCCTAAAGCAGTGGCTCTCAACTGGTCTGGTTTCGGGACTCACCATCACCTCAAATGACAAGCCACGACCCAAATTAAAGAGATATTTCATCTGATCAAATATATTGAACCTGAGACAGAATAATGTCCGAATATCACAGTACGACAACACAAAAAGAACACATTTAACAAGCGAGTGGCGATGGTGGAAAGGGAACCATTCCCTTCTACATTTTGTTAGATTTAGTTGAATTTAAAACCAAAATACGTGAAATAAAAAAGTGCAATTCAAAAGGATTCAAGTCTACAAAAAAAAGTTACTTTTCCTCTGATGATCTTTTCAGTGGTAAATACTGAAAGACATTGTGCTTTGAGGTGAATTAGGCAGCGCTCACTTCTACCTTAGGTGTAACAGTAACATAACTTTTTTTATTATCTTTATTTTATTTTGCTTGCGACCCACTGAAAATGGTTCTGCGCCCCACCTTTGGGTCCTGACCCACCAGTTGAGAATCACTGCCCTAAAGTCACAACAGCTGTTTCCTCAAAGGGCTGTACGACGACACATTTCCTGTCCTTAGACCCTCCATCAGAGAGGAAGAAACATAAAAACCACATTTACATGATATGGTAAATAAAAAAGCTTTAGAAAACGATACTGCCTCTTGAAGTAAATGACTTGAGTAAAAGTATACAGTGTCGTTCCCAGTTAGGCCACAGCTCATCGCACGTCTCAGCCCAGTCTGATGATCTGAACTGAAGCTGTTTATGCCACAGTCCATTAGTCTGTGTGTAAACTCAAACATCTCACAGTGACAGAGAACATCCATCTGTGTCAGTGAGTCAGAGCCCATCACTCTCTGTATACAACCCCACTGTATGTGACTGGATTCACTCAGTCACGCAGAGGACGATCAGATCAGCGCCGTGTGGTGGAGCTGATCGGGACATGGTCATCAGTCAGAGATACTGTCCCAGAGAGGGCAGTCTTCCACCTTCTGCCCATTACCCCAGTCAGAAATACTCACAGAGCCATTCTTTTGTGGAAAGTAACTTCATCTTCTGTGTATATCTTCTAAAACATACTGTACTTGTGCTTGATAGAATATTTATGGGATTTTTTTACAAGTACAAGTACAGTATATTTAGAAGTTGACCTCAGTGGCAAAGTGGGTAACAGGTTCACCTTGTAACCAGAAAGTCTTGGGTTTAAATCAGGTTTGGTTTAGTTGTAGCATTACTAACAGTAGTGGATTTGGCAGTAGTTGATAGTTCACGGCAGTAGTTGATAGTTCACTGATTATGTTCAGTACATTTTACTTTTACTTCAACTTGAGGAGTATCTTCTACTTGAGTACATTTTTGGAGAACCAAGCACTGCCCTCTTTTCACTGACTTCCTGTGAGTTGATTTCAAAATACTTTTTGTCGCTTTTGTCGCTCATGGTCAGGGTCTGAGGTGCACGGAACAAGACCAGGCCTAAGAGCTGAGATATCACTATGTAATGTACAGTATAACCAACGTTTCTTTGTTGTTTTGCCCATCTTCCGCCATCCTCCACGGTCTCCTCATCATTCCTTCAGAAGGGAAACTGCCCTGAGTCTTTTTCTTCTGACCTTTAAATCCTCCGCTCATGAAGATGTCTCTCCTTTCGCTTTTCCTCTCTGTTATCTTCATCTCTCTCTCTCAGTTTTCCTCTTTCCTCTCTTGATCCATCAGATAAATGAGCTGACAGCTTCGTAGTGATGGATGTTTAAGGCTGAAATGATCAGAATGAGTCCGGTGACGGTGTATGGGCTTTAGAAACGCACGGTAGAGCTGTGAGACCGAGTGTTTTCAGCTCAGGAGAAGGGCAGTGCCTGAGCATACAAGATTACTCAAACATGTGTGAATGAAACAACTCAAGGAAACAACATTATAACATGGTTAAAGGCTCCAAAATGTCCTTTAAGTTTGTTTCATTAATGCAAAATAAGATAAGAATAAGAAGAAAATGCTCTCAAATAAAGATAAGACTTTTCTTCCATTTTCTCCGTTATCTCCCCATCTCTCCTCTCTCAGCCTTCCTCTCCTCTCTCTGCCTCTTTGTTATCTCCGGATCTCTCTCTGTCCTTCTGTCTGCTTGGTATTTCACACAATGGGAGCTGACATTTTGGGCTGAAGCGGCCATTTCTCTAGTGGCCTTTTTGTTCCTTTCACTTTTACACTTTCTTTTTCAGGGCTCGCCTCTCTCTCAGTCTCTCTGTGTCATTTCGGGGGCTCTCCCGGTGGACACTTGACACACCTCACGTCTCTGTCCTCTGCCTCTCACTCCCTCTGAGCGTCCTCCAAACCTCAGCGTCTTTGTTGTTTTATCGCCCTTTTCCTTCACATCACAAACTTCAAATGCATTTTCTAAACAGAACTTTGAAGCCTGGTCAAGCTCCGGCTTCACTTTGAACCGGCACTGATTGAGAAAAGTTGGGTTTTTGACTTTGAACTAGTCACACCCAGAGAGAAAAAAAGAGTTTTAAAATTCTGTGTACTAAGCAAATTCACAAAGACCTAGGTGACAGTAATTATCTCCTTTTAAACCCAGAAAAAAGGCCCCAGAAACATGAGATATTTGATATTTGACCAAGACTTATCATTTCAGGCTGATGAAAAACAAGCTTGTAAAACATAATTCTTTCACTTGCACAACACAGCCAGAATCAGAAATATTTCAGTCTAAAAGTGATGTTAAAATACTCATCCATGCATTTGTTACATCTAAGTTGGATTACTGTAATTTTCTGCTGGCAGCGTGCCTTAAAAGCTCTTTAAAAAGTTTTCAGCTTGTTCAAAATGCAGCAGCAAGATTATTAATAGGAATTGAACTGATTTAAGCAGGTTTACGACCTGTATTTAGTTTTTTTCCATCTTTATTTCACTTTTTTCAGTAATGAACAGGTCAGATTCAATTTGTGTAGACTTCTAAAGCAAAGCTGGTCCTTTCTTCAGATCTGATCCTGGTCAGCAGTACCTAACTGGACCTTTCTCCAGGTCTGAGCTAAGATCACGGCCCTAAGTAACTAGCTGAGATCAAGAATTGAACTACTGAAGATAAATGCATTAAAAAAGTGGTTCAAAGTGAAATGATAAGGAATAAAACTGCAAAACTGTGTCGCAAAATAATCCTGAGAGCTGAACACAATGGCTATTCTAGTTTCTTGCAATAATTATCAAAATATAAGATGCTAAATTGGATTAGCATGTTGAAAATACATCTCATCTCATCCATAGCTCTCTTGTATCTGAATGCTAAGTGTGTGACCTGCCCACCCTGAACTCCACAGCAGAGACATAGTGTACTGTACGGTATCTTTAAGTTGTGAGTGGAGCAGTATCTAAGATCAGCCCCAGAGGAGGAGCAGGATTAAGAGGAGCACATTACAAGCTCAGGTCTATAACAGAATAACAGTACAGAGAGGCAGGATGTAAACTCTCACAGTGTTATCTGCCTCCAGAGCTGGATCAGATCTGTCCAGCTGCAGCACAGTAACAACAAGGATTATGATGATACGGCGCTAGGGTCAAGAGAGCTGAAAAAATGCAGAACATAAAGAGAAAGGTGCAATATAGCTTTAGCTGTCACCTGGGTGCTTCCACTCTGCTGAGGTCTTTTATAGCCAGCAGCAGCAGCAGCAGTGACCTATAATATGTTGATAGTCTCCAGACATTGTTTTTCAAATTATAAACACATTGCAACAGTGCACAGCATTATCCAGGTGTTAAAGACTTTAGAACAACTCCACATAGTGCTGTCACAGAAAAACATCTATACACAAGGTTTAAAATGCAGATTATAACCAGACTACACTGCAAAAAAACAACAACAACAATATCTAGCACTAGTTAAAATGATTTGAATTCAGATTATTAACCTTGATTTGAGTAATGTTTTATTAAATTAGATTTATTTACTAATATGTCTAGATGATTTGACTTGTTTCAAATTATTTCTGTCTTAATTTTAAGCCATTTTTACTTATTTCAAGCAAAATGATCTGCCCAGTGGGGTAAGTGGAATTTTCTTACCCCATTGGCAGATCATTTTGCTTGAAATAAGTAAAAATAGCTTGAAATGGGGAAAAAGTACTTTGAAACAAGGCAAATAATCTAGTAATAAGTTACCTAATAACAAAATAATTCTAACCTAGTTAATTTTTGATTAAATCAAGATTGATAATCTGAATTCAAGTAATTTTATCTAGTGTAGATATTGATTTTTTGCAATTCAGTAATAATCGTTTGAAAGCAAATTGCATTAATGAGTTAGTAATGTTATTGCACTTTTTACCTCATGCTGGAGCGCCCCCTATATGTAGGGAGTAAAGCACTATCATAAATATTCAGAAGTCCAGTTGGCTCCTGTGTGATCTTTTGTATCCGTACAAAGTTTTTTCTTCCGTTTGGCTGCTCTGCTGTGGCGAAAACTGAGAAATAAAGACATTTCTAGCTTGTTGTTTTTCTTACCGCGATGTGCCGTTTTCTCACGAGACGCGAGGCTTCTGTGACTCCGGGTGAGCGAGTATCGACCCAGAGACACCAAGGGGAGATGCAGGACGCTCCATAAACCTCGCAACAACTCATTTAACCATCACACGGACACTGTTTATTTAAGGTGAAAATGTTACTGAGTTCTGCTTTCACACTTGCTCTCTGGTCCAAGTTTTAAACACAGGAGAACTTTACCACTACAAGAGTGTTTGTGTTGGCTTTGTAAAAGGGTAAATGGCTACAACAGTGCACATTTATACTGAGTATACAGTATGGCAGTATTTTTTTGTCTTGTGTACCCCCGGGACTTTATGTAACACCAGTACCACTCGCTCTTATGCGTTGATGTCTCTTCAAAAAGTGGTCACATAAAACTGCTTTGTTTATGAGTACAAAGATATTTTATACTTTGTAAATACTTTCTTTTAAACTCAAAATTAAGATAAAAAAATTAATAAAAAATAATCTACCGTATTTTTCGGATTATAGAGCGCACCTGAAGTTTAAATAAAAAAAATAAAAAATAAAAATTACATACATAAGCCGCACAGGACTATAAGCCACCGATATCCAGGTTGAGAAATGAGATATTTACCGAATACACAGAAAGATTTTGTACTGTAAATGTTTATTTCTATACCTGAACTGATTCCGTACAGTGCCTGTAACACGGCAGTAAAATGTGCTGATCAAACAAAACGGAAAAGTAATTAATGGCTTTAATCATTTTCCTCCTACGCACTGAAACCACTGAAGTTGTCTTCTTCAGTGTCGGTTTTGCACTTCCTGCTAGAGCGCCCCCTGGCGGCTGAAGAAAAATCCATAGAAAAGCTTCTCTGTATAAGCCGCATGGTTCAAAGCATGGGAAAAAAGTAGCGGTTTATATTCCGGAAAATACGGTAAATAAAATGAATACTAATATGAAATACAGTGTAAACTCATTATATTTACCTGTTTTACTGTTCAAAATAAACTAAATAAATAATAACCTTAAACTTCTAATAAACTTGACCTCAAAGAAATGTTTAAATAATGTGAGTAACTTCCCTTTGAGACAAGCTGTTAAACTTTTATGTATCAAATGTATTCAAGTAATATTCTTTAGTTTAGTTTCATCGTCGTTTAGACATTTCCCATAAAGAAATAAACCATTACACACTGCCATAGCTCATATTCTTCACAGCTGGGTGCAGTGTGTTTTCATTTGTTTGGTTTGATCGAGGTAAACGTCCAGCTCTGAGCTCGGAGATGTCCTGATGTCCTGATGTCCTGGTGTCCTGGTGTCCTGGTGTCCTGATGTCCTGATGTCCTGATGTCCTGATGTCCTGGTGTCCTGGTGTCCTCATGTCCTGGTGTCCTGGAGTCCTGATGTCCTGGAGTCCTGATGTCCTGGTGTCCTGATGTCTTGATGTCCTGATGTCCTGATGTCCTGGTGTCCTGGTGTCTTGATGTCCTGATGTCCTGATGTCCTGGTGTCCTGATGTCCTGATGTCCTGATGTCCTGGTGTCCTGATGTCTTGATGTCCTGATGTCCTGGTGTCCTGATGTCTTGATGTCCTGATGTCCTGGTGTCCTGATGTCCTGATGTCCTGGTGTCCTGATGTCTTGATGTCTTGATGTCTTGATGTCCTGGTGTCCTGATGTCTTGATGTCTTGATGTCCTGGTGTCCTGATGTCCTGATGTCCTGGTGTCCTCGTGTCCTGTTGTCCTCATGTCCTGGTGTTCTCATGTCCTGGTGTCCTGGTGTCCTGGAGTCCTGATGTCCTGGTGTCCTGGTGTCCTCATGTCCTGGTGTCCTGGTGTCTTGATGTCCTGATGTCCTGGTGTCCTGGTGTCCAGTGTCCTCATGTCCTGGTGTCCTGGTGTTCTCATGTCCTGGTGTCCTGATGTCTTGATGTCCTGGTGTCCTCGTGTTCTCGTGTCCTGGTGTCCTGGTGTCCTGGTGTCCTCATGTCCTGGTGTCCTGGTGTTCTCATGTCCTCATGTCCTGGTGTCCTGGTGTCCTGATGTCCTTGTGTCCTGATGTCCTGGTGTCCTGGTGTCCTGATGTCCTGGTGTCCTGGTGTTCTCATGTCCTCATGTCCTGGTGTCCTGGTGTCCTGGTGTCCTGATGTCCTGGTGTCCTGATGTCCTGGTGTCCTGGTGTTCTCATGTCCTCATGTCCTGGTGTCCTGGAGTCCTGATGTCCTGATGTCCTGATGTCCTGGTGTCCTGATGTCCTGGTGTCCTAGTGTTCTCATGTCCTGGTGTCCTGGTGTTCTCATGTCCTGGTGTCCTGATGTCCTGGTGTCCTGATGTCTTGATGTCCTGATGTCCTGGTGTCCTGATGTCTTGATGTCCTGGTGTCCTCGTGTTCTCGTGTCCTGGTGTCCTCATGTCCTCATGTCCTGGTGTCCTGATGTCCTGGTGTCCTGATGTCCTGGTGTCCTGGTGTTCTCATGTCCTCATGTCTTGGTGTCCTGGTGTCCTGATGTCCTGGTGTCCTGATGTCCTGGTGTCCTGGTGTTCTCATGTCCTCATGTCCTGGTGTCCTGGAGTCCTGATGTCCTGATGTCCTGATGTCCTGGTGTCCTGGTGTTCTCATGTCCTGGTGTCCTGGTGTCCTGGTGTCCTGATGTCCTGGTGTCTTGATGTCCTGATGTCCTGGTGTCCTGGAGTCCTGATGTCCTGGTGTCCTGGTGTCCTCATGTCCCGGTGTTCTCATGTCCTGGTGTCCTGGTGTCCTGGAGTCCTGATGTCCTGGTGTCCTGGTGTTCTCATGTCCTGGTGTCCTGGTGTCCTGGTGTCCTGGTGTCCTGGAGTCCTGATGTCCTGGTGTCCTGGTGTCCTCGTGTTCTCGTGTCCTGGTGTCCTGGTGTCCTGGTGTCCTCATGTCCTGGTGTCCTGGTGTCCTGATGTACTGATGTCCTGGTGTCCTGGTGTCCTGATGTCCTGGTGTCCTGGTGTCCTGGTGTCCTGGTGTCCTGATGTCCTGATGTCCTGGTGTCCTGGTGTCCTGGTGTCCTGATGTCCTGGTGTCCTCATGTCCTCATGTCCTGATGTCCTGGTGTCCTGGTGTCCTGATGTCTTGATGCCCTGATGTCCTGGTGTCCTGATGTCTTGATGTCCTGATGTCCTGGTGTCCTGGTGTCCTGGTGTCCTGATGTCCTGGTGTCCTCATGTCCTCATGTCCTGATGTCCTGATGTCCTGGTGTCCTGGTGTCCTGATGTCCTGGTGTCCTGATGTCTTGATGTCCTGATGTCCTGGTGTCCTGGTGTCCTGGTGTCCTGATGTCCTGGTGTCCTGGTGTCCTCATGTCCTCATGTCCTGATGTCCTGATGTCCTGATGTCCTGGTGTCCTGGTGTCCTGATGTACTGGTGTCCTGGTGTTCTCATGTCCTGGTGTCCTGGTGTCCTGGTGTCCTGATGTCCAGGTGTCCTCATGTCCTCATGTCCTCATGTCCTGGTGTCCTGATGTCCTGGTGTCCTGATGTTCTGGTGTCCTCATGTCCTCATGTCCTGGTGTCCTGATGTCCTGGTGTCCTCATGTCCTGGTGTCCTGGTGTCCTGGAGTCCTGATGTCCTGGTGTCCTGATGTCCTGGTGTCCTCATGTCCTCATGTCCTGGTGTCCTGATGTCCTGGTGTCCTCATGTCCTGGTGTCCTGGTGTCCTGGTGTCCTGGAGTCCTGATGTCCTGGTGTCCTGGTGTCCTGGTGTCCTCATGTCCTGATGTCCTGGTGTCCTCATGTCCTGGTGTCCTGGTGTCCTGATGTTCTGGTGTCCTGATGTCTTGATGTCCTGATGTCCTGGTGTCCTGATGTCCTGGTGTCCTCATGTCCTCATGTCCTGGTGTCCTGATGTCCTGGTGTCCTCATGTCCTGATGTCCTGGTGTCCTCATGTCCTCATGTCCTGGTGTCCTGATGTCCTGGTGTCCTCATGTCCTGATGTCCTGGTGTTCTCATGTCCTGGTGTCCTGGTGTCCTGGTGTCCTCATGTCCTCATGTCCTGATGTCCTGATGTCCTGGTGTCCTGGTGTCCTGATGTACTGGTGTCCTGGTGTTCTCATGTCCTGGTGTCCTGGTGTCCTGGTGTCCTCATGTCCTCATGTCCTGGTGTCCTGATGTCCTCGTGTCCTGATGTCCTGGTGTCCTCATGTCCTCATGTCCTGATGTCCTGGTGTCCTCATGTCCTGGTGTCCTGGTGTCCTGGTGTCCTGGAGTCCTGATGTCCTGATGTCCTGGTGTCCTCATGTCCTCATGTCCTGGTGTCCTGATGTCCTCGTGTCCTGATGTCCTGGTGTCCTCATGTCCTCATGTCCTGGTGTCCTGATGTCCTGGTGTCCTCATGTCCTGGTGTCCTGGTGTCCTGGAGTCCTGATGTCCTGGTGTCCTGATGTCCTGGTGTCCTCATGTCCTGATGTCCTGGTGTCCTCATGTCCTGGTGTCCTGGTGTCCTGGAGTCCTGATGTCCTGGTGTCCTGATGTCTTGATGTCCTGATGTCCTGGTGTCCTGATGTCCTGGTGTTTTCATGTCCTCATGTCCTGGTGTCCTGATGTCCTGATGTCCTGATGTCCTCATGTCCTGGTGTCCTGATGTTCTGGTGTCCTCATGTCCTGATGTCCTGGTGTCCTCATGTCCTCATGTCCTGGTGTCCTGATGTCCTGGTGTCCTCATGTCCTGATGTCCTGGTGTCCTCATGTCCTGGTGTCCTGGTGTCCTGGAGTCCTGATGTCCTGGTGTCCTGATGTCCTGGTGTCCTCATGTCCTCATGTCCTGGTGTCCTGATGTCCTGGTGTCCTCATGTCCTGATGTCCTGGTGTCCTCATGCCCTGGTGTCCTGATGTCCTAGTGTCCTCATGTCCTGATGTCCTGGTGTCCTCATGTCCTGGTGTCCTGGTGTCCTGGAGTCCTAATGTCCTGGTGTCCTGATGTCCTGGTGTCCTCATGTCCTCATGTCCTCATGTCCTGGTGTCCTGATGTCCTGGTGTCCTCATGTCCTGGTGTCCTGATGTCCTAGTGTCCTCATGTCCTGATGTCCTCGTGTTCTCGTGTCCTGGTGTCCTGGTGTCCTCACGTCCTGGTGTCCTGGAGTCCTGGTGTCCTGGTGTCCTCATGTCCTGGTGTCCTGGAGTCCTGATGTCCTGGTGTCCTGATGTCCTGGTGTCTTGGTGTCCTGATGTCCTGGTGTCCTGATGTCCTGGTGTCCTGATGTCCTGATGTCCTGATGTCCTGATGTCCTGGTGTTCTCATATGCTGGTGTCCTGATGTCCTCATGTCCTGGTGTCCTGGTGCCCTGGTGTCCTGATGTCCTCATGTCCTCATGTCCTGGTGTCCTCATGTCCTGGTGTCCTCATGTCCTCATGACCTGGTGTCCTGGTGTCCTCATGTCCTCATGACCTGGTGTCCTGGTGTCCTCATGTCCTGGTGTCCTGATGTCCTGGTGTCCTCATGTCCTCATGTCCTGGTGTCCTCATGTCCTGGTGTCCTCATGTCCTGGATACTGTAGAGTGTGGTGTGTTCTCGTCTTTGTGTTAACCATGACCTGTTTTGTGGATGCCTCAGTTCTCAGAGGACCTCGTCTTCAAGCTCCTCCTCCTTCTTTCTTCTTCTTCTTCTTTTTCTTCTTCTTTTTCTTCTTTTTCTTCTTCTTCTTCTTCTGCTGCTGCTGCTATTTTTAGTCCAATGTGCCGGCCGTGCTAATGAGGGCCCGAGCTGCCTGTCCACACCCGCTCTCCTCCTGTTCCCTGTGTGTCTGTGAGTGTGTGTGTGTGTCTGTGAGTGTGTGTGTGTGTGTGAGTGTGTGTGTGAGTGTGTGTGTGTCTGTGAGTGTGTGTGTCTGTGAGTGTGTGTGTCTGTGAGTGTGTGTGTGTCTGTGAGTGTGTGTGTGTGTGTGTGTTTGTGTGTGTGTCTGTGAGTGTGTGTGTGTTTGTGAGTGTGTCTGTGAGTGTGTGTGTGTCTGTGAGTGTGCTTGTGTGTTTGTGTCTGTGTTTGTGTGTGTGTTTGTGAGTGTGTGTGTGTTTGTGAGTGTGTCTGTGAGTGTGTGTGTTTGTGAGTGTGTTTTGTTTGTGAGTGTGTGTGTGTCTGTGAGTGTGTCTGTGTGTGTGTGTCTGTGTTTGTGTGTGTGTTTGTGAGTGTGTGTGTGTTTGTGAGTGTGTCTGTGAGTGTGTGTGTTTGTGAGTGTGTTTTGTTTGTGAGTGTGTGTGTGTCTGTGAGTGTGCTTGTGTGTTTGTGTCTGTGTTTGTGTGTGTGTTTGTGAGTGTGTGTGTGTTTGTGAGTGTGTCTGTGAGTGTGTGTGTTTGTGAGTGTGTTTTGTTTGTGAGTGTGTGTGTGTCTGTGAGTGTGCTTGTGTGTTTGTGTCTGTGTTTGTGTGTGTGTTTGTGAGTGTGTTTTGTTTGTGAGTGTGTGTTTACAGAGAGATGCTGCTGACCAGGCGCTTCTCAAATCCTCGGCTCCAGTTTGTGCATTCAGATCCACGCAGGCTTCTGAGGCAGCTAAAAATAGATACAGCACTTTCTCACACTCTCTTTGCTCACGACTCTCTCTTTACATCTCTTTGCTCACGACTCTCTTTACATCTCATTGCTCACGACTCTCTTTACATCTCTTTGCTCACGACTCTCTCTTTACATCACTTTGCTCACGACTCTCTTTATATCACTTTGCTCATGACTCTCTCTTTACATCACTTTGCTCACGACTCTCTTTATATCGCTTTGCTCATGACTCTCTCTTTACATCTCTTTGCTCATGACTCTCTTTATATCGCTTTGCTCATGACTCTCTCTTTACATCTCTTTGCTCACGACTCTCTTTATATCGCTTTGCTCATGACTCTCTCTTTACATCTCTTTGCTCACGACTCTTTACATCTCTTTGCTCACGACTCTCTCTTTACATCTCGTTGCTCACGACTCTCTTTATATCGCTTTGCTCATGACTCTCTCTTTACATCTCTTTGCTCACGACTCTTTACATCTCTTTGCTCACGACTCTCTCTTTACATCTCTTTGCTCACGACTCTTTACATCTCTTTGCTCACGACTCTCTCTTTACATCGCTTTGCTCACGACTCTCTCTTTACATCTCTTTGCTCAAGACTCTCTTTATATCTCTTTGCTCACGACTCTCTCTTTACATCACTTTGCTCAAGACTCTCTCTTTACATCACTTTGCTCAAGACTCTCTTTACATCTCTGCTCACGACTCTCTCTTTACATCACTTTGCTCACGACTCTCTTTATATCACTTTGCTCATGACTCTCTCTTTACATCACTTTGCTCACGACTCTCTTTATATCACTTTGCTCATGACTCTCTCTTTACATCTCTTTGCTCACGACTCTCTTTATATCGCTTTGCTCATGACTCTCTCTTTACATCTCTTTGCTCACGACTCTTTACATCTCTTTGCTCACGACTCTCTCTTTACATCTCTTTGCTCACGACTCTCTTTATATCGCTTTGCTCATGACTCTCTCTTTACATCTCTTTGCTCACGACTCTTTACATCTCTTTGCTCACGACTCTCTCTTTACATCTCTTTGCTCACGACTCTTTACATCTCTTTGCTCACAACTCTCTCTTTACATCGCTTTGCTCACGACTCTCTCTTTACATCTCTTTGCTCAAGACTCTCTTTATATCTCTTTGCTCACGACTCTCTCTTTACATCACTTTGCTCATGACTCTCTTTATATCGCTTTGCTCACGACTCTCTCTTTACATCTCTTTGCTCACGACTCTCTTTACATCACTTTGCTCACAACTCTCTCTTTACATCACTTTGCTCACGACTCTCTCTTTACATCTCTTTGCTCACGACTCTCTCTTTACATCGCTTTGCTCACGACTCTCTCTTTACATCTCTTTGCTCAAGACTCTCTTTATATCTCTTTGCTCACGACTCTCTCTTTACATCTCTTTGCTCACGACTCTCTCTTTACATCGCTTTGCTCACGACTCTCTCTTTACATCTCTTTGCTCAAGACTCTCTTTATATCGCTTTGCTCACGACTCTCTCTTTACATCTCTTTGCTCACGACTCTTTATATCGCTTTGCTCACGACTCTCTCTTTACATCACTTTGCTCACAACTCTTTATATCGCTTTGCTCACGACTCTCTCTTTACATCACTTTGCTCACAACTCTCTCTTTACATCGCTTTGCTCACGACTCTCTTTACATCTCTTTGCTCACGACTCTCTCTTTACATCACTTTGCTCACGACTCTTTACATCTCTTTGCTCACGACTCTCTCTTTACATCACTTTGCTCATGACTCTCTTTATATCGCTTTGCTCACAACTCTCTCTTTACATCTCTTTGCTCACGACTCTCTCTTTACATCACTTTGCTCAAGACTCTCTTTATATCTCTTTGCTCACGACTCTCTCTTTACATCACTTTGCTCATGACTCTCTTTATATCGCTTTGCTCACGACTCTCTCTTTACCTCTTTGCTCACGACTCTCTTTATATCGCTTTGCTCACGACTCTCTCTTTACATCTCTTTGCTCACGACTCTCTTTATATCGCTTTGCTCATGACTCTCTCTTTACATCTCTTTGCTCACGACTCTTTACATCTCTTTGCTCACGACTCTCTCTTTACATCTCTTTGCTCACGACTCTCTTTATATCGCTTTGCTCATGACTCTCTCTTTACATCTCTTTGCTCACGACTCT
Organism: Bostrychus sinensis; assembly: GCA_020698575.1. NCBI lineage: Eukaryota > Metazoa > Chordata > Actinopteri > Gobiiformes > Eleotridae > Bostrychus > Bostrychus sinensis. The sequence goes on along the minus strand of CM036243.1, from coordinate 38,036,763 downwards.
TTACATCTCTTTGCTCACGACTCTCTCTTTACATCTCTTTGCTCACGACTCTTTACATCTCTTTGCTCACGACTCTCTTTACATCTCTTTGCTCACGACTCTTTACATCTCTTTGCTCACGACTCTCTCTTTACATCGCTTTGCTCACGACTCTCTCTTTACATCTCTTTGCTCACGACTCTCTCTTTACATCTCTTTGCTCACGACTCTCTCTTTACATCGCTTTGCTCACGACTCTCTCTTTACATCTCTTTGCTCAAGACTCTCTTTATATCTCTTTGCTCACGACTCTCTCTTTACATCACTTTGCTCAAGACTCTCTTTATATCGCTTTGCTCACGACTCTCTCTTTACATCTCTTTGCTCACGACTCTTTATATCGCTTTGCTCACGACTCTCTTTACATCACTTTGCTCACAACTCTTTATATCGCTTTGCTCATGACTCTCTCTTTACATCACTTTGCTCACAACTCTCTCTTTACATCGCTTTGCTCACGACTCTCTTTACATCTCTTTGCTCACGACTCTCTCTTTACATCTCTTTGCTCATGACTCTCTTTATATCACTTTGCTCATGACTCTCTCTTTACATCTCTTTGCTCACGACTCTCTTTATATCGCTTTGCTCATGACTCTCTCTTTACATCTCTTTGCTCACGACTCTTTACATCTCTTTGCTCACGACTCTCTCTTTACATCTCGTTGCTCACGACTCTCTTTATATCGCTTTGCTCATGACTCTCTCTTTACATCTCTTTGCTCACGACTCTTTACATCTCTTTGCTCACGACTCTCTCTTTACATCTCTTTGCTCACGACTCTTTACATCTCTTTGCTCACGACTCTCTCTTTACATCGCTTTGCTCACGACTCTCTCTTTACATCTCTTTGCTCAAGACTCTCTTTATATCTCTTTGCTCACGACTCTCTCTTTACATCACTTTGCTCAAGACTCTCTCTTTACATCACTTTGCTCAAGACTCTCTTTACATCTCTGCTCACGACTCTCTCTTTACATCACTTTGCTCACGACTCTCTTTATATCACTTTGCTCATGACTCTCTCTTTACATCACTTTGCTCACGACTCTCTTTATATCACTTTGCTCATGACTCTCTCTTTACATCTCTTTGCTCACGACTCTCTTTATATCGCTTTGCTCATGACTCTCTCTTTACATCTCTTTGCTCACGACTCTTTACATCTCTTTGCTCACGACTCTCTCTTTACATCTCTTTGCTCACGACTCTCTTTATATCGCTTTGCTCATGACTCTCTCTTTACATCTCTTTGCTCACGACTCTTTACATCTCTTTGCTCACGACTCTCTCTTTACATCTCTTTGCTCACGACTCTTTACATCTCTTTGCTCACAACTCTCTCTTTACATCGCTTTGCTCACGACTCTCTCTTTACATCTCTTTGCTCAAGACTCTCTTCATATCTCTTTGCTCACGACTCTCTCTTTACATCACTTTGCTCATGACTCTCTTTATATCGCTTTGCTCACGACTCTCTCTTTACATCTCTTTGCTCACGACTCTCTTTACATCACTTTGCTCACAACTCTCTCTTTACATCACTTTGCTCACGACTCTCTCTTTACATCTCTTTGCTCACGACTCTCTCTTTACATCGCTTTGCTCACGACTCTCTCTTTACATCTCTTTGCTCAAGACTCTCTTTATATCTCTTTGCTCACGACTCTCTCTTTACATCTCTTTGCTCACGACTCTCTCTTTACATCGCTTTGCTCACGACTCTCTCTTTACATCTCTTTGCTCAAGACTCTCTTTATATCGCTTTGCTCACGACTCTCTCTTTACATCTCTTTGCTCACGACTCTTTATATCGCTTTGCTCACGACTCTCTCTTTACATCACTTTGCTCACAACTCTTTATATCGCTTTGCTCACGACTCTCTCTTTACATCACTTTGCTCACAACTCTCTCTTTACATCGCTTTGCTCACGACTCTCTTTACATCTCTTTGCTCACGACTCTCTCTTTACATCACTTTGCTCACGACTCTTTACATCTCTTTGCTCACGACTCTCTCTTTACATCACTTTGCTCATGACTCTCTTTATATCGCTTTGCTCACAACTCTCTCTTTACATCTCTTTGCTCACGACTCTCTCTTTACATCACTTTGCTCAAGACTCTCTTTATATCTCTTTGCTCACGACTCTCTCTTTACATCACTTTGCTCATGACTCTCTTTATATCGCTTTGCTCACGACTCTCTCTTTACCTCTTTGCTCACGACTCTCTTTATATCGCTTTGCTCACGACTCTCTCTTTACATCTCTTTGCTCACGACTCTCTTTATATCGCTTTGCTCATGACTCTCTCTTTACATCTCTTTGCTCACGACTCTTTACATCTCTTTGCTCACGACTCTCTCTTTACATCTCTTTGCTCACGACTCTCTTTATATCGCTTTGCTCATGACTCTCTCTTTACATCTCTTTGCTCACGACTCTTTACATCTCTTTGCTCACGACTCTCTCTTTACATCTCTTTGCTCACGACTCTTTACATCTCTTTGCTCACGACTCTCTCTTTACATCTCTTTGCTCACGACTCTTTACATCTCTTTGCTCACGACTCTCTCTTTACATCGCTTTGCTCACGACTCTCTCTTTACATCTCTTTGCTCACGACTCTCTCTTTACATCTCTTTGCTCACGACTCTCTCTTTACATCGCTTTGCTCACGACTCTCTCTTTACATCTCTTTGCTCAAGACTCTCTTTATATCTCTTTGCTCACGACTCTCTCTTTACATCACTTTGCTCAAGACTCTCTTTATATCGCTTTGCTCACGACTCTCTCTTTACATCTCTTTGCTCACGACTCTTTATATCGCTTTGCTCACGACTCTCTTTACATCACTTTGCTCACAACTCTTTATATCGCTTTGCTCACGACTCTCTCTTTACATCACTTTGCTCACAACTCTCTCTTTACATCGCTTTGCTCACGACTCTCTTTACATCTCTTTGCTCACGACTCTCTCTTTACATCACTTTGCTCAAGACTCTCTTTATATCGCTTTGCTCACGACTCTCTCTTTACATCTCTTTGCTCACGACTCTTTATATCGCTTTGCTCACGACTCTCTCTTTACATCACTTTGCTCACAACTCTTTATATCGCTTTGCTCACGACTCTCTCTTTACATCACTTTGCTCACAACTCTCTCTTTACATCGCTTTGCTCACGACTCTCTTTACATCTCTTTGCTCACGACTCTCTCTTTACATCACTTTGCTCACGACTCTTTACATCTCTTTGCTCACGACTCTCTCTTTACATCACTTTGCTCATGACTCTCTTTATATCGCTTTGCTCACAACTCTCTCTTTACATCTCTTTGCTCACGACTCTCTCTTTACATCACTTTGCTCAAGACTCTCTTTATATCTCTTTGCTCACGACTCTCTCTTTACATCACTTTGCTCATGACTCTCTTTATATCGCTTTGCTCACGACTCTCTCTTTACCTCTTTGCTCACGACTCTCTTTATATCGCTTTGCTCACGACTCTCTCTTTACATCTCTTTGCTCACGATTCTCTCTTTACATCTCTTTGCTCATGACTCTTTATATTTCTTTGCTAACAACACTCTTTACATCTCTTTGTTCATGACTCTCTTTACATCTCTTTGCTTACGACTCTTTCTTTACACCTCATTGCTCACAACTCTCTCTCTTTACATCTCTTTGCTCACGACTCTCTCTTTGCTCATGACTCTTTCTTTACTCACGACTCTCTTTACTCACGACTCTCTCTTTGCATCGCTTTGCCAACAACTCTCTCTTTTTGCTCATGACTTTCTCTTTACATCTCTTTGTTCATGACTCTCTTTACATCTCTTTGCTTACGACTCTTTCTTTACACCTCATTGCTCACAACTCTCTCTCTTTACATCTCTTTGCTCATGACTCTCTCTTTGCTCACGACTCTCTTTACTCACGACTCTCTCTTTGCATCGCTTTGCCAACAACTCTCTCTTTTTGCTCATGACTTTCTCTTTGCATCTCATTGCTCATGACTCTCTTTCTCTTTGCTCACAACTCTCTCTCTTTGGATCTCTTTGCTCACGACTCTCTCTTTACTCACGACTCTCTCTTTGCTCACGACTCTCTCTTTGCTCACAACTCTCTCTTTTTGCTCATGACTTTCTCTTTGCATCTCATTGCTCATGACTCTCTTTCTCTTTGCTCACAACTCTCTCTCTTTGGATCTCTTTGCTCACGACTCTCTCTTTACTCACAACTCTCTCTTTGCTCACGACTCTCTCTTTGCTTACAACTCTCTCTTTACTCACGACTCTCTCTTTTTGCTCACGACTCTCTCTTTTTGCTCACAACTCTCTCTTTGCTCATGACTCTCTCTTTGCTCACAACTCTCTCTCTCACTCTCTCTTTGCTCACGACTTTCTCTCTCTTTGATTACCACTCTCTGTCTGTTTGCATCTCCTTGCTCTCTCTCTCTCTCTCTCTCTCAAAGCTCACGACTCTCTGTCTCTCTTTCTCTCTCCCTCTCTTTGTCTCTCTCTGTCTTTCTGTCATTCACAGCTCTCTCTTCTCCCTCTGTCTCTCTCTCTCTCTCTTTGCTCACGTCTCACCGTCCTCAGATTCTTAAATTAGAAACATCACACATTATGACCAGTCACTCCTTCACTCACCCACACTACTGACATCCCATCATTATATCATTTTCTTCTCTCGGTTAACCTAATTTTAAATATAAATCATTATTTTTGATATATTTCTGCTGTCTGTGTGAAATTTTAACTGTAGTTCCCTGACATAAAGATAGGGAAAAATGTATTTCAGCATGTTTCCATATGAAAATTAGACATTATATGCCTTAAAATGCACAAATTTGCTAAAAGTCAGGTATGAAATTTTTGATTTGTTTTGACGACATATTCCATAAAAAGGGTTATATAGAGGAGATTATGGATCTGATTTTGTTTTTCAGAAAACTAGAAAATACAACAACAAAACAGCCTTAAAAAAATCTAATTTTGTCTCGTTTTTTGGAGTAAAATGTCCAGTAAATCAGGCCTAGGAATTACATAGCAACAAATCCTTCTGTAAAAGCCTTCAGAACTATAGTTAAGGGCAAGACTGGAAATGTTGAAGTGGAGCTATCTGACTCAGAGTAGTAGCAGTAGTACTAGTAGTAGTAGTAGTAGTACTAGTAGTAGGAGGAGGAGCTTCTGAAGTGTAGATTTCTGACTCAGAGTGTGAGAAAAAAATTGAGAAAATGGCCTTTAAAATCAGTAATTCCAATAGAAATCTGTGCACACAAGTGACTGACTGTCATTAAACGAAACACCTAAAGCCTCATGTTCAGGAGCAAACTCGCCCAATACCTCAGCACTGAAAAACTGTTTGTGTTTGCCCATAAAAAAACCCACACAAGCCACAAGAAAGAGCAGCTGGTTAAAAAACTAAAAAGCTCTGTTCATTTCTCACTTTCTGTCTTCGCCGCACAACTATCGTCCTCCATTTCCTCGAACCTCTTTCATGATCCCCGAGAGCTCCGCCCGCTCCCGTCATTTCCAGATACAACTAACCGTTTCAAAGCCGCTCTCTCATTACCGCGCGGCGCAGCTCGATGGCCGCGGATCAATGCCCGAGCCGGGCCCCGGGGACCCGCGCAGCCACGCTTCGCTCACAGCGGGGCTCAGTTTGTCAGAGAGGTGACAGACGCCATCTCCGCTCTAAAGGACAGGTTTGAAAGACTAATCAATGAGTAACGATAGGGCCCCCGCTGCGGCTGCAGGCTCCTGTGCATCTGAGTTGATGAGGTTTGAGCGAGAGAAGACCGAGGCGTCCTTTGACTCGTGTTTTTTTTTACAGCTGTACTGAACTCCGCCACTGTTTGTCCAGATTTTATTCTCTCTCTGTGGAAGTGCTCTTTTAGCTGCGAAGGCTGGAGGTGAAACCTGGGCGATGTTTTCCCTGACACAAAAGAATTTTGAACAGCACCACAAGATATCAGATGTTTTTTTTATTTTTATATTTTTTTATTTTGCATATAATTTATCCTACACTGTAAAAAAAAAAAAAAATCTGTAAATTTTACGATAAAAAATTGGCAGCTGTGGTTGCCAGAATTCTACCGTAAAAACTACAAGAGGCCTGTATTTAATTTTACAGTATAATTTTATCACAAATGTTTTTACAGTTTTTGACTTGAGTTTTTATTATTATTTACTGCAAAATAAAGTTATTATCTTTCAAAAAAATAGATTAATGTATATTTTAGTTTGTGACTTACGTTTTAATCAACATTTACTGTAAAATTTTAAGTTGTCTTTCAAAAAAATAGGTTAATGTATATTTTAGTTTGTGACTTACGTTTTAATCAACATTTACTGTAAAATTTTAAGTTGTCTTTCAAAAAAATAGATTAATGTATATTTTAGTTTGTGACTTACATTTTAATCAACATTTACTGTAAAATTTTAAATTATCTTTTAAAAAAATAGGTTAATGTATATTTTAGTTTGTGACTTACATTTTAATCAACATTTACTGTAAAATTTTAAATTATCTTTCAAAAAAATAGATTAATGTATATTTTAGTTTGTGACTTACGTTTTAATCAACATTTACTGTAAAATTTAAAGTTATCTTTTGAAAAGGTGTTAAACTGTAATAAACACAGGACTTGATTTTTTTAACAGTGCTATACTGTATACATTACAAAAAATAAAACAAAAAAATACAATTTTGCCTTATTTTTAATATTACAGTTAATTACCGTAACCAAAACCGTATTTTACCGATATATCAACTACGGTCTTTTACTGTTGAGATTTTACAGATTTTTACCATGAAATCTACAGATATTTTTTACAGTGTACTAATCAGTGCATGGTAAGATTTATTAAAACTATTGATCCCAACTATACATTATGTAAAAAAACACCCAGAAACAATCAGTCATCCATTTTGGAACTGTAATATTACTATTATTACAAAAAGAGTTTTTGAAAAATGTACACATTTAGTAAATTGTAATATGAACTCTAAATGTTTGCTTAAATTTGAACACATTATATTTGGATAAATATAATGTGTTCTTCTGCGAGACAAAGCAGCCACGCCTAGAACAACAATTACTCTAATTATCTAGCGGCATAATAGGAGAATACAACTGGGTCAGACTTTATTGTTTATGAATTGCAGATTTAAACGTGGGCTCAGTGTGGTTATTATGAGCCTTTGACACAGAAAACTATGGCTGTTCAAAGTTTATATAGGAAGGTAAAGGTTGCACAGAGCAAACATGGAGAGATACCCATGCTGCGTGCCCTGCCCCTGCTCCAAAGACACAAAAACTGCAAATTCTCCCTCTGCAAAGGTCAGAGGTAGCTCAGCTTTACCTAATAACTCACTTCATTATTCATAAACAGACCTCACCTGAGCAGCAGCAGCAGCAGCAGCAGCAGCAGCAGAGAGTGTGTGTCCAAGGACGACCTGACAAAGATGGACGCCCTGCGACCACAGAGGGACCTGCCCCCAAGACTCCAACACCGTTATTTTAGTCCCAGAGCTAACTGTAATTCATGATACTGTACAGAGAAACGCAGGTGTGTGGCCTTTTGTGCCGCAGTGCATGAAAAATACAGGAACGTACCTTTTATGTGGAGTCGTCAGATGGTCCTCCAGGTGTCAGCGATGCAGAGCTGCACAAAAGAAAAAAAAGGAGGTTAAAGTTACTGCTGAGTTGGAGGAAAAAAAAACATAAGTAATTTAAAGTTTGAGGACATATATGAACACCAGGGCGATATGGGAATAGGTTGTGGGGCACTATAAAGAGCTGGAACAGAAGTTTGGAAAAGCTGCAGTGCTTATTTCTGCCATAGGTGGCGGCAAACAGCATGAGTCTCAGTAGTAAAGACAGAAGAAGACTGTGTTTTTCTCCCTGCCAGCCGAAGTTAAGGCGAATTATCAGTTTTGGATTTTTAAAACAACAGTTGGACATGGTGTTGAATCTTAATTACAATTTGTTATTGCACTTAGTTATGCAGCTAATGTTACAAGAATATGCAGAATTACACAGAATTAAATTAATGCTTAATTGCATAAATTTGTTATTTATCTTCCAGAGAACACACTTGTTATTTTTTTCAGTTACAGCCCCAGATGTCGCTAAAGTTTCATGTTAGAAGACGCTGTTTTGCACCGCGTCAAGCATGGAAGAAGAAAAATGCACAATGCAAATGAGTTTTTTTTCAGTAAAAGTAAAATGAAACAGAAGTCTATTGTTTAGGACTATTGTTTCCTATTGTGGAGAACTGAAGTCGCAGTTAAATCCACAACACATGGCTCACGCGGTACAAAGTCTGTGCAGTGATGTTCCGCAGCAACACCACAGGCCTTCGTCGAAAACAAAACAAGACAACGCAGAGCCAACGTGCGTCACTGAGTCGGCGGAAGGAGCACAAAGTTACTGATCCTCTTCTTGGCCTGAAATATTCTCTGTGCTGAGGACACAGTTACAGCTCAGAGCAACTCTGGTTTCTTCACAAAAACCTGACAAGACGTCTTTAGGCCATAGCTGCGTTGTGTTTGTTCTAATGGTTGTTTTTGCCGTGTTTGTTGTAGTGACAGTGTGCTGGCTAGTCTTAAAGCTTTTTAAATGACATTCTCCAAACTTGGTTCCTATCCATTTTATTTTGATGGAGAATGTATTTAATAAAAACCCAGTGTAGTGGCAAAAACCTAATGCCACTGTGGCTGTTTAAATACAGAGCTGTTTAGTAGATGGGATTTCTGGCTTTTTAACAGGAGCTGAATCTTTGCATTCATTTCTCAGAGCCGTTCAAAAGACTGGCTCATTTTTGTTTTTTAATAATTTTAAGAAGTTTATTCAGAAAATAAACACTGGGATGAGTGATACATTATCATTTTAATCAGAATAAAATGTATTCTATTGGTGTGACATTATTATTATTGTCTTTTTCAGTGATGATAATAAAACTAAAATGTGTGGTGACGTCATAAACCTCTGCATAGAGTGAGGCCACCTTTTAGGATTTATAATATGTCCAAAATATGCAAATGTGTGACATTTACATATAACCATGCAAAAAATTCAGTAAAAACTAAGCAGGCAACAATAAACTTTCATGCCAAGTGTAGGCACTGTGTACATGACTCTCTCTTGAGCTTTATCCTACATTTTCTTATGAGTTTTTTTTTTTTTACTTTTATCTTTTTTGTGCTTGGCAAACAAAAAAAGCTTGTTCATTTCAATATTAGGGTAAAAAAAAACAACAACAAAAAACTAAAGAATATACAGGAACGGCTCCTGTGCCACCATTGACTCGGCGTCGTTCGCAGCGAAGAGCCGTTCAGAAGATTCGGATTGTTCATGAACGTCACATCTCTATTGTTTAGTTCAAGTTTAGTCCTGATTTAGTGTAGGATTCTGACTCAGATCCTGGCTCAGTTCTGGAGAAGGGCGAAACTTGGATGTAAAAAGTTTCCACAAGTGCGTCCTTTTTGGTGCTCTTCAGTGCAGGGCTTGTAAAAAAAAAAAAAAAAACACAAAGCTGAGCCAAACAAAAAGGTACGGTTATTAAAAAGTCTTTAAAAACCTGGCTGAGCAATTAAAGAGGCCGACGCATTTCGGCTCTTGGGACCTAATCAGGGAAAAACTTGAGATGGCCACCAGGAAGCAATTTTGCAAAGACGTCACACTGTAATTTTGCTTGAGTCAGTCCAGGACAAAGGCAGGACAAGGAGACGGAGAGGAGATAATGCTGTTTCTATCCCGAAATATACCGTCTCTGTGTGCCCAGAGTAAGTCTTACACAACAGATGGATTGCTTTTACATAATTCATCACTCTCACATTAAATAACTGTGTGTGTCGGTGAATTAGCAGCTCCTTCCATCGCTCTGACATTTAAAGGAACGCAGCGGCAAAGCGGCGGTAAGAACAGACTCGGGACGCGGTTGTTTTCGGGGCGTCCTGCTGTGAGGATCTACGGCGGTCTCCTCTGTGTGGGTCCTGATCAGCGAGGGGAGTAAGGTAACGGGACCAGAGTGACACGAGGCAGGGAATGTGGGTTTGGGACAGAGGAGAACGAGGCTACGATAAAAAAAATAACACTGTAAACAATCACACGGGACACATGTCATAAGTTTTTGGCTCCACACATTGGGGGGAATTGAACCCTTAATCTCTCACATGAAAGAACTGTGAAAATGTCGCAAAATAAAAAAAATGCTAAACAGATTTTGTAGAAGCCCAGGCAACAAGGCTGAACAATACCTGTTAGGTTTTGTTGCAAACTTTCCTTTTTTTAATAGAAAATCAATCAAAATACATTTTAATCTAAGTTAGTTTTTCTTAAAGGAGCTTTTATTCATATTTCTAAACCAATCTTGGTCTCCTCTAGAACAGTTTTACAGCCTTTAAAAACATTGACTAAAAGAGAATGTTTTTAATAAGTTCTCTACTGGTGCCATAAAGAATCAGCTGAAAAGACCAGCAGAGGGCAGCAGAGTGCAGCAACTTTTCATCTGATGGAATTTTTCTCCCAAAGTAAAAATGTCTGTGAGGAATCAGTGGAAACAGCTTTTTTGGATAAATGACTGAGAGCAGACTGGATGTAGAGGGCTTGTTGTTGATTGTTGAGTTTTGTGGAACCGGGCGTTCTGAGGCCTCAGAAACTGAGCGCCACAGAATCCAGGTCTGTTTTTGATGAGGGAACAACATTATAACACAGGAGAGAGCTCAGCAAAGTTAATTTTGCAGGATATATTCCCTTTAAATTGGCTAAAGGCTCATTTATACTCTGTGTTAGATACACATTCAGATACAGACGGAGCGTTCTGGGAGATTTCTGCGTTCATTCTGTCGAACATTGGTCCATTTCCCCAGAGCTTGCACATACAGTCAAACGGAGCATGTATTGACCATTGGGGGGCGCTGGTGAACACAGCTCAACAGACACAGCAGAACAAACAGCAGAACCTTTTACAGCGCTATTTTTGCGTCATTTTCTTGGCTCTTTTTCAGTGAATGTGGTGCAAAAACCTTGGTCAGTGCTGCCATTTTTGTTGTGGTTGTCGCTCTTTTTCTTTTGTCTTGGTAAAAATCTATGACTGCCACTGATCGCCCCCTACTGGTTATTTAACACAACATGGAAGAATAAATTAAGGGAAGCCTCACTGTTTTACTTTGGAATTCAAACCCTCACAAAAGTCTGACAGATCCTGAGTGGACTTTAGCGCTCCTTAAATGTGTGTCCTGAAGTGTAACCTGTACCCTGAGAGTGTTAAAGCATGTCCCATTATAAAAGGAGAGGTCTCACTCCTGTCCATCCATCTCCGTCTCAGTCTGTCACTGCATTCTTCACACAGACAGACGGAGGAGGAAAAAAGACATGGACATCAATCTTCACCAAGTGTGACTCTGACTCCAGCAAATCCCTGACCAATGGAGATGAATGGGGCCCCTGCACACCGACATTAGAGGTCCTTCCTTTGGACAGAGGGGGGATTAGAAGGATATATTCTTTTATTCTAGACTGCACTACACAAATCTTTGGATTCTTTTCAACAAATATATCCAGGTGCGTAGGAGCCAGTGCGTGCATCGTTTACAGGAAAGAACAACTGCACAGCTCTGTAGTGTGGAGGCAAACTTGTGTCATCAGATTTTAAATGCCTTTGAATTTCCACCACTGAATTTTTTTAACACTGAAAAAAAAAAGAGTGATTTTTTTTATCTCTGAATTTCAGTCACTGAAAAGTCATTATCTAATTTTCACTGTAGCGTGATCACTTTTAGTTCAGCTGCCGCAGGTTTTGAACAGAGCAGTAATCAACTTCATTCTGTGAACTGCCCACCCTCAGGAGCTTTAGCTGGGGACACACAACACGATTTCCTCAGTCGTTACAGATTCTGAAAAGACTAGGAGCACACACTAACGACTGGTTTCAGCAGATTTAGTTCTGACGACTGAAAGACTGCGCCTCACACACTACAAGATCTGCTGAGGCCGCAACTGACGCCAACCAAACGCAGCAAACTCTTGCGTGGAACTCACGAGAACTAAATGGTAAACAAACATGGAGCTACCTGGGTCGCTGTTGCCGTTGTGTGCGCATTTACCAGTTAGAAAAAAAAGTAAAAAGAAAAAAACGTCTATGTATCCAGTTTCGCTTGGGTAACGCTCAACTTTATTCGGTGTTTGCCATGGTTGTTTGTTTTCTTCTTCTTCTTCAAATTTCTGCTTATATTTTCCTGCCGCTTCCTGTTGCTTCGTCTTCATTCTCTGACGCGATTTCTGTGTCCCATCAGCTGTTTTTCATCGGCCGCTGGACTCCATGAATTCCCAGTTGGATGTAAACAGCCCACACTACAGGAGTGCGTCCAGAGTCGGTGTTTGATTGCTTGCGACTGATGTCAGGCCGGGTTTTTGCGCCGATTCGAGTCTTTGAACATCACACACTAACGGATTTCATTGCCAGCAGGTGATTACGATTCCCTACAACTAGTGTTGACTGATACAGACACAGCGCAACTGTGAATCATTGTAAAATTGGACAAAAAAATCGTGTAGTGTGTCCCCGGCTTAAGGCTACAGGAGAGGAGCACGTCCGAGCGCTGGTACAGAGCCCCGGGCTGTGCTGCTGTTAGCAGAGAAGTCCTCTAAGCTCTGAAATGATCACTGTGCAAACAAGTTGTGGAGTGCACTCACAGACATCGATACACGCGGCATATAAGCCTCACCAGCTGTACTGTCTTGAGCATATTCACAGTGGTGCTCAGGGGAGTACTCCGGACTTTAGACCTGGCCCCGATCCAGTCCTGAGGATAGTGTCGCGATAGACGAGCTCCAGAGACTCCTGCAGAGCTAGAGTTGCCGTTTTATTGCTAACAGCCGTAAACTCTCCTCGGCCGTGTTTAAACCGACCATGAGTGAGGAGAGGAGAGGTGCTGACCTGGAGCTGTGGGGCAGAAGCAGCTGCCCCTGACTGCACTGCTGTTCCACCATAAACTCATGAAACTTGTGCGAAAATCAAAATACTAAACAAACTTAAAGTAGTGTTTTCTCCTGATCTCTCACTTTCCTGGTCCAGTAGCTCCTGTGAGGTGACTGTAAACAGAACCCTGCTGAAGGCATGACTATGATGAAAATGTTAAATGTTAAATCACAAACATTTAAGACACATTTTAAAGATATGTATTTATATTGTCTCGCTTGTTAAAATCAAGTACAGCTTATTTAAATTTAAAGCAAAACACTTTTAAAAACCTTTCACAGGTTCTTGCAAAACTTTTCTTAGGCAAAATCTTTTCAGGATCGTGCAAAATGTTTCTTTGGATCTTGCTAAACTTTTCTCAAAATCTCTCAATAGTTTTTTTTTCTCTCACTTTATTATTTCTCTCGCCATGTCCCCTCCCAGGCTCCATAAATTTGACCTGAATAGCCACTTCTCTGTTAGAGACACAGACATTACTTCAGTGTTGACCAATGGGAGCTTGAGAGTTAAGTTTAGTATCAAGTATTAAGCTCTTTTTTTTGTATTATGTATGATTCCTGTCACTACAAAGAAACTGAATCCTTTCTTGATATACAAAGAAAAAAAATACAAACTTTCACTTTAAAACATTGACCCACCAAATATAAATATATTATCTCAAATTTATCCCTTACAATCAATTTTAATGCTATCACCTTCCATTAAATCCCATTTTGACCCATTTCCTCTCCACTAAACTCCTTTCTTTGTCTTTTAATCGATGTCAGAGCTCATTATGTAAAACAGTGACCTGTTTTTGGCCAGAGTTCAGCTCACAGCTCTGACCACAGCAATTTAGACGATTATCCCTCTCTGTCGCAGCAGAAATATTAAACATTACCTTCAGTAAGAGGCTGCTGGGTTGTTTTTATAAAAGTGTCCTGAATTTAAACTAATGACTGTGTTTATGTCCGGATAATGACGGGAAAATTATGCTTGACAATACCTCCATACAAACATTTAATTCACCTTTTACAGGGTTAGATAATAACATACACAGATGCCCCGACCTCCCTTTCTCGTCTTAGGATTATACATTTGTATGAGGTTTGTGATGTATTGTGGGACCAGTCCATTCAAAACGTAAATAAAATCTTAAAATAAATTCTAAAACAAACAGGAAGCCAGTGCAGGGAGGCAAGGACTGGGGTGATATGTTTATGTTTCACACGCTCAAAATCTGTAAATGATCAAATAGATTTAATCTTAGCTAAAAGATGAAGATGAATCCAAAAATTGTCTATCTTGTTTATCAAATTTAAAATCAGTGTCCCCGACAATGCCAAGGCTGGTGGCTGTGCAGACTGAGGAGACCCAGGTCTGATGGAGCTGGCACAGACTCCGCTGGGTCCAAACTTTATCACCTCAGTTTTGTTCTCATTCAGGTTAAGAAAGTTTGGAGCTTTTTTCACAATTACTGCATTTGGGTCATTTGGAGGATTTCCCTGTTTGATCTGTGAGCTTGTGGACTGTTTATGTGGACAGAGGACAGCTCCACACGCAACATTTGGAGATGGCGGCCCAAACTTAGGCCGTTGTTCAGCAGTTATTCAACCAACCAGCTCCCATTTCATTTGAATGTGATTTCCTTCCTTTCAGGCTGACTTTTACATTAGAGTCCATGGGGCAGAGTGAGATTCAGAGAACTGCTGAAGATGGCTAAGGGTTTCCTCTCACATACCGTATTTTCCAGACTATAAGTTGCTCCGGAGTATAAGTCGCAGTAGCCAAAAAATGCATAATGAAGAAGAAAAAGACGTATATAAGTCGCCCTGGACTATAAGTTGCATTTTTTGGGGGAATTTATTTTACAAAATCTGACACCAAGAACAGACATTTCATGTTGAAAGGCAAGTTATAGTAATAATAGAATAGAGAACAACAGCTGAATAGGTGTGTGGTTTGCTAACGTAACACATTGATGGTTATTCAGCTACATGAAGCATAAACAACGAACTGAACAGGTGTCTCGTATGTTAACGTAATATATTAACAGTTATTCACATAACTATAGCATAAAGAACATAATATAACAAGTTCACCAAACTCACCATCTCACTCCTAATCACTAAATCCTTTAAATTCTTCATCCTCGGTGTCGCTTCTGAACAACTCCGCCAACTCCGGAGGTAGACGAAGCGCCGCTTCCTCCTCTGCGTGGCTGTCGTCAGACTCAGCATCAGTTCCATTTCCAATTATTCCACTCTTTCTCAGTTGTCTTTATAGCCTAAGTTGTTAGTGGTAATGTTTACATTTTAAATTGTCAGTGGTACAGGTGCAGCAGATGCTGGTACACAAGCCTAGAGCGCCCTCTAACCAACACCTGAAATATTTTAATATATAAGTCACACCTGAGTATACGTCACACCTGAGCCAGACTATGAAAAAAAGTGTGACTTATAGTCCAGAAAATACTGGTAATGTCTTGATTTAAAAGCACACAAAAAGTTCGGTCTGTAGAGGCTGAATTAATCAAACCTGACACCTCTCATGTCATGCACCTTATCGATCTGAGTGAGTTGTACTTTTAACCCTAAAAGATGTTCCCAATCTGTTCCTTTTCAGTGAATCCTCTGCCTCCATCTTTAACCCTCTCCTCTCTGCTCTTCCTCTGGGCCTCCAGCTCTAACCTCAGCCTCATCCTTCTACCATATACTCACCGTCCTCTGTACATCTCCAAACCATCTCAGTCTGGAAACCTAATCTCCAAAACATCTCACATGAGCTGTCCCTCACATGAACTGAAAAATACTGTAACCCTGTGTCTTCATTTCCATGTGGGAAGGTCACCAAACTCCTGTAACACAGAGTACTGGCTGCCCTCCGTACAGAACATTTTAATTTCTCTGCAGGGTCCACGTTAAGTGCTTTAAGTCAGAGGGAAATAGATTTGAGCAGGTTTTTAGTCGCGTAGCAACACATGTTCAAGGAGAACGGACAGGGCAGAGACAGGAAAGACAAACTCGGGTTCAGAAAGCCACTAACACAGTATCCCTGCTCTGCGCTCTGTTATCATGTGGTCACAAAGTCAAAGGTTACGTTTTCCTTCACATTTTTATTCAGAAAGACACTTAGTTACCAGCATATGACATTTTCTGACAGAGCTGTGTACTTGTAGCGCGCAGACGTTCAGTGGGGAACGTTTGAGCTCCTCTGTCTTAAGGCAATGACGGGCAACGACAAGTGGATGAGTCGAAGCGACATCGCTATAATCCTCTGTCAGTCCACGTGAGCTTATTCCCAATTATTTCACTGACATTAAAAAGCATGTACATTGCACAGCGGCAGGGCCAGGTGAACCTAAAGGTGACTTAAATGTTGCTACTCCCGGGACAAAGGCAGGGTAGTGAAGAGACAGATCCTTTCAGAATTACTGTTGTGCGACCAGAGCCAGCTGGGGAGGCCACGAGTTCACAGCAGAGTGGAGAGTTTATGCTGGAATCATGCAGTCACGCTCATGAATGCCATGTAAACAAGTCATATTTGCCTGTCTGACCACGATCACTGTTCATCTGGAGATTATTTCTGTGACTTTTGTGCTTCTTCCGTGGGTAAGCATGCTGCATATCCAAATATTTTCTTTTTACTCGTGTTTAACGGCGTCTGATCTTGTTT
The DNA here is from genome assembly GCA_020698575.1 of Bostrychus sinensis. Classification (NCBI taxonomy): domain Eukaryota; kingdom Metazoa; phylum Chordata; class Actinopteri; order Gobiiformes; family Eleotridae; genus Bostrychus; species Bostrychus sinensis. Next base: position 38,020,071 of record CM036243.1, on the reverse strand, counting down.
GTGACCCCGTGTCTCCAGTTAAAACGTAATGTTTACAGCAAAGTGAGTCTGCACATAGTGTTTTCTTCACTGGTCCCTAGGGTGACGACCTCAAAAAGTATGAAAAGTGGGACCAGTCATGCAATTTAGTGTTTGTCCCTGAGAAATAACAGCTTTGATACTGAGTCTGAACCTCATTTAGATAAAGCAGCGGTTCCCAAAGTGGGGTCCGGGGCCCCCTGGGGGTCCGCGAAGGTACTGCAGGGGGGCCCCAGAGGCTGTCTATATTAAATACATAAAAAGACATTGAGTTTGAAATGCACTGTAAAAAAAAAAAAACATGCTGCAAAAACTCAGCTCAAAATCTCAAGTTTTCAACAACTAATATTTTTTTACTCACCAAATTTAACATTCATGCGTCTAAAAACTTGAAATTTTAAGTTTTACTCACTATCTTTATTTTTTCCTGCTCATCTTACAGCAACTGACTCCACTGTTCAGAAAAAGTATTACTGATAATAATAAAAACTAAATATACTACATTTAACAAAAGAATAACTTTTTCTGAACTCTGTAAGTTGGCTGTAAGATGAGTAAAAAATAATGATAGAGAGAAAAACTTAGAAAATTATTAAAGTTTTTAGACTGTATGAACATCAAATTAAGTGAAAGTGTGGAAAACTTGAGATTTTGAGTTGGCCCCAAAAATCTATATAAAAAGTTTTTGCAGCATTTTTTTTTTTTTTTTACAGTGTATTTGTTTAAAAATATAACTTTAAACCACCTTTTATCCAATAGTCAGTGTCTTTTGTAATGTTTTTTTATAGAAATATATGGCGAAAAACATGAAAATAAAATTTGGGATTGAGGGAAGTTGTATTGTTGGAGGTCTGCGTGGGATTTTGGTAAATTTAAATGGGCCGTGACGCTCCTGACTTTGGGAATGGCTGAGATAAAGATACAAACTGTAACAGTTCAGGTGCATATGGAAGTGGGAATGGTATTTATACAGCGCTTTACCTATGACACAAGTCACCCAAAGCGCTTTACACAGAAGGGAAGGGGTATTTCATTCACTCCATAGTATGTTTTGTCACCACAGTTTCCCCTGAGGGAGACTGACAGAAGCGCGGACTGCACACATCTGCGCCAACCTCCGACCACCGCCAACCACTCACTCACACCGGCTTCCTGGTATTTCCCCAGCGGTCTCCCATCCAGCATTGAATACTATTACATATTCAAGTGCTGGACGGTTTAATCTCAAAACACACACATTTTGCAAAGTAATGTCTGGATTTTCAGCTCACAGTCCTGTAACACACAGCTGGATATTCCAACCCAGCAAGGTAAGGATATTTATTCTACATTTTACACAAGGAATACCTGTCTTAAATGGTTGTGCTATAACTTTTTTCTTAACTAAACTAACAGAATCTCACTTTTTATATGATTTACTGCGCACCAATGAAAAAGTGGGACATTATTTTAATCAGTGGGACAGAGGGACAAACACCTGAATGGCTGTGCAGTACAACCAAAAGTGGGACAGGTGGTCACTCTCCTGGTCCCAGATCTGTCTTCCTGTCATGGCTCAATCTGCTCTGCTCAACTTTATACATGAGGGCTCTGGCATCCGACAAAAATAGACTGTTATTATTATTTAATTTCTGTTGGAGCTAGGGTATGTCTGAGACAAAAACTGGACATTTCGGCAACCCAATCAACCCTTTTGCTTATAAGCAGCGGTGCCCTTCACACATCTAACCCTTCTACAGCGAAATTGGACATAACCTTGTGATTATTAGTTTTACTTTAAGTGGTTAATGTCAACAGGATGTGTTTACTAGTATTATTCTTAATGATATTATTTTGCTCTCATTAGTGAATATAATTTTGATACTGTTCTTTTGCTAGTTATTTGTTTAGCTAATTGCTAAAGTCATTGTTAAAGCTGGTAGACCGTTTACTTTTTTCTTAACAGGCCTGTCACTGTCCGCTCCTGTAGCATCCTCGTCCTTCTGTCTCTCTGCCCATTTTCACGTTGTTATAGTTTTTCAGTTTTTCAGTTTTTCAGTCACTCTGTCCAAAGACGATCTGCCTGCCACAAGAGCCATAGAGTACGCGCTACTGTCATTTATCTAGAGCCAGTTAGCTTGCGCACGAGTCGTCTGTGCAGCGAATAATTTGGCATCATTATGTTTAGTGGATAAATGTAGGCTACAAACAACATGATAGATTAAACAGAAATACAAATTTTATGCATCATATATAAAAACCAGGACATTCAGTGTCCCGGGAAATTATTATTTTTTTCCCCTGGGACAGACCATTAAAAGAAGGACAATCAGGTAAAACTGGGACAGGTACAGAGGCGTAGCCACGTGGGGACCTGGGGTGGCCACGGCCACTGTTGGTCAGACCTTGGCCACCCCAGGCCCCCCCTGAGAGGTCCTGCACAACGGGCTACGCAGGTCCATAATGATGCTGGTGACTGATTGACGTTACGTCTTTACAGCTGTTGTAAAACAAACGGTTTGACACAGAGGCTTGCAGCTAAATCCTCCTGACAGATAAGAGCTCAAGCTTTGTGTCAGTTTTTATTTCACATTGATAGGTTCAGGAATCACAGAGATATGCACCGTTAAAATTTGTAAAAGCATTTAGGCTTCATTAAAAGACATGCAGTTTATTACCTCTCTGCAAACAGCCACGGTGTTTTTTTTTGTTTTTTTTTTTTAGGTCCAGTGTCTCTTTTACTCAAAAACTATTACAAAAGAGATAATTATTTCCAATAACTTTGTTGTTAATTTTGATCAAAAGTAAGAGGAGAGATGGAGAAGAGCAGAGGAGAAACTACAGTTGGATGGGGAAGCACTGTAAAGTTTTTGTATTAGTCCTATAATAATAATAATCTGCCATGTGCCACCACAATAAAATGACAGGACCTGGCTGGCCCCCCCAGTAAAAAAATCCTGGCTACGCCCCTGGACAGGTAGCAACACTAGTTGGAGCACCGGACACGCACTGCAGCACAGCCGGTGTGAACTCATGCATTAACATAAACGGTGTCTATTTGTTACGTAAATGGTACAGGACACCAACATATTCAGAGTGAATTAGACTTTTAGGGCAGCCTTTATCAAGTTTTTCAGATGGAGCCAAAGAAATAACAGAGATGTGTTTTTACATCTGTGAACTACGTCTATATTCAGCTGTTGAATTTGCTTGTATCAAAAACAAACAAACAAACAAACAAACAAACCTAACTAAACTGAACTGGTATTTTAGGTCTATGGTTACATTTCTGCTGACCCTACATATTTGCCCTTGAAGCATGTAAACCAGCTCTGACCCAAGTGTTTTTCCATTGAATTCCATCCACGAAGGGCCACAACAAGCCAGTGTACTCTTTGTGCCAGTCCCAAGCCTGGACAAATGGAGAAGGTTGCCTCACGAAGGGCATCTGGTCTAAAACCTAAGCCAAATCCAAAGGCCTAAAAGAAATATGGTCACCACAGAGGAGGGTCAGTGAGTGTGTGGGCAGACATCTGACTTTGTGTGGAACCAGTTTGTCCTTCGAAGGTCACAAAGTCCATTATCCTCAGCCTAAAGTCGCGTGTTTTTTTGTGTTCACCTTGTTTCTGAGTCTCTCAGGCTTTGGTCTCACTGAGGTTTTACTGATGAGCCTCACAGGACCAGGTCTAGAGCCAGATTTAGTCCAGAACTCTCCCTCCATCCATGCGCGCTGACAGATAACAGGGCAAACACCGCTTAGGACCAGGAGCAAATGGGAACTAAAAGGCGACTAAAAGAGGTAAAACAAACTCTGAGAGATCAGGATCAGACCCAGGATCTGCTAACCACTCTGCCACTGTGCACACCAGCCTTGGGCTAAACATGGACCAGAACCTAGGCTACAAGACCAGGACTAAAACAGGAGTAAACCAGGTGTAAACCAAGACTAAACCAGGATTAAAACGGGGCTAAAAATGGATTAAAACAGGACTAAATCAGGATGAAAACAGGATTAAACCAGGATTAAAACAGGGCTAAAAATGGATTAAAACAGGACTAAAACAGGATTAAAACAGGACTAAAACAGGATTAAAACAGGATTAAACCAGGATTAAAACAGGGCTAAAAATGGATTAAAACAGGACTAAAACAGGATTAAAACAGGATTAAACCAGGATTAAAACAGGGCTAAAAATGGATTAAAACAGGACTAAAACAGGACTAAAAGAGGATTAAAACAGGACTAAAACAGGACTAAACCAGGATTAAAACAGGATTAAAACAGGACTAAAACAGGATTAAAAAAGGACTAAAACAGGACTAAAACAGGATTAAAACAGGATTAAAACAGGACTAAAGCAGGACTAAACCAGGATTAAACCAGGATTAAAACAGAACTAAACCAGGACTAAATCCGGATTCAAACAGAACTAAACCAGGACTAAAACAGGATTAAAACAGAACTAAACCAGGATTAAACCAGGATTAAAACAGGATTAAAACAAGACTAAACCAGGATTAAAACAGGACTAAAGCAGGATTAAACCAGGATTAAACCAGGACTAAACTGAGAATATTTAAACCAAACCAAGAGTACACAGTTTCACGTGTAAAAAAAAAATAAGCACCTGATTAAAACCCTTACAAAACCAGGACCTGGATCAAATTAAAATTGAAGATCTAAACCAGGTCTAAACCAGGTTTAAACCAGGACTAACCCTTAAATGACTCTAATGGGGACTAAACTTAACAATAACTGTTACTCCTCTTAAACAGCGGCCTCTCTAAATGCTCACTGTTAGAACTGAGTGAAGCTGTATTAGAAGCCCTATCTGACATTTACACACACAGCCATACATCCCATAATGAGATCAGTACAATCAACACAATAATGAGAGAGTAATGGGAGTAATGCGAGGGAGGAGGTCTGAGGCAGTTCTGACAGCAGCGAGACGTCCACGTGACACCGAGAGACGAACAAAAGCACAAAATGTGACGTCTTAACACAGAGGCTCCCATTACTACAACAGAAACTACAATTACTGCATAAATCACAGAGACAGAGCTTTGAGAACGCATCGAGGACGTCTTTAAAATTAAAACATTAAATGTGTTTCTCTACAGTAATCCATACCAGAGTACAGCCACATACAGACTTACTGACTGCAACATTTCTAATATTTATAAAATGCATCAGCAGAGTCATTTTGAGACACTACAGGGGCCCTAGGCAAGAGAGACAACTGAGGCCCTATAGAGGCTCTTTTTTTTTTATCCCACTTCAAATCAAAAAACATGGCAACAGGAGGAGGGGGACCTCCCTCAAGAAAATTTAAATAAAACTTATGTGATTTCCTGTCTTCTGGTGCATTTTTGATGGTAAGCAATATTTTAGAAATAACAGCTTTGATACTGAGTCTGAACCTCAATTAGATAAAGCAGCGGTTCCCAAAGTGGGGTCCGGGGCCCCCTTGGGGTCCGCGAGGGTACTGTAGGGGGGGCCCCCAGAGGCTGTCTATATTTCAATTTCAATTTGAATTATTTATTATTATTATTATTATTATTATTATTATTATTATTATTTCAGGGACATGTTTTGGTTCATAAAAACTAATAAAACATACAAAAATATAAAAAGTCAATGAAAATATTAAGCACCTAAAAACATTGGAAATTAATTACAGTTGTATATTTGTTTTAAAATATTACTTTAAAACAACTTTTAGTCAATAATCTGTGTTTTTGTAATGTTTTTATTAAAAAAAAACACAAAAAAAAAAACACAAAAAAAAAACATGGCAGAGTCTTTTGAATTGAGGGAAGTTTTATCGTTGGGGGTCCGCGAGGGATTTTTGGAAATTTAAGAGGGCCATGTCTTGACTTGTCTTGACTTTGGGAATGGCTGCCCTAGACAGAGTAAACAGTTGTGTTTTTGATTAAAAATATCATATACTGTATTTTCCGCACTATAAGGCGCATCGGATTATAAGGCGCACCTTCAGTGAATGGCCTATTTTAAAACTGTTTTCATATATAGGGCGCACCGCATTATAAGGCGCATCCACTAGATGGCGCTGCGCTAAAGGGAATGTCAATAAAACAGTCAGATAAGTCAGTCAGTCAAACTTTATTAATAGAATACAAACCAGCGTTCTTACAACTCCCTCGTTGAAAACAATGTATTTCCAACTCCATTTGTCGCAGTTCAAAGCTACATGAACAGCGTTCGAGCGCTCAGTTTTCTGTCCACTCAATGTCGCAACTCTTCTACTGAGATGGAGCAAAGGCCACGCCTCCTTGTTCTTCTGCGGCAGGATCCATAAACACGCCTATGGCACACATGAACAGCTGGGACTGGAATTCACCTTTACCGTTTTTACCACTGTCACTTCAGCGACGCCCCCTGAATACGGTAGCCATAATTAACCAACATTGATCCATATATAAGGCACATCGGATTATAAGGCGCACTGTCGGTTTTTGAGAAAATTAAAGGCTTTTAGGTGCACCTTATAGTGCGGAAAATACAGTATGTATTGCAGATGATATTTTATGTAAACTTGCTCTATATAAACATCTTCAAGAATCTTGTAGCTTTGTCTGATTTAATTTTGTAAAAATTAAGTGATTTTTGGTAGCATTATCACCAATTTTTAACAGAAACTATAAAACAGCTCAAGTTTTTAACCATTTTACTCGCACTTCTCTTTCCGATTATTAATTCACTCATCAAAAAAGTAACGAACAGATTAATCGATTATCAAAATTATCATTAGTTGCAGCCCTAGTGAATATTATAATTACTGTTACACATGTAGTTACAGATACTGGGGCTGGTGACAGAGTGCAGCCCCCTCCTCCCCTCTGTGTGTCTGAGTTTGTTTTCCTGTTGTGATAATTCAGTGTGGAGCGCGCCGTCCTCCATCTTTAACACACACAGACACTTCTGCTCATTACCCTATAATAACAACCCCCCAACCCAAAAAAACATAACTAATGTATTAACTAAACACATTGTGCAGTCTGAACCTGAGCTACGTGAGTATAACATCAGAATATCACAGTGTGCCAACCCCCGAGGGCGAGGGTTAAATATCTCTGAGTGAACATTTTAGGTGTAGCATCAAATGTAGGGGACATATTTAAGACCTTTTTAATGTATTTAAGACCTAACAGCCTGCATCTTGGAAAATTTAAGACTTTTTAAGACCCAGTGGAAGCCATATTGTGTTTTTGTTTTGTTTTGTTTTGTTTTTTCCTGTCTGAGACCCACTGAAAATGGTTCTGTGTCCAATTTTGGGTCCCAAGCCACCGGTTGAAAATCATAAATCTACAGACTGAATCTAAACCAGGTCTAAAGCAGGTCTAAACTAAGACTAAACTAGGGCTAAACCAGATCTAAACCAGGGCTAAACCAGGTCTAAACTAAGACTAAATTAGCGCTAAATCAGGTCTAAACCAAGTCTAAACCAGGTCTAAACCAGGTCTAAACTAAGACTAAATTAGCGCTAAATCAGGTCTAAACCAAGTCTAAACCAGGTCTAAAGCAGGTCTAAACTAAGACTAAACTAGGGCTAAACCAGATCTAAACCAGGGCTAAACCAGTTCTAAACTAAGACTAAATTAGCGCTAAATCAGGTCTAAACCAAGTCTAAACCAGGTCTAAACCAGGTCTAAACTAAGACTAAATTAGCGCTAAATCAGGTCTAAACCAAGTCTAAACCAGGTCTAAACCAGGTCTAAACTAAGACTAAACTAGGGCTAAACCAGATCTAAACCAGGGCTAAACCAGGTCTAAACTAAGACTAAATTAGCGCTAAATCAGGTCTAAACCAAGTCTAAACCAGGTCTAAACCAGGTCTAAACTAAGACTAAATTAGCGCTAAATCAGGTCTAAACCAAGTCTAAACCAGGTCTAAACCAGGTCTAAACTAAGACTAAACTAGGGCTAAACCAGATCTAAACCAGGGCTAAACCAGGTCTAAACTAAGACTAAATTAGCGCTAAATCAGGTCTAAACCAAGTCTAAACCAGGTCTAAACCAGGTCTAAACTAAGACTAAATTAGGGCTAAACCAGGTCTAAACCAGGTCTAAACCAAGTCTAAACCAGGTCTAAACCAGGTCTAAATTAAGACTAAACTAGGGCTAAACTAAGTCTAAACTAAGACTAAACCAGGGCTAAATCAGGTCTAAACCAGGTCTAAACTAAGACTAAATTAGGGCTAAATCAGGTCTAAACCAGGTCTAAACTCAGACTAAATTAGGGCTAAATCAGGTCTAAACCAGGTCTAAACTCAGACTAAATTAGGACTAAACCAGGGCTAAACCAGGTCTAAACTAAGACTAAACTAAGACTAAACCAGGGCTAAACCAGGGCTAAACCAGGTCTAAACTAAGTCTAAATTAGCGCTAAATCAGGTCTAAACCAAGTCTAAACCAGGTCTAAACCAGGTCTAAACTAAGACTAAATTAGCGCTAAATCAGGTCTAAACCAAGTCTAAACCAGGTCTAAACCAGGTCTAAACTAAGACTAAACTAGGGCTAAACCAGATCTAAACCAGGGCTAAACCAGGTCTAAACTAAGACTAAATTAGCGCTAAATCAGGTCTAAACCAAGTCTAAACCAGGTCTAAACCAGGTCTAAACTAAGACTAAATTAGGGCTAAACCAGGTCTAAACCAGGTCTAAACCAAGTCTAAACCAGGTCTAAACCAGGTCTAAACTAAGACTAAACTAGGGCTAAACCAAGTCTAAACTAAGACTAAACCAGGGCTAAATCAGGTCTAAACCAGGTCTAAACTAAGACTAAATTAGGGCTAAATCAGGTCTAAACCAGGTCTAAACTCAGACTAAATTAGGGCTAAATCAGGTCTAAACCAGGTCTAAACTCAGACTAAATTAGGGCTAAACCAGGGCTAAACCAGGTCTAAACTAAGACTAAACTAAGACTAAACCAGGGCTAAACCAGGGCTAAACCAGGTCTAAACTAAGACTAAACTAAGACTAAACCAGGGCTAAACCAGGGCTAAACCAGGTCTAAACTAAGACTAAACTAAGACTAAACCAGGGCTAAACCAGGGCTAAACCAGGTCTAAACTAAGACTAAACTAAGACTAAACCAGGGCTAAACCAGGTCTAAACCAGGTCTAAACCAAGTCTACACCAGGTCTAAACCAGGTCTAAACTAAGACTAAACTAGGGCTAAACCAGGTCTAAACTAAGACTAAATTAGGGCTAAATCAGGTCTAAACCAGGTCTAAACTCAGACTAAATTAGGGCTAAACCAGGTCTAAACCAGGTCTAAACCAGGTCTAAACTAAGACTAAATTAGGGCTAAATCAGGTCTAAACCAGGTCTAAACTCAGACTAAATTAGGGCTAAACCAGGTCTAAACCAGGTCTAAACCAGGTCTAAACTAAGACTAAATTAGGGCTAAATCAGGTCTAAACCAGTTTTAAACTCAGACTAAATTAGGGCTAAACCAGGTCTAAACCAGGTCTAAACCAGGTCTAAACTAAGACTAAATTAGGGCTAAACCAGGTCTAAACCAGGTCTAAACCAGGTCTAAACCAGGTCTAAACTAAGACTAAATTAGGGCTAAACCAGGTCTAAACCAGGTCTAAACTAAGACTAAATTAGGGCTAAACCAGGTCTAAACCAGGTCTAAACTAAGACTAAACCAGGTCTAAACCAGGTCTAAACTAAGACTAAACCAGGTCTAAACCAGGTCTAAACCAGGTCTAAACTAAGACTAAACCAGGGCTAAACCAGGGCTAAAGAGAGAACATTATCTGACCTTTACATTGTCACATTTACATTACATTATGGAGCTGTATATCTTCAGATCTGAGTCCATTAATCATCTTTTCCTTATGTAGCAGTTGTGATTAAATCCATCTGTAGCTGAAGCAGACTGCGGAGCGTCCAGTCCTGCCTCCTCTCTCCTCTGTCCTCTCTCCTCTCTCCTCTGTCCTCTGTCCTCTGTCCTGCCTCCTCTCTCCTCTCTCCTCTCTCCTCTCTCCTCTCTCCTCTGTCCTCTGTCGTCTGGGGCTTTTCTGCTGAGGCGGCTCTATATCCACACTCATCTATATTCAGATTCTACACATATCCTCACACGGGACGGCCCGAACAAAGGCAGGGCGCTGTTCCTTTCTGCTTCGCTCTGTCCCGGGCTGAATACTGATGAGGGGACAGGATGGAGAGCAGTCTCTGAGGAGCTGCTGGACTCTGGACACACACCTTTGCCCCCATGAGGTTTGAAATATTTAAACACTTTTACATATTGCACCAACATTAACCCTTCAGAGATCCTACAGGCATGTTCTGTTCTCATATTTTTATTTTGTTGAATGAAAATACCTCACATTTGCCAGAGAATAATCATAAATACAATTAAAAAAAAACATTTAGATTTCCGTCTCAGTTTCTAAATGAGCCTAAAAAGGTGAGGCTAAAGAAACAAAAAGTGTCCCATTTGACCCTACACAAATGATTTTCTTTATGTTATAATTTCATATCGCACTACTCGCGTTCTGTTTTTAATTTTTATATGTGACCACCAGGTGCCGCTGTTTTTCCAATCTAAATACTACAACCGAATTTGACACTTCTTTACTATTTTCATTGATCTGTATATTTCAAGTTCTTGGCTCTTGGCTCATTTAAAGTGAAAAATATCATTATTATTCATTAAAACGGTCATTTCTAAAGTCAAAACTGTTGCGGCCCCCCTTAGATCCAAAAATACGACATGGACCCCCAACGATAAACTTCACCATATTCAAAAGACTAAGCCAGACGTGTCCAAAGTGTGGTCCGGGGGCCGTTTATGGCACGAGTCAAGAGTTCATATGGCCCCTAGCTTCTGTGAGGAAATGTAAGACTAATGACCCAGCTTCATACAGCGTCTCCATGGTTTTGCAAGATTTGTACGTTTTTTTATGTTCAAAGATGTTATTTTTTTGGAATTGGTTTTAGAATTTGTCATCAATGAAAATACATTATTCAGCTTTCAACTGATACAGTATCTGTGTTTAGTTCCATCAATTAAAATTCAATGAGGTCCAGTTGTGGAAAATTTTCTCAAGCAAAGGTCCAGAAAATCATAAGATTACCGTATTTTCTGGACTATAAGTCGCTCCGGAGTATAAGTCGCACAAGCCAAAAAATGCATAATGAAGAAGAAAAAAACGTATATAAGTCGCACTGGACTATAAGTCACATTTTTTGGGGGAAATTTATTTTACAAAATCCGACACCAAGAACAGACATTTCATGTTGAAAGGCAAGTTATAGTAATAATAGAATAGAGAACAACAGCTGAATAGGTGTGCGGTTTGCTAACGTAACACATTGATGGTTATTCAGCTACATGAAGCATAAACAACGAACTGAACAGGTGTCTCGTATGTTAACGTAATATATTAACAGTTATTCACATAACTATAGCATAAAGAACATAATATAACAAGTTCACCAAACTCAGCATCTCACTCCTAATCGCTAAATCCTTTAAATTCTTCATCCTCGGTGTCGCTTCTGAACAACTCCGCCAACTCCGGAGGTAGACGAAGCGCCGCTTCCTCCTCTGCGTGGCTGTCGTCAGACTCAGCATCAGTTCCATTTCCAATTATTCCGCTCTTTCTCAGTTGTCTTTATAGCCTAAGTTGTTAGTGGTAATGTTTACATTTTAAATTGTCAGTGGTACAGGTGCAGCAGATGCTGGTACACAAGCCTAGAGCGCCCTCTAACCAACTCCTGAAATATTTTAATATATAAGTCACACCTGAGTATACGTCACACCTGAGCCAGACTATGAAAAAAGATACTGGCAGACACTGAGGGCCAGACGCTGTCATAAAGGCAAGGCATCAAGGCAACCTCAGTCAAACTCGCTGTGAAAGTGGAGCTTGAGAAGAGCGGCAAAATGCATTTGAATTTTTTTGTTCTACAAGGTTCTATGCCAGAGAAATGAAGAACATATTTGTATTGCCGTTTTGAGCTTTTCAGGCCGAGATAAAGCATTTTTGGATGTTTCCTATGAACTGCAGAGTAAGAGCCCAGACTGATAAAAGATGGTTAGGGACGCACTGAGCTCACATCTCACAGATCTGTAGCAGGGCTGCTACAATGGCCTTAAATAAATTGACAGTGAGAACAGTTAGAGATTTTTTTTTTTTTTTTGAGAAAATAAATAAGGCAGTCTCAATCAAAGCTGATGGGAAGGTAGAGCTTGTGGAGAGCTACAAAATGCTTTTTAAATGTTTGTTCTACGAGGTTCTATGCCAGAGAAATTAGCAAACATTTTTATTGCCGTTTTGAACTTTTCAGGCCAGGTTTTTTTGGCTGTTTTCTATGAAATGCAGAGTAAGACTGAACTACTTGGAAACTCTCTTAGTCGGACTCTGAGTTCATGGGGATGTTCTGGGGGCCGGGTGAAAAGCTCTGGCGGGCCGGATGTGGCCCGCGGGCCGCCTATTGACTACCCCTGTCCTAGAAAAATCACAAAGGACTGCTGGACCTTTGCACTCCACAGAAAATAATAATAATAATAATAAAAAACAAAACATCAAACTCAGACCATCTCAGGCCTAATAATAATAAACCAAGACCTCCTGAAATTTATTTTTGTAAAACTATTTTACTTTTTAGGATTTTTTTATATAAAAAAGCAGTGGTGAACTGTAAACAAACTGGCCAATAAACGGCTAAAAACCAAAAAAATACTGTTTAATTTATACTTGATATGTATATTTCAGGCTGAAGTAGTTTGTTTTTGTTTGAAGTGTAAAGATACTGATAAACAGATTTTTTATCGCAGCTTTTTCTGGTGACTTTGCTCTCAAAATATAAGACAAAAATCTAAATTTTCCAGGATGCACATTGCAGATGTTTTATATTGAACCTGGAGTTCTTTGCTTTTAGTTGCAAACCTTTCTTTTTTTACGTCTCGCCTGAACCACACGAGGGGAAGAAATAAATTGCACTTTGTCTTTGAACCTAGAACAATGTTTAATTGTCTGGAAACTCTGGACTCGCGGGGGACCATTTAACACAACTTTACAAAATACCCAGCCCTCTCTGCTCCGGTGCACTCAGTGGGGCGAGGTCTGAGGAGGGCTCCTGTCTAACCAAGTGAAACGTTTTAACCTGCGCATGAACCGCAGCTGCTCTGCGCTTGTTGTTGTTACAAGTGTTGCAGTTTTAAGACGACAAAAATAGAAATCTGGATGTCCTTTGGAAAGCTTCAATAAAACTGTGGCTGAAATGTGCAGCACCACTTTTCAGCTCGAGTCAGAGAAAACTAATGAATGGAGTATTTTGATAATGCTGCACCAAGGAAATTATTTATTTTTTTTTGTATTTATAAAAAAAAAGAGACCTTGAGATGTCAGGTTTTATTATTAAAGAGAATAATACGCTTTTATTCATATTTTTAAACCAGCTTTGGCCTCCTCCAGAACTGCAGCACACCTTTAAAAACTAAAAGAGAACGTTTTTAATAAGAACTCTACAGTGCCATAAAGAAACAGGCGCAAAGACCAGCAGAGGGCAGCAGAGTGTTATAATCTTTCAAACAGAAACATTGAAAAAAAGCTGTTTACTTCCCTAAACTTTTTCGTATGACGTCATTTTCCTCCAAAACTAAAAAAAATCTGTGAGGAATCAGTGGAAACAGAGCTGTACAACTTTTTTTTTATTTTTATTTTGATAAATAAATGAGCGCAGACTGGATGTAGAGGGCTTGTTGTTGATTGGTCAGTGCTTCCTGGAGTGGGCGGGGCGTCGTTTTGAGGCCTCAGAAATGCAGTGCCAGAGAATACAGGACGTGAATGAAACAAAACACAACTCCAGCTATGTTTTTGATGAAAGAACAACATTGTAACATGGGAGAAAGAGAGGAAAAGTGGATTTTTGCAGAATATATCCAAATAAGTCCAAACCAAAATAAATTGTAAATGAAATAATAGATATAAATATAAATATATAACATAGTACAAATATACAATGCATCAAAAATATTCGGTAACATAATTAAGATGTAGTTATTAATATTAAAATGATCAATCTACAGCATTACAGTGGTGTGACAGTTTGTAAGTAAAAGTGTAGAAAGAAAGGGGAAGCCTGTTTGAATTGATGTAGACGTGCTTTTGTTTTTGTTGTTTGTTTTTTGGTTGCTGACATTTATAACTTTATTTATGAACTGTAAATTCAAACAGGGCTATGTGTTTCTTAATAGAGCGGTCTATTGTATTTTTGGACTTCGGGGTGTGGCCTTTAGGAAAAGCTTTTATAAGTTTCTGCCACACACTGTCACTTTTTTTTTTCTCTCTTTCATGTTTTATATATTGTTTGTTTTCTTTATGTTTTTTCTCAATGTGAAAATAAATAAATGAATTAAAAGAAATCTGGTTTAGAAGTTGCTGAAGGAGGCAGGAGTTAGTACTTTTTCCTTAAAGGTAAACAAGCTCAAGCTTTTGTGTGAGATGGAAATGCATTGATGAAGAAAAAAGAATGACAAAAATATTAAAAAGCCTTAATTATTTCATGGGCGGTGTTTAGTTAAAAAGCGTTCCAGCCTCTCAGGGCCTTCATCAGGGCATGTGCATCGTTAAAAGTCTCCTTTTTGTGATCTGCTTTTTCTTATGATTCTGTTGTTTGTGTGTAGTTGTGTTTTTGTGATTTTTCTCTGTATTTTCTGAAATATGAACTATCTTCTCTGATTTGTGATTTTACAGTGATATGGTGTGATTATCTTGTCATGGATTTACTCTTTGGATAGGTCATGTGAACAGGTCACATGATCCCCAGGTATAAAAGAGCGCTGGCAGCCATTTTGTTTTCTTTAATGAAGCACATGCCCTGATGGAGGCTGAGGCGGAAACTAAACTAAACACTGCCCGTGAAATAATTAATGCTTTTTCATATTTTTGATATTCCATTGATTGCCTCGGTCGCTGTCTGTCAGTGTTTCCCAACCAGGGGTACAGGGACCCCTAGGGGTACGCGAGCACATTGCAGGGGGTACGAGGAGTTATGTGATCTTTTGTAAAACCTTTGTATATTTGGCCTTCAAAGACTAAAATAAACCTAAACCCGGACTAAACCAGGACTAAAAAGAGGGATGGGACTCTACAGAAGGACAAAACAGGGACTAAACCAGATCTAAACAAAACCAGCAATGAAGAGATCTAAACCAGAACTAAACCACGCCTAAAACCAGGACTAAACTAAGACTAAACCAGGACTAAACCATGCCAAAAACCAGAACTACACTAAACTACAACAGGACAAAACCAGCAACAAACCAGGTCTAAACCAGAACTAAACCATGCCAAAAACCAGAACTACACTAAACTACAACAGGACAAAACCAGCAACAAACCAGGTCTAAACCAGAACTAAACCATGCCTAAAACCAAAAGTAAACTAAGACTAAAACAGGACTAAACCAGCAAAAAAACAGGTCTAAACCAGAACTAAACTACGCCTAAACCAAGTCTAAACCAGATCAAACCAGGACTAAACTAAGACTAAACCAGGACTAAACCATGTCAAAAAAACAGGACTAAACTAAAACTAAACCAGGACTAAATCATGCCTAAAACCAGGACTAAATTAAGACTAAATCAGGACTAAACCAGCAAAAAAACAGGTCTAAACCAAGTCTATACCAGGTCAAACCAGGACTTAACCAAGACTGAAGCAGGACTAAACCATGTCTAAAACCAGAAGTAAACTAAGACCAGGACTAAGCTGGGTCTAAACCAGGACTAAACCAGGTCCTGGGGGTACACAAAACCAAAAATGGTTGGGAACCACTGCCCTCTGTGATCCCCAGCCTGAAGAGCACCTGGGTGAAACTTTAGTAACCTTCAGACTCGAGTCGCATTCGAGTAATTTTAAAAGAATGTGTGTCGGTCTCCAGTGAGCGGCCCTCCTCATACATTTTTCAGTATTTGGCCCTCAATAAAAAAGTTCTAACGCCCCTGAGTTCGAGCGACTGCATCTGAAGACACAGTTTTCATGCAATCACAGGAATAATAATAATAATAATACCACTACTACAACTAATAATAATAATAATGCTTGTCCAATCACCGCCACATCAGTTACCATCGTGTTAAACGGTCTATTTCTGAAATCACGTCCTGATTGTTGGCCCTGATGTTAATAACCGCCTCTCCCCTGTGTTTAGCCCGCGCTCAGACCTGGATTAATGACCGCGTTTGGAGCCTCCGGTTTCCCCCTAAAACCTCATCAGCGGACATTGATTAGCGCCGCATTGATCAGTGATGTGTGCTGTAAACGCTCCCGGAGGAGGACGGGTAAATCTGAGCCGTCTGACATCGATAACCTGTTAGCTCCGCAGCAGCGTCGCCACAACAAACCACAGACGCCGATACTGCCCCGGAGGAGCGGGAACGGGTCCGGGCCAATGGTTTAGGGGGGAGTTCAGGAGGATTTTACGACACGGACGCCATTAGGGCCACGGTTTCTTATTGTTACCTGTTTTTATTGACCTGTTTATTCATGTGAGAGACCGAGCAGGCGCCAGTTTTCCAGGAAGGCACAGTTTGTTTGGGGAGCTGTGTGCTGTGAACTTAAAATACAGTGCACAGCAGAATCAACAAAGGCTGGAGGGGAATCTGAAGACGATGGCAAAAACACAAAACAAACAGCTATCAAATGGACTGCAGCATGGAAAGAGTAAAAAAATAACAAAATACTTTAAGTTCTTTTTTTAATTTCTTTTTTTTAAATAAAACTTGCTGTTACAGTGCTGCCTCTGGTCTCTAGGAGTGTAACGATATGTTTTTGCAACGATACAATACGTATCGATTAGAATTGTTTTTTTGATACAATTTAGCAACAATATATTGGCTAATTTAGAATGATGTGCTTCGATACGATTCAACACCTTCGTATTGATAAAGCAACTTTTGGCCAAAAATGTAAAAAGTGTTCTCTAAATCTAGCATCATGGTCTGGGTAGATTATGTCCAGTAGTCAGAGATGAAAGAAATGTTGAATATAGCATTTTATTTCATTAAAAACACAAAAATTACATCTAAAGAGACGTATCTGGTTTTATTTTAATATGCAAGTTTCTTATAGATATTTTCGATATTGTAATTTTTTTTCCATGTTTGTCAATGTACACAACCTAGAGAACAATATGATTCAAAACAAGGTGATGTGCATTGATATAGTTGTATCGTAGCAATAAATATCGATATAGTTACTGTATTGTTATCAAATCAAATCAAATTTATTTATGTAGCACATTTAAAAAACCTCAGTCGACCAAAGTACTTTACAAGTCAAGCAGTACAATTCATATAAACAAACAAACTTGTATATAATGTAAAAAAGAGTAGAATAAAAACAGTATAGAAACACAAATAACAGATAACGCTACAGTGAAAGCTCTGATGAAAGCCAAGGTGTCAGCTCAGTCAGTGTTAAAAGCTAATGATAAGTTTTTAACTTAGCTTTAAAGAAACTGTGCAGCTCTGATGTGAAGAGGGAGACTCTTCCACAGGGAGCTGCCACTGAGAGCGCTCCGTCTGCAGACCTCAGAGCTCTGCTGCTGTGTGAGGTTGCAGACGCTCAGACAAACACAAAGGAGCCATGCCATTAAGACATTTAAAAACAATCATTAACATTTTAAAATTAATCCTAAAATGAACCAGAAGCCAGAAGTCGTTACACTCCTGCTGCTCACACATCACTGTCTTTCTATCGTCCTGGCTAAACATGAACATTTTAGCCACTGCTGAATCTGACCATTGCTCCAGAAGTCAACAAGAGTCCATTTATTGATATTTATGACATCAGCATTACCGTATTTTCCAGACTATAAGTCGCACTTTTACGTGTTTGTTATTTTCACATTGACAGCCACGAGAGGGCGCTCTAGGCTTGTGTACCAGCATCTGCTGCACCTGTACCACTGACAATTTAAAATGTAAACATTACCACTAACAACTTAGGCTATAAAGACAACTGAGAAAGAGCGGAATAATTGGAAATGGAACTGATGCTGAGTCTGACGACAGCCACGCAGAGGAGGAAGCGGCGCTTCGTCTACCTCCGGAGTTGGCGGAGTTGTTCAGAAGCGACACCGAGGATGAAGAATTTAAAGGATTTAGCGATTAGGAGTGAGATGGTGAGTTTGGTGAACTTGTTATATTATGTTCTTTATGCTATAGTTATGTGAATAACTGTTAATATATTACGTTAACATACGAGACACCTGTTCAGTTCGTTGTTTATGCTTCATGTAGCTGAATAACCATCAATGTGTTACGTTAGCAAACCACACACCTATTCAGCTGTTGTTCTCTATTCTATTATTACTATAACTTGCCTTTCAACATGAAATGTCTGTTCTTGGTGTCGGATTTTGTAAAATAAATTTCACCCCAAAAATGCGACTTATAGTCCAGTGCGACTTATATACGTTTTTTCTTCTTCATTATGCATTTTTTGGCTAGTGCGACTTATACTCCAGAGCGACTTAAAGTCTGGAAAATACGGTAATATGATTTTCTTGACTTATTGTAGACTATGTAAGGCCTGTCCCACCTCGTCACTGTCTTCTGCTAATACCACTGAGCCCAGCCAGCCCCAGTCAGCGAAATACTTTGTCTATTCCTTTCAAAGAATTTAGCCTGGCACCACTTGGTTTGAGTTTGATTTCCAGTGGGCGGAGCCAACAGAGGCAGCGTAACCAATCAGAGAGATACAAATGATGAGTCGTTAGCAAAGAGCAACAACAAACATGGCAGCACCGTCACTGACTACTTTTATACTTATACTTGTATTTTGGAGGTAGTACTCCTCTCTCCTCCTTGTCAGCCAGTAGGTCTTAGGTTCTGTGCATCTCTCTGAAGTTTTTCCGGCTACACCAGAAACAATAGCTCCATTATTTTCTTGTTAAACCAAAGTGGAAAGTATACTCTTTGTTGTGAAGCAAAGAGACAGGGCCAGACATGTCCCTGTCTCTCAGAACACAGCTAATTATCGCAAATATCTCACTTCTTCTTTTCTTGTTGGGTGACAGACCACACCTCTCGCTGTTCCGTTTGGGTGAGCGTGTGTCAAAATGATGTATGGCTCTTCTAAAAATACACCCTGTGGTACATGTGTGTATAATTACCTCTTATTACTACAGGCTGCGTGGTATAATGAGCTCTAACGCCACATAAATTTACACAAAAGATTCAAGAAAACAAAACACAGAAACACTGAGGCGTGTGTCCCTGAGCTGTCTCTGCGTCGGGTCTCTCTGGTGTCAACCACGTGATTGAACAGAGGAGAAGAGAGAGGAAAGTGTGACGTGGCGTTCGAGACCTGTTAAAATATTCAAACACTTCTCTGATGTTATTTTCGCATTCTGAAGTTTTACTCCAAACAGCCTCAGGTCCAAAAACTACAAACAAACTCCAACTCTTCGAGGCACAGAGGGTAAAATATTATAAAAAGAGAAAAGTGGCTTCTCTCCTCTGCCTCCTAGTGTGCAGTGGTTCTTACTGTTTTACACCAGATGCCCTTCCTGACGCAACCACCTCCATTCAAAATTTGACATTTTAAGTTTCTGGGGAAAGCACAGAGGGTACAAACTGAGCACCCTCAAAGATGAAACACACAGATAAATCTTTAGCTTTATATCTACTCCAGGCCACGAAATTCCGACCATTTTAGTTGCATTTGCGACCAAAATTAAGTCTGTGCGACCTTAAACTATATTTGTTAGCGCCCTGTGCCACTGCAACAAATCCTCACTGTGCGACCTTTTACATAGACACCTGCAGTTAATTTACACTGACAGATAAGAATTTGAGCTTTCTTACAGTTTTGTTTCATGTTGATAGGTCCAGTAATCATGGGGATAGTCACCATTAAAGATTAAAAAAGCTAAGGATACTAAGCGCCAGATTTATCAAAGGTTTGCATGCACGCTAAATGAAAAAGACGTGCTTAAAATGGAGCAAACCCAGGCACAGCTGAGATTTGCGTCTCTCACAGGAGCAAATTCGATTGATTTATTGATTTTGATTTATCACGAGTATGGGAGCTAAAACTGCGTGAAAATTTAGTACGTTGGAGAAGCAGGTACAAAGGTTTTGCGGAGTTAAGAGTGTAACTTTTAGTGCACAGATGAGGCGTTGAAAATAAGTTTTAATGCTTTAACAGGGCTCATTTCCAAACATACAACAGTAATGTGTTGATTTGAAGTCGAAGGAAACAAAGAAACAGACTTTACCTGTGGCACTTTTTCCTTGATTCTCGCCCGTATTTCCCTGAACTTCAGCCTTTTACAGCTGCGGTCTCTGGGCTTTCAGTCTGTTTAACATTCTTTGAAATCCTTACAGTGACAGAACAGTCTTTAAACGCTGCGCAAACTCTACTCACTGTGTTTATCTCATTGCCTCCCAATGCTCGCTGCGGCGCTTGACTGACAGCTGCCCCTACAGAGGCTCAAGGCTGTGTGGATTTGATCGAGCGGAGGACATCAGAAATGTTTTTTAATCGTTATTTTTATTCGATCACCATCAGCACTCCATATAGGCTACTGATACATTTTATATAATTGCTTGAAAGGTTACTGGCTCTGACAGACAGTGAAAAGGACTTTCCTCTCCCTTCACTGTCTTTCACAGAGGGGAAATAAGGCACGTGACTCTGGTCAGTGAACCCAGCTCTACTACAGTCAGTCCTGTTATTTGTTGGACTCTCAGATTGTGTTTTGTGTTGCATCTCTGTAGGAAAGATGCAGTCAGAGCTGGCAAACAGCGCTGCTCTCGCTGTCAGTGCGCAAAATTCTCATTTACATATCAGATTTGCGTCAGCAGTTACTTGCGCAGTTTCTCTTCGTACATCACACGCAACACGCCCACAAATACCAGACGCTATTTTTTAAGCTGCACTCGCAATTTTGCACTTGTCTTAGTAAATATGGCCCTAAATGTTGCCTAATTACACATCTCACATTAGCGCTGTATCGGCAACACACGCTATGTTTATGCTCGATAGTTACAGGATCTCTGATGTTTTACTCAAAAACGGCCGGAAAAGAGATATTTACTGCCCATAAGGATGAGAGGAGACTGAGCAAAGAAGCTGTTCCTCTGCTCAGAGCACAGAGAGGGGAGGGGGAGGGGCCATGGCAGCTGCACGGGACAGAGACAGCACCAGGATCACAGAAACACCAGAGGTTCAGGAAACTTTAAGTGAAATAAATATTTTAGAGAAATAAAGAACAATGAGTCTGTGAGTGAATCATGTGCTGCAGAGTCACAGACAGCTGACCTTCACCTGAGCTCCCTCTGCTCCACAGACAACACTGAGGATTTATCACCTGAAGGTTTACAACAGTTACTGAGCAGCCACTCTATAATGTTTATGTGTTTAAGTTGAGCTCAATGACTCTGACCCACACACTTTCACCTGCAGTTCCCCTGTTGTCCACAAGGGCCCCTCAGTCTGCTGGACTGTAGGTTACTGTTCACTTTGTAAATGATAGACCTGCTCTGATATTGCAGTGGAGTCTGGTGATAAATTACATGAAAACATTCAAAAGAACTGGAGTTATCTTTCCAGGCTAGAGTAATGTTTAGAGCCTATCCAAGTTAGGAGAACCACTGCCACACAGAAAAGTTAAATTCAGCTCTGTGCCTAAAGTCAAAAATAGCAGTTGTTATCAATTAATAAAAGAGTTAAACCTACAGTATATTATTAAACCTGTGTTTTCATACTTTTTGCTTGGTGCTCCTAAAAGTTTGATGGTGCTCCTAAGCTTCCAAAGTTAGGAGCACCAGTGCTACCATGTTAAAAAGTTAATTTTGAGCCCTGCTATTCATAACAGAACATTGACTTGTGTTTGTTTTGTTTTGTTTTTTGTTTTTTTGCTCAATACTTGTGGCCCTATATCTGTGAGATTTGGGCATAAGATGCTTTGGGTGGCCCTGAGATGCGTGTTTCCATCCGTCCTTTAGCAGTGTGGAGATCTTACACTGCAGTCCAAAGGAAGAACCCAAAATTACCTTATCTCAGCCTGAAAAAACAGCAATAAAAAGAGTTTGCTCAATTCTCTGGAACAGAACATCACAGAACCATAATTCCACCTGCATTTACAGTTCTCCTCAAACCGATAGTCTCTGTGTTTCAGTCGTTAGCCACAAGTCTGCCATTGGTCCATGGTCTGTGAGAAGAAATGAGTCCTTAAAACTATTAATCTAGTCCAAGCCTAGTCTCTAAGGCTTTAGTTTGAGTGTAGCTCCTCAGTGACAATGCTGGCAAAGATTTCTCAAAAACAGGTGTCTTTATTATCTCCGTACAGGACTAGATTTGTTTTGCATTCTTCTGATGCCTTGATATCACGACGCTATAACGCTGTAAGTACGCCTTACGCCTTTTTATGCCTTACGCCATGAGAACAGGAACACAATTAGCTTTGACATGGACTGAACAAGCTTTTACATCCCACAGTTATTGCTAAGTACAAACAACACCTCGTTACTGTCTGCCACTTTGGAGGTCTTTGAGTAAAAGTCCGTCAAAGTTCGCGCTTTTTGTTGTGGTAATAGCAAGCTAGTAACTTGTCTCGATTAGCTGCCTTTTACAGTGTGAATCTTGCAGTATGTGAGGATTTGCGGGCATCATAAAGTCACCCAGCAATCTCTGCGTACCCTCGGATAAATCTCACAATAACAACAATGCCATTCAAAAACAAAATAAACCTATCCAAACTTTCAAATACATTCAGATCAGCACATATGCATCTTAAAGGCATAAGAAAACAATAACAAAACATATTTTAACAATAAATATAATCATTTTCTGTATTAATATTTTAGCTTATTGAACTATTTTCAGTATTTATTTATTCGTTCTTAACCTATTAACTGTTTTTTATCAATGAACTGTTATAATGACACTTACAGTGAGCCTCAAAAAAAAAGAAGAAAAAAAAAGAAAAAAAAGTCCAGTACAGTACTCAGGTTGATGCTCCAATGGACTTAATGTAAACCTCTCAGCTCTTTTTCCTGCACACATTTATTCTGAACAAACAGCACTACAGAGACATCAAATATGGTTTATACAAACACTGTCATCTCTGAAGTGTTTTGATTAGATTAAAACATCTAAGCTCCATGCTTTCTTTTGTCCTTGTTGCACCCATAAACAGTCTGTTCTTCTGTTTACGTCTCTCTTTAACACAAAAACCTCAGCGAAACGAAACCCGCAGCAGAAATACAGCCACACTGCAGCGGTCCGAATGAGAAATGGTTTAATAAAAGGTGGAAGTGGGATCCAGTGAAGCGTGAGTAGGAGGAGGAAGCAGAGTCCTATCGATCACGCCGTTACTGAATCAATCCAACGCTACGCTAATTCACTAACGACGCTTTTATTAATGCAGATGTGGAAACAGAGGAGCGTACAGGGAGGCCGACGCAGAGCTGCTCACGGTGGATTTATGATTATTTTACAGCAGTGATTCTCAAACTTTTCACACCAAGACACCTCCTCAAAATATTTTGGCTTTCACAGTTTGTCATGAGCAAATAAGAACAAAACAGGGACTAAATCGGAACTAAATCAGACTAAACCAGGGCTAAACCAGGACTGGACAAAACAAGGATTAAACTAGGTCCAAGCCAGCACTAAACCTGGACTAAAACTGGACTGATCCTGTGCTAAATGTGGACTAATCTAGGACTAAACCAGGTCTATGCCCGGACTAGGCAGTAGTAGCTAGCGATGGCTGATACCACACTTTTTAGATTGGATCTAGATTACTTTTTGGGGAAGTTTAATTGACACGGAACACAATCATTGCTTGGTGAATTATTTTCAATCAAAATATTATTACTCTTAAAGACAAAAACCCATGACTATTACTGGCCATTTACCAACTTGATTGTGCTCAGTATAAAATAAGCAACATGTGCACAGTTCTTCCTGTCATGTGACATCCATGGACCAGTCCAATATAATAATAATAATAATAATAATAATAATAATAATAATAATAATAATAATAATAATAATAATAATGCATTAGTCTTATATAGTGTTTTTCTACACACTCAAAGTCATTTTACAATTTGGTGCATTATTCGTTGACTCCTCAGTCACACTCGGTGATGGAAGCGTGTGTCTGTGGCCCCTCCGACCACCACAAACACAGTCACACTGACACATTCACACAGGCAAGATGGGTGAAATGTCTTGCCCAAGGACACAACAACAGTATGCAATGCCAGCAGTGAGGATCAACATTCCCATTTGCAGTAGAACCATGTCCTTCTGAAAAGGGTTCCAAATACGCAACGAAATATAGAACCCAGAAAGGTTCTACACTGAACCATAAGTAAGTTACCCCAAAACAAACTATTATGTAACCAAATGAGCATTGTGTGAGTATCGATCCACCCAACAAGCTGCAAAGTTAACCCCTAATGAAAGCAGGCCAAACGGAAAACATGACACATTTGGGGACATAAATATAATCCAACCCATATGTACACACTTCACAATAAACGTGAGTGAAGCTGAATATGCTGTGTTTGTGCAGCATATTAATAGGAAAAAGCATAATGATCAGGATAAGGAAACATTTTCCTCACGAGTCGAAGTCCTCGACGCATGTCCAGGTCACATATTTTCAAAAGTGAACCAACTCCTGAGAGCACTTCTCACACTGCCCATGACCTCCTGTTCTGTGGAGAGACTCTGTTCAGCTGTAAACAGAATCAAAACAGGCACCAGGGCAATGACGCTCACAGATAGACTGAACTATTATTGTAGTATTGAGTATTGATTACAGTGAGATAATTTCAGTGTGCAATGAGAAACCCCGCCGTCTTTTATTGTAGGCGAAAGTTTGGTAAAGTTTTATCATTGTTTTTGTTGTTTGTCTGTTAAAGAGGTTGCATTTAAAAAGGTATAACAAAAGTTTAAATAAATGGCGCAAGGGAGATTTTCAAAATATTCTTGTTGTTTTGGTCATGTCTTTCACATTAAGCACCATGGACAGTGACAGGCGCACACAAGGGTCTAGGCACAGCTAACGCAGAAACCTCCCTCCCTCGTTCGCACACATTTTTTTTGCCCAGCCAGTAATCTCTGGGCCCATCCACGTTTGCAATCCTGGCGCCGCCACTGAGTGGTACCTGTACCATCATTTGAGAACCACTTTTTTAAAGGAAACTATGTTTAGTGGTCTATGTTTGGACAACGTTTAGTAAAGCACAGTTTTTGGAAAGCGACAACCAATCAACTGTTTAATGTAGCAGTTAGTGGCTATAATTAGCATATACGCTAAAGGCTAAATAATGTAGGTTTCTATATTTGTATGTTATCCTGGACAGTAGTTACAGAAATGTGTTGAAACGTAAGAGTTCATCAGTGTTCGCTCATCACTAACCCTTTTTTTAAAGTCACTTATATCAACAACCATTCATCGTGGCTTCATAGATGAGAAGTCAAGGAAATTATTAGATACTTTCAGCATTAAATCATCAAAAACATCAACAATGAAACATGCTCTAATCCAAAAGGGGAAAGGCACAACAGAAAGCTACGACATCCGTGTATTTTTGAGAGAATCCGACCCACAAAGCCGTCTCTGCTGGGGGCTGTACTGCTCCTGAAAATCTCCCATTACCACAGAATAATTCACCATCAACAAACGCTCGCACATATTCAAAACATTCATAAAACCACGCTCCGAGCCACGGCTTAGCCTCCACTGCAGACAGACGAGGAACCAATCCCCGCAGCTCTGGGAGAACCGTCTTCAGCTCCGTTTATAACCATTATAATCATGTACGGGGTTAGCAGTGGGTAATCCTATCGAGGTGGGGCGGTCTAAACTTCCTCTTCCTGAAGCGAGACGTGTTTTAACTGGATTAGAGAGGGACACAAAATACAGCTGGGAGCTAATGGAGATGTTACAAACAGAAATCCTGAAGGCACGGCTAAAAATGTGTGTGTGTGGTCAGAAGAGAGAGAAGAGGCGGAAGAAGACAAGAGTTACCACCAAACTATGGACTCGTAAAAGCATTGATAGATGAAAGTGGTCCTTCAGATAACTACGTTTGCAAAGTACAGACACATTTTTATTTGGTTTTGTATTCTAGAGGAGAAAAAGCTGAGCCAAAAGGCAAAGCTCTTGAGGGTCAAGACTAAAGAACAAAGTACAGATGTGCATCGAGAGGAGCCAGCTCAGGAGGCTCGGGCATCTGTTCCTGATGCCTCCTGGACGCTGCCTTGGGGAGGTGATCCGGGCCTGTCCCACCGGGAGGAGACCCCGGGACACGCTGGAGGGCCTATGTCTCTCAGCTGACCTGGGGTTCCTCTAGGGGAGCTGGATGAAGTTTCCGGGGAGAGGGAGGTCTTATCGTAAGGGCTTAGACTGCTGCCCCCGTGAAAAAAAGCAGAAGAAGAAGTATGGATGGATGGACTGTTGAATGGAGACACATATAGAGTTGGTGTGACCCAAATTAGAGTTGCCAAGAAGCAGATCAGAGCCACCCAAATTGCAGCTATACCTGTGTTTAGCTCACTGCTGCATTTTCTATGGTATCATTCATAAATAAACTTTATTTATATCGCACCTTTCACAGATAAAGATCGCAAAGTGCTTTACAAAGTGCAGCATCATGAATAAAACATGTTTAAAACTACAACGATGAAGCGACATTAAAAACACAACAATAAAACATAAAATCCAACTTAAAGCACAGAGGGAGAGGGGCAGGGTGTTTCACAATCTGGGGCTACTGCTTGAAAAGACAGGTCCCCTCGAGGTTCTGGCCCGAGGAACGAAGACTGCGGCCAGAAACATAAAGGGATAAAAGCTCTGTGACGTATAGAGAAGCCTGTCCATCTAATCCTCTGAAGAATAAAACTAATATTTTAAAATTAGCTCTAAATTTGACGGGTAGCCAGTGTAAAATGGATAAAATCAATGTGATGAGCCTTTCTGTTGGATCCTGTTAAAAGCCTTGCTGCCGCAATCTGTACCATTTGAGAGCAGATTTGTTAAAACAAGTAAAAAGTGAGATGATGACAAGCAGCAAGTGGTTAGCACAGGACAGCAGAAAGTCCTGGGTCCGATTCCTGGACTGGGCGAGGCCTTTCTGGGAAGTTTGCATGTTTGCCTTGTTTCTGAAACTAAAACATGCGCAATCCTGCAGCTAGGTACTCCTGACCAAGATCCTGGCTAAGGTCTGGAGAAAGGTCTGGCTTGTGTCAATGATATTCATAAAAGAAAAACTGTAAATCTGGGTCCAAACACTTTCATTTAAAAAACAAATCAAACTCAAAGCCAACGCAATAAAGTTAGATCTCCAAACTTTCAACAAATCAGACCATCTATTGACAACAACTGCTGCAAAAATGTTTCTGTATTCAATGATATTCTCACTGCATTACAACCTGGTCACTCACTGGAGACACAATTAGAAAAGCAATGGAAACTCTCTTCAAAAATGTAATATTTCAGAAAAACATAAAATTCTTAACTTCCAAAACTGCATTCACTTTAAAAACTGCTGTCTGAAATACAAAACTCTTCGAGGTTTTGGCTCCAGAGGCTCAACAGAGGAGATGTTCAGATCCCACACAGAAAAAAACACATTTGGACAAACTGTACTGTCAATCAGAAGAAGTCCGTTTTGGAACAGCCTGCCAACAAATAAAAGAGAATGTCCCACTTATCTCTCCTTTAGAAAGCAACAAAAGAAATCAGCCCTGTGATCATTTTAACTTTACATTTTCCTAATGTTTTATTGTGTGTCTGTGTGTTTCATGTTTGTCATTGTGCACTGTTGTTTGTGTTGTTCTGTTTTACCTGCCTCATGACTACAGATGAAAAGGAGCAACTGTGCTACAATCTGGCTCACTTACAGTCTGTATGTGATCATTAACGTGCACTGTCCCGACGAAATGAATGAATAAATAAAATAATAGCTACTCCTGACCAAGATCCTGGCTCAGATCTGACTGGGCAGGGCCTTTCTGTGGACTTTACATGTTCTCCTCGTGTATGGGTGGGTTTTCTCAACCTAAAACATGCACAATAGGCTAATCCTCCTGACCAGGATCTGCGTCTGGGAGAATGGGCCCACTAAAAAGTACAAGCTACTCCACTGGGACAATAAAGTCTGACTTATCGTAACAGAAAAAGCCAGAGACTTCCATCTGTCCCATTTCAGACTTCACACAACCCTCTTGTGTCCATCTTGTCTCTGTTTTTTCTCCGCTCTTTTGCCTTTTTCCCCACTAAACTTCATCTGTCCTCTCCACACTTTCCTGTTTAAATGTCTCCCCGTGGTCAGAGTCCGGGACAGACAAATCCCTCACACCCCCTGCCCTCAGTCCCAGGCCATCTGCTCCTCGCCGCTGCCTGGTCCACTGAAGCTAAATCCTCACCACATTACACCCACGACTCCCATTTGCGCTCCTCTTTTCACCAGAATAACTTTTCTAATGCCCACTAAGTTTTGCAGAGTCACACACTTATGTTTATCCCTTAATTAAACCACTTTGTCGTCTGCAAAAAGCAAATGGAATCAGCTCCGGCTTTGACTAATGCCACTTTAAACCAATTAAAATGTATTTCGCACAAATGTCTGGAGCAGTTACAAATTAATCAGAGTTCAAAAACCGGGGCAGCCCAAAACCTCCTGCTCAGGCCCTTAGTTCCTACTCTGTTTTCCCTCTAATTCAATTAAAATCTTCAATATGTCCAAATACTGTATCTGCATTAGATGAATGTAAAGCCAGGAATATGCAGAAGCAGATGCACGGTCAGCAGATTTATTTATGCCCTTGTACAAAGTGGTTCTGGCAGAGAATGTATGCTGCCATGTTGGATTTAAAGAGCCAGAAGTGATGACCATATTTGGAATAAGACCAGGAAAGAGGCATTTAGACTGTGTTTCGTTTGCTAATGCTGCTGGACTGGTTTTCCACACAGACACTAAAGCATTTTCAATAAAGTTGCTCTGACTAAATAAGTAAATCTGAATATCCAGGATTATAGTGGTTTGTTCAATCCTGGTTTAAAGTTAGTTTCATGTCAGAGATTTACCAAAGACCAAAAAAATAAATAAAAAAATGATTCAGGTCTGGGATCCAGACGTTTCATTGGACCTTTGTCTCAAAACCTGAGCTGAGAATTGATCTATAGTTTGATTAAAGTCACTAGAAACCGTTGTGTAATGGAGCCACACTATGAGGTTGTACTGGGGCAGACCATTGTGACTCTATTATGTCTCAAGATTCAACTTAAATTTCTTATATCCTGCTTTTTTTAGGCTTTTTGAAACAGTGTTGGACTCCTTTGCATTAGTATTTCAGGTTTTATTATTAAAATAATGTGTCTTTGGAAAACCTCTTCTGTTGGGAGCTTTGAATTAGCAGAGAATGCTTGGATTGAGTGTCTGTCGCCCCCTGCTGGCAACGCTGGGACTGGACAGAGCATAAAATGGCTAATTAGCAACATGATGCTAACAGATAGATAAATGAGCTGACTGCTTTGTAGTGACGGCGGTTTAATGATCAGAGTCTGGTGATGGTGTATGAGCTTTAGAGATGCTCAGGAGCACTTCCTGGTTTCATGTGTCTACGTAGAGCTGTGAGACCGAGCGTTTTCAGCTCTGGAGAAGGGCAGCGCCTCAGCATACAGGATTACTCCAACAGAATACTACTCCAGGTCTGTTTTTTGTGTTAAAAGCAAATAAAAAGCCAATTTAGCAGAACAGGGGAGCTTTAACACTTGATACTTGACACTAACAATTCACACAACAATGAAAACACCATCTTTACACCGCCCACAGAATTGTTTTGTAAGTCTGCACTGAAACATGACAAAATTATATGAATAAAAGCTCCAGTAATGTAGTTCAAAAGCGAGAGTGAAGGGAGAAATCAAGTCTTGGGAAGAAAGCTGCTGCTGTTACAAAATGGCTGCCAAAACAATCATAGCTTAGTGACAGTTTAACCGTACCTGGCTTTGTTAAAACTAATATAATTACTCCACCTCTGCCTGGGTTTGTTTATCTTTTGACATTTGCAAATCCTCCCTAGCAAACAGCAGAAAGTGTCACTCTTTTCATCTCTTTCTATTCAGCGCACCATTCTCACTCACCTCTGTCGTCTTCAGATCCACCTGGAACAGACAGGAATCACCCAAAAAACCTCCAAACTCCAGTCCCAGAGAGTCCCAGAGAGTCCCAGAGAGTCCCAGAGAGTCCCGAAACCCTGCGATGAGAAACAGAGCACATATTTAACCAGTAAAATATGGGTGAATGGGCTCGGGTTCAGACATAAATCCTCTGCCTCTGCGTTTATCTCGAAACAGAAGTTGAACTCAGGCTACAGTGAGCGCTCAGAGACCGGTCTGAAGAAGATGGATGAGTCTGCGGTGGCCATCTTGATTCAGGGTTATCTCAGAACTGCTGATACGAGGGCCTGAAGTGTCCAAGACTCTAATTCTCATCGATCACACTCAGCTTTCTCATGTCATAAAGAGAGTATTACTGTTAATCACGGTCATAAATGGAGATAGGGGCTGCCTTTGGTGCTAAACTCTACTTATATTTAATACTGTTAGTCTCTATACTATCTTACCAAGCAGGTTTATTTGGTTTTCCACAAAAGTTTATGATATAGATTCACTTTTAAACAGACCAGTACTGTGTTTTCCCCACTCCAGGAAGGAGAACAGTGCTGAAACCTGCTAGCAAGACGTCACTGTAAGTTACGAAAACACAGTACTGGTCTGTTTAAAAGAAAATCTATATTATAAATCTTTATACTATCTTTGAGTGCAAATGTTCCAGGCCACATTTGTACAACTGAGAAAAATTACGCATTATTCTTCTACAGTGCTTTTGAGACACGTTTTAGCACATGCAGACTCCAAAAGAATAGCTAAGGTTAAGGTTTAGGTAGACTTTATTGTCCCCGTTGGAAAATTTGACCCATCCTTCAATGCCTCTGGGGTTAAACCTGCCAGGAGCAGTGGACTAGATACGAGCCAGGATCTTGGTCAGGAGAGTACCTATAGCTGGAGGATAAAGCCTATTGTACATGGTTTAGGTTCAAGAGGGAAACCAGAGAAAACCCACCCAGACACGGCGAGAACAGGAGGTCCAGGAATCAAACCCAGGACCTTCTGTTTAGACAGCATTTCTCACTAAATGCGTGTGATGAATGAATAAGTGAGTACAGACTGCAGGGGCCCACAAGCAGGAAACCAGAGACCTTTGTCCTACTTTGTTTTTTGGTTCTCAGTTAAAAACATTGTGTCCTCTTAATGCTAGGCTTAGATTCCTTTCTTTCTTGAGGGGCTTGGGCCTGTGGTTCTTCATTTATCGTTCAATCTGTCATTCAATTTATACATTTTCTCATTCATTTTTTTCATAACAAGACAAGGCAGTTTCCTAAAAAAGGTTAACAGACTGTGCAAGACAACATTCCCTGTCCTTAGAGCCTCCATCAGGGAGAGGAACAACTCCCAAAACCCAGCCATGGGACAAAAGATAAACCTCTGAGAAAAGGAGCATCTCCCAGGACGGACTCATGTGCAACAATTCATTGTTTTCTGCTTATTCCCAGAAGATTATGGCAGCAATTATGGGCCTTGGGTGGGGTATACCCTGGACAATTAGAGACAACCATTCACTGTCACTTTCAGGGGACATTTAGGTTCTCCTGTTCACCTGTACATGCATGTGTTTGGACGGTGAGAGGAAGGAGGATGCTCATTTATTCTCCCATTTCGTATGTAAACAGATTCATCCGTTCCAAACATCCAAGCCTCCCAGCATTTATACTTCCAACAGTTTTCTGTGTCTACATCTGTGTTATGGTAAATAACCAGTAGAGGGCGAGTAAAGTCAAAGATTTTACCAAGACGGAAGAAAAAGAGCAACTGTAAACAAAGATGGCAGCGCTGACAAAGGTTTTGACTCCACATTTAATGAAAAAGAGCCAAGAAAATTAGGAGAAAACAGCAGAGGTCTGTTCAGTCTTTGAATATATCATGACTAAATTGCTCCAGTCACTCCTTAAAAGTCATTTCTTCTGCTGCGACTGTTGAGCTGTGTTCACTAGCGCCCCCAGTGGTTAGCACATGTACTGCTCTGTTCGTTCATATCCACAAGCTCTGGGAAAACAAACCAACGCTGTATCCGTCTGTATCTGAACGCATATTTAACGTAGAGTATAAATGAGCCTTAACACAGGGCGGCCCAGGGATCAAACCCACAACCTTCTTGATGAGAGGCAGGAGCACCGTGCATCCATCTGTACATATGTGTGTTATTACTGTTATTTCCAATGTAGAACTTGTATCTTACCTGTTAAAAATGTACCGAACCAAGAGATGCTAGTAGCTATGAACGTGTTTTGAATAAGAATAAGAAAGCCTTTATTAGTCCCTCAGTGGGCCTTGTTGCAACAGCATAAGTACAGTTAGCAGTGGCACAAGAGCACAAAAGTATATAGTAAAGTAGAGTAAGAGTATCAGAGACCAGTCTGGCCAAAGAGAATTAAATAAAAACTAAACTAAACTATAATAAGTTAAGCTAAATAGACTATGAGCAAATTAAGTACACTATTATAAATATGTACAGTATAATGTCTGACATTATATGGATATTCATAAATACCACAAGTAAAAAGTGTATATTGTAAATTGCACATAATAATAAATATCGGACACGATGGCCAATATCCCAAACATGAACATTTAAATCCACATTTTTGTTGATATGTATCTGCTGCGGCCGTGTGGTAGCCTTCGCTAAACTTGTCAGTCTGAAACACTTGAACCAAAAGCCATTTTTCGTGCAGTTGTTGATCCCGGCGCTTCCTGACAGACAGACGTTTATCTCATATCTAAAGCCTCTGAAATCACTGCAGGATAACGTGTGTTCTGGTCTGAGCTGCTGTCGTTATCATCGCAGTGAACCGGTGTGAGTCAATCACGCTCAGCCCTGAGACAAGGCCGAGGCAGACTGAGCGCTAACAGAGTCCTGGACACTAATGCTAACAGACTCAGTCACATGACCTTTGTTTACATCCAGCCTTGTTTCACGGCTGCAGTTTCCAGTCAACCTTAGACTCTGAGACAGCTGAGTTAAATGGGCACAGTGAAATCCTCTAGTTAAAAGGGTCTATATTGTGCTTTTTGTATCTTTTTAAACTAGTCTTCATCACTTTTAGAACAGCACAACATTTTACAATCTTTAAAAACATGATGTGACTAAAAGAAAGCTATAAAGAAACAGCAGAGGGCAGCAGAGTGTTGCTGTCTTTTGAAAATAATCAAAGAAAAACAGCACTTCACTTCCTTAAACTTTTTGTCTGAAGCCATTTTCCTCCAAAATCAAAAATGTTTGTGAGAAATCAGTGGAAAGTTTTTTTGGGATAAAAGAATGAGAGCAGACTGGATGTAGAGGGCTTGTTGTTGGTTGGTCAGTGCTTCCTGGAGTGGGCGGGGCTTCATGGAACCGAGCACTCAGAGGCCTCAGAAACTCAGCGCCAGAGAATACAGGATTACTCAAACAGGCGTGAATGAAACAAGACACAACTCCAGGTTTGTTTTTGATGACGGAACAACATTATAACATGGAAGAAAGAGAAGAAAAGTTGATTTTACATAATATAGCACCTTTAACAATTTGTCATTTAAAGCTGCACTACCTGATTCTGTGACTGTAAAAGTGATGTGTCTAAAAAAATGTTGAGTTTGAATGAAACGCTCCTCTTTCCGACGCTCTGTCACAGTCTCACACAAACCTGAAGTCTGTCCACAGCCAGGAGCTGTCACAATAACACAGCACACATCTGGAAATCACTTTTAATTCTTTAAAATAAAAAATAAAAAAACTATGAATAAGCTATACATTTTTAAATAAAACAATAGCTCCTTCATATTATTCCTGATAGATTGTAGTTGTGGATAGATAAAGGATGTATTGACCAATCAGAGCGCTCCTGTCCTATGAAAGCGTGTGATTGGTTAAACTGTTCCTTCCCTCGCTCTAAAATAAAAACCCTTATAACACAGCCCAAAGGTGACCTCAAAGTCTCATTTTTTTCTCAGATGACTTCTGTTATGCTGCACTAATAACTAAATCATTATCTTTACCAAAATACAAGGAAAAATAAATCAGGTAGTGCAGCTTTAAAGATTTTTCAAGAAGATCCTGGGACATCCTGGAGTGTTCTTCTCAGTCTCCAGATTTAAATCCCATTGAAAAACTTTGGTGGGATTTAAAGAAGAAAGCAGCAGCACAGAGGCCATCAAACATCACTGAGCTGAAGTTTCTGCAGGTCAAGGATGGGCAAAGACTCGAGAGGTGTAAGAAGCTTGTAAGCAAAGACCCAAAAGGTTATAAAAGTGAAAGGACGCTCCACAAAGTCCTGAAGCTAAGGGCTGAGTAATAATACTGATGAGCCTGTGTTAAAAGAGCCACATTTTTTAGTCAAATTGTGTTGTCAAAATAACTTTTTTTTCATCTTTCACCTGCTCCATTTTTCATTAGGAGTCGCTACAGTGAACCAGTCACAGTGTGATTTGTCCGGTTTTTACGCTGGATGCCCTTCCTGTGTCAACCAGCCTCATACTACACACATACGTACTGACTAGAGTAGGTAATGTGGGTGAAGTTCAACATAACAGCACACACTGTCTGCCAAAACCACTTTGTACCGAGCCATAAATAAACCTGCTGACCGTGCATCTGCTTCTGCATATTCCTAGCTTTACATTCATCTCATGCATATACAGTATTTGGACATATTTTAGGATTTTAATTCAAAGCAGCCGCTGACCTTGTCATGGGAAAAAGGGAGCAGGGATTAAAAAAAAGTTAAATGTGCATTGACTTTATTTATTTTGGTTAGCATACGCTGTTAGCAAATACAAACTACAAACAACCAATAAAAAAAGGAATGCGCTGAGGCAAAAGCTTATTTTCCGTATCCTGTTCTGTTGTGTTGTACCAATAAAGAACCAGCACACCACAGTTAACTATTGCTATTGTTCTCTACTCTTCAACAAAAATCTCCTGTGATGGCAGTATCCTTGCTCCTTCCTGCTTCTCCAAACTGTGAGTTCTGATGTAGCCTACAAAGCCATACCCATATCAACTTGTAACACCCCTTCACTTATCTTCAAAAGCATAAAACCCCTGTCTTAATTGAGGCTTCATGCGGTGCTATGACTCTCTGAACGCTTCCATAGCTCTGTCCATGGTGCTACTTCTGTTTGTTTTCAATTGGAAACAGAATAAAGGTAACTTTCTGTGTTGTTTACCCTACAAGTCCATTTATTGTACTGGAATCGTTATTTATGTCCCTCATTTAAGCCATTCACACTACATATCTTCATTGACATATTTTTATTCTCTGCGGAGTCTGACCCAATCGTTTATCGGCTCGTCCCATCGATGTCCATGCTCCCGTCGCCTCGTGTTAGCTTCACAGTGAATCATCTGCGTCCTGAGCTCTAAACGTTATTGAGAGAACATTGTTAATGACGCGCCGAGGGTTTCTCTGCCGTTGTCCACTTTATGACTCCATTTGTCAGAGCGCTGTTTATCATTGACCTCTGACCTCTGACACATGGATTTTCAATGTTTTTCTTTTCGACATCGACACAAACAAACAAACAGATGGCACGTTATGGTCAGGAGCAGTGGTTCCCAACCTTTTTAGTCCTGCGTACCCCATGGGCTTTTTGGTCATACCATGAGTACCCTCTCCACTCACTCATGTTGATGATTCTTAAAAAAGTCTTCTGTCCTATTACCAGAGGTGGCCAGTAGCGAAGTAAATTTACTTGAGTACTGTACTTAAGTATAGTTTTTGAGAATCTGTATTTTACTTGAGCAGAATTTAACTTACTACTTTAACTCCAATACATTTAAAGATAAATATAATACTTTTTACTTCACTATATTTGTAAAAAAGCAAAAGTAACTTCTGCAGATAAATTGTTTTAAAACCAAAAGACAACTGACTTACTCCCTAAAGATAATTATTTACTACATAATACTTTATTAATTTGTTCTCAGCTTTAGGACAAAGCCTTTAGCTAAAGTGGCGCTCATTGGGGACTAACCAAAAAACAGGCATTTTCAGACATTTTTGGGGGTGGAGCTTAATGTCCCACGTCACACACACACAGAGTGCGTCTTGATTAAGTTGGTGGCCGTTAAAGTGGAACTCAGTTACTCATTTCTTCTCTGTTTTTGCCTCACATTCCTCTCTGGAGCACCCCCTACATTTCAGAATAAAGCAGTATCATAAATACTCCAAATTCCAATTTGTTTGATCCCTTTGCTCAGCTTTACTTTAATTTTCTCCTTTTCATATCGGTACAAAGTTTTTTCTTCCATTTGGCCGCTCTGCCACGACAAAAATCAAGAACTCAAGCCATCGCTAGCTTGCTGTTTTGCTAACAGCTTGTTGTCACTTTCTTGTAAGACCTAAGACTTCTGTGACTCCGGGTCGGCGGCGCTCACTGTTGAAAGTGTAATTTTCATCCCAGGCACACCAGGGGGAGATGTTGAGTGCTTCATTCACCGCACAACAACTCATTTAACCATCACACGGACTCCAAAACACTTTATCTAAGGTAAAAGAGTTACTGAGCTCCGCTTTAAAGTCAACTTATCTTGGACAAACAAATAATAAACAATAAATATAAAGTTTATTTGGTGACAGATTAGAGGGTTAGGGTTAGTATTAGTGGAAAAATGTGACAAATGTTATTTTACTGTCACATATTTATGTACTATTAACATGAAATAACCTAATCCTGTTCCGTTTTATTGCACAGTGCGGTCTAAAAGTGAGAGAAAATCATTGGGGAGATACATTCGGCAAATGTTGGAATCCGGACACAAACCCACCACACCAAGGCAGGCTGTAGTTGCCCTGTATATGCGCTGTAGCTCTACCAACTGAGCTATAACCCTTTTCCTAAACCTAACCTTAACCAGTTTGGCAAATAAACTCAGATTTTTAGCCAAAAAATTCACGCTAAACAACGCCGACTCAGGTCAAATGCCAGTTTTTTAGCGTGCCCTGCGCTAATTGCTTTTATAAATAAAGCAGCGTCACACTGAGCAGGTTGCTAAAGTTCTCTACACACCCACTTACAGCACACACATGCATTTAGTAAGTTGGTTTTCTTCCTAATGCTAATTCTGTATGGTTTCATGAGTCCACATTAAAAGGGTCCACTTCAAATGTTGATATTGTATGTGATACTACTCTCGTTTAATATGTGAGATGTGAGCCGCTGGCCGGTATAGAGCTCCCTGCAGTGAAGCGGGCCACTGCGGATCAAAGTGTATTGGTTCAGACGTGCGGGGCTGGACAGGGAGACAGGTGGAGAGACAGCCAATTAGAGACCAGGACGCCGAAAGGCAATGATTTAACGAGAAGACGACGCGTGTGATCGACGGAGAGAGGAGAGGAGGAGAAACGAAGTGTCAGGAATGATCAAACGACATCAAGTAAACGGTTTGAAGGAGACACAATCTGTCTCTCAGCAAGGCACGAGGCCACAGAGAGACACCAGCAGCACTGAAGTCTATAGGATTCTGTTGAAGTGGTGTGGTATGGATGGTACACTCTCAGAGCTGTTTTCTACTCTTAAATAAACTTAAGTCTTTCATGTGAGCACCTCCAGCCCCTATCAGGTGCTGCGATTTTTAAGTAACTGCATCTGTAAAAGGGGACGGAAAGTTGTCACCAATTATATCAAGGTGCAGAGGTCAAAAGATATTTGACCATGTTTTATAAAAAGGTGTGCCCATGTGTATTGTGAATTAAAACTTGGTTGGCAATGAAAATTTTCTTCTTCTTTTTCACGTGACTCTGTAAGTATGAAGACCAGCCTGTGCTGCCGGATCCTCCTACTTTATTTTCCTAAAGTGGGGGAGTCTGGTTCCTTAAGCTGGGGACACACTACACGATTTTCTCAGTTGTTACAGAATCTGAAAAGACTAGGACTAGGTCCCCTGCAGGACCTTCACGGACCCCCAGGGGGCCCCGGACCCCACTTTGGGAACCACTGATCTACATGATAAATCTATGTAAAGGCGTGTTCAGATGCAAATAAAAGTCCTGTGGTGCTTTTGATGCAAATAGCGCAAAGCGAATCGAGCGAACCATGCAGCGGAAATGGCGTAATTTGAGAATTTAATGACGACTGGTTTCAGCAGATTTAGTTCTGACGACTGAAAGACTGCGCCTCACACACTACAAGATCTGCTGAGGCCGCAACTGACGCCAACCAAACGCAGCAAACTCTTGCGGGGAACTTGCGAGAACTAAATGATAAACAAACATGGACACTCCCTGGGTCGCTGTTGCCGTTGTGTGCGCAGCATTTCCTCTTATATTTTCCTGCCGCTTCCTGTTGCTTCGTCTTCATTCTCTGACGCTATTTCCTGTGTACCATCAGCTGTTTTTCATTGGCTGCTGGACTCCATGAATTCCCAGTTGGCTGTAAACAGCCCACACTACAGGAGTGCATCCAGAGTCGCTTTAAAATTCAAACATGTTTGATTGCTTGCGACTGACGTCAGGCCGGGTTTTTGGGTTACAGAGCTCCCACTAATATGGCGTATTCTGATGTTTTGTGGAAAAACTAGCAACAATTCTTCATAAGCGCCATGTTAGTTTTAGATACCACCCTTTGTTTCTCTGATGGGTTACTCTGCCTGTGATTGTTCCGCCCATAGAAATGAAACTCAAGTGATGGTGCGAGACTAACTTCTTTATATACACTCAAGGAAAAAAGAAACGCACCACTGCTTTTTTCCCACATTTTTGTTTGGTTACTTATTTTTGATGGAAATATTACATGTGTAACAATAACATGACCAAACAATAATAATGCAGCAGTTGTGACATGTGGTCGACCAGATCTGGGACGGTCATTGGAGGATCCAGTGGTGTGGAAACGCTCAGCGAGGCGTACAACAGTAGAGTGATGGACTCCAAACTCCTGGCTACAGCCGTGTGCTCCTTCAGCTTGAAGCAGGCCAATGGCTCAATCTCTCTCTGGTTGCAGGAGTCGTGGCATTGTGAACAAATGTGCTTTTTTTTCCATTTTGGTGTCTTTTTATAGGGAATGGTTGTGCACAATTGAGGACAGGTCCAATTCATCTCTGAGTTTTACTCATGACCCAGACATAGGTGATTAATACAAAAATACAGTTGTTATTGCTCATCAAAATCAATCAACCGGAACCAGGAAAACAGTCATTTCATTTTGACTCAGAATAGTACTAAACTCATTGTAGTCAGTAATTTTTCACTGGCTGTAATGTTTTTTGACAAATTGAGAAAATGAAAGTGGTGCGTTTCTTTTTTCCTTGAGTGTAGAACAGGAAAAGAGTTAGTCTGAGTGGACAGGTGAATGGAAACAGCTGTGTTCAAATAACTTCTGGACACCTCGGACCAATGGTAGCTAATTGCAATGGGCAAATTCGGCACTAGACAAAGCGTTCTGAGCATGCTCCAGCTTTCCCAGTGTTTTAAGACATGTACAGTAGTTAGACTTTTTAGCCAAACACAGCTGTTGTTTGGTGGATTGCATCTTAATATAAAAGTTGTCTTCTGTAGCTTATTGTTGCATTAATACATTTCCTAACTTCCAAGGTTATTGATCAAATGGAGCTTAGGTTGGTGCTGCTGATAAAATACATCCTCTGTCCAAAAAGGAATCCAGCCACAGAGGTTCACAATCGAGCCAGAGAGGGCTGCATCAGGAAGGGCATCGGGTGTAAAACTTATGCCAAATCAACGTGTGAGCCACAGCACACAAGAAGTCTGATGATAAACTCTGACGAACCCAGAAGAGAAAGGCGAGCTCTCAAGTCTCTCCTTCATGTGGTTCTCCCTAAGGTTTCTTCTTTTTTTTCCTCCACAGCTGTGTTTTTTAGAAGTTTTTTCTTACCAAGAGGAAGTGTTTAATTTAGCTGTAGTTTATGTTTGATTATGAGTTTATGTTTGTTTGTGTGACTAATTGTTTGGAGAGCTCTTTGAGGCGACTGCTGATGTGATATTGGGCTATAGAAATAAAAGTGAATTAAAATGAATTGTGCCGATAATTTCAAACGCACCTAAAGACACAGCCTTTTTCTAGACTGCATTAAAAAGAACATGACAACAGAACTTGTGGCATGAAATAGTGAGTCCTTAAAAAGTAGAAAACTGCTTTTAGCAATATGGACAAGAAAACAAAACAGAACTTTAACACAATGTCTCTATAACACAATCCAAATAACCTTGTCATCTTCAGCTTAACTATTACTCCTAAAGGCATCTCAGTATAAATATGACTCTTTCACTGTTAATCACTGGCCTAAAACTCCATAAATCCCATTAGGTTTATTTAAGACGTGGCTTAAAAGCTTAGAGCGACTCAGATTAATACAGAGACAGCTTTAAACACGTCTATCATCAGATACATCGGGCCATTCTGTGATTACTAAAGCTGCGATCAGAGACGCATTAGCCATCAAACTCACCTCCGGGGCCCCGAGACCAGATACATAAATACATGAGCATACATCTGCATACATTACCAGGGAGAGTCTTAAAGAGACAGCGAGCAGCAGCTGGGGCCCTAAACGTTTGACAAAGGTGTATTGTGAGCCACTAAAAGCCTTATAATGGAGTCTATCTGTCTATTCTCTAACCAACAAAAGACTGGTTTAACTCAAGAGCTGGATGTGCGTCACTGAGGTACTCAATATGAACAGAAAATGTCCTTGTTGCTAATGTTTCTGATAGATCTGGAGGGTCACTGAAGAACAGAGATAAGTATATTACTGGGTTAAAATTAGCCACTTTCATTGCAAAGTTTGGAGAGCTAGAGGACAGCTCATGTGAGATGTTTTGGAGATAAAGTTTCCAGACTGAGGTGGTTGGGACATGTACAGAGGAGGGATGGAGCTGGAGGCCTAGAGGAAGAGCAGAGAGGAGGTTTATGGATGTAGTGAAAGAGGACATGAGGTTAGTTTGTGTGAGAGAAGAGGATGCAGAGGATGGAGTTAGATGGAGGCAGAGGATTCACTGTAGACACCTCAGAAGGGAACAGACCGCAGGAGGAGCATAAACATACGTTCACAAATGAAACGTCTGGCGCCAATGATCTACATCAGCCATTCCCAAAGTCAAGAGTGTCACGGCCCCCTTAAATTTCCGAAAATCCTTCCCTGTATTCAAAAGACTATGTCATGCTTTTCTCCATATATTTCTATAAAAACATTACAAAAGACAGTGTGGGCTAAAAAGTGTTTTAAAGTAATATTTTTAAACAAGTATACAACTGTAATTCATTTCATACTTAATTTCTTTTCATGTACTTAAAGTAGACAGCCTCTGGGGGCCCCCCTGCAGGACCCCACTTTGGGAACCACTGATCTACATGATAAATCTATGTAAAGGCGTGTTCAGATGCAAATAAAAGTTCTGTGGTGCTGTTGATGCAAATAGCGCAAAGCGAATCGAGCGAACCCTGCAGCGCAAATGGAGTGATTTGAGCATTTGATGCATGAGTAAATAGGCAAATAGGCAAAGAAGTGAACAGGGTGACTTCGTGAACACTCTGTTTGCTGTAGTTGAGAAATTTGAACTTTGGCAGATATTGGCGGCGCGTTAACAAATCAGGGACCTGCTGTAGCAGCAAAACGATCATCAGTGCTGTCAGAGTGAACCGAGAGCTATGAGCTACAGCCTACAACAGCTCTTCTACTTTTATAAAGACAGGAATCAAAAGGATCTGTTACAAAACAGCCCTGATAGAAAGCAGTATAAAAATATATACGTGTGGTGTGATACGAGCGTGAGACAGAGGCTCGCTCTGATCATCGTGAAAACAAGAAAAGACAAA
Source organism: Bostrychus sinensis (assembly GCA_020698575.1). Classification (NCBI taxonomy): domain Eukaryota; kingdom Metazoa; phylum Chordata; class Actinopteri; order Gobiiformes; family Eleotridae; genus Bostrychus; species Bostrychus sinensis. Next base: position 37,978,117 of record CM036243.1, on the reverse strand, counting down.
TAAACACAATGAGATTTTTAACAAGATATAAAGAGGGCCTTAACTTTACCACTTACTGAGATGTGCTTGTTATATTTGTAGTTACTGCACTGCACAAAACAACAGAAAACATAGAGCCTGTGTACTATACCCCACTAACACCACTAGAGAGAGCTAATGTACAACAACCCCAGGTCTCTCAGCTCTGTCTCTGGGGTTAATGCTGCTGTACAGCAGTAGTGTCCTGGGGACAGGTCCAGCCACACAGGACACAGCTGAGCAAATGGGACAGGCTCAGTTGGGAGTAGCCCCTCATTTGACGCGAATGAAGCTAACAATTTTTGAGGTAATTTGCTCTATTCACGGGAATGAAGCAAATTATTCTTGTGAATGTCGCACGTGAATTCAAAATGTTCAGGCATCCAACTCGACACATGACGCACTTGAAAAATGACGTGAATTTGGCTCCAGATTCGTGTTTGGTGTGAACGTAGCGTTAGAGTTTAGAGTTTATAACACGGTGATAGCATACCAATAACCAGCCATCATAATTCTATACAAATAATCAGTCTGGTATCTGTATTTCCAGGAGCAGAACAACTTTACACAGACTAAACTCTTTCTAAATGTAACTGGATGGACAGACAACCAATCAGAATTCAAGGCAGCACCAACCCACACAGAACTACATCAGGACCAACCACATTAGGAAAAAAAAATGAAATAACTACAGCTAATCAGAGACACTGAGCAGCACATAAAGTCAGAGATGGTGGTGTATCTTGAGTCTTGCTGGCCAGCACATCTGGACTGCGATTGGTCAGTAGCTATCAATAACATGCACTGGGGGCGAGCTGGACATGATGCAATGAGAAAAGGTCTAGATGTGGAGAAAGAACCCACAGTATGCGTGGCATTTTTTGCTAAATTTGGGCATACATCACTGAGTGCACGTATCCTGGCATGACATTTACTTATACTCAAAGAAATTTAGCAGGTATGGCTTATAAACCGCGTTTCCAGCAACAGATGGACAGAAAAATGCTGCAGCTTGTTCCTAGTCTGCTCTTCTTTTACCATCAATTACAACAGACAGCTTCTCATAAAACCATTTCTGCAGTGTTTAGAGTTCAACCCTCCCCCGAGACCAAATACTGAAAGCTAAAATGGACTGTAGACTCGGCCAACTCCTTCTCCTTCTTTTGGATGATAAAAAATTGAGTTATGTAGAGCTAACAGGCCCCCGTCCCTAATGAGCGCACATCCAGATGATTTCCACAGACGTGCCAGCGGTAACCTTAAGAAGAGTTTTAATTGAATGTGAGTGAAGTCGTGGGACGTGAAGAGGAAAGGCGCTGAAATCCCAAACTGCAGCTCATTATAAAAACGCAGTTAATGAGACACAGTCAGTTCGTCCCAGAGGAGACCGCCGGGACCTCAGAGTTGGCTTAGACAGGAGGAAGGGAAATGTGGAGGGGGAAAAAAAATCATGATCGTAATATGAAGACACGTAATATAAAGGTCCTGGACTCAAATCATTCTGGTTTTGGTCCTGACGGCAACGCTTTGGTGCACAAAATGTTCTCAGAAATGGAGTGAGGTTGGATAAGAGTTCAGCTTTTTCATTGACACAGACCTGTTATGTGATATGACTCATGAAAACCATTTGCAGAGCTTCCACGAAAAGGGCAGGTACTTCAGGCAAATATTCAGTAGTTAATTGGATAAACTCCTGTCGTCATTGGCCCATAACGCCCAAATCACACTGAATCCGTTGCGTGTTTGTTACGTCTCCTGTGTGACCTCGATGCGTTAGTTCACACCGGCTGCGTTGTAGGACGTCTCCGTGTCCAGCGCTCTCACAGAAATATGCATCGAGTCTATTTTTGTCAGATGCCGGAGCTGTTGAGCATAAAGTTGAACAGAGCAGATGGAGCCAGACAGGAAGTCAGACCCAGGACCAGTGAAAAGGATCCGGGAAATTTCAAAATAAAACGCTTGAGCAGCCTCTCACTCACATCGCAATGTAAACGTCCTAACTGAGGGCATGAGGTCACAAAAGACGTACTGCCACAGTGACTTGATATAAGAGGGCCACTCCAAATCATACACTGCTCTGAAGACAAATAAACAAGTCAGAAATGTGTTTATATCAAAAATATTCAAGAGCTGTATTTTTAAAAAACTGAGGTGCACTTGGTTTGGACACAGTAGCTAATCTAACAAACTTTCTCTGTATGATTAATATTTTGTTTAGGTGAGTGGTAAAAGTATTATACATACATTATAGTATACAATATTATAAGTTATATATAGGGGGGAAAAAAAGTTTGTGTTTATTTGTAAAGAACACAATTTCTTACTTAAATCTTATTTAAAATCCCAAATGGATTTTAATGATCTTTTTGCAGACATATCCAGTCTTTTCCTTCCGACAAAGTTTATCATCAGTCCAGACATAAAAGCATGTTGATGAAACTCCCATTGTTTATTTATTATTAATGTGAATTTTAATTTGATCAATATAATATTTCTTGTTTCCAGCAAATAATATAAAATTTGACAATTTTTTCTTGGTCCACTGTAGTACTGCCACACCATTGGTCCATAACACATCCAGAGACAAAACGCTTCACATAAAGCCCCTCCCTTTTTAAAAATATAATATTTATGATTGGTCAGTGGGATCTCTCTGATGGAAGATGGCTTGAATGAGAGGTGCTCCAGACCCACTTTGCTAAGAAAATGAATGGGTCTAGCCTGCCAGGCTACCTGATATTTATTCTTGCCTAATGATTTCCAGACGTTCATTAAAAAAGACTGAAACCTCTCAGGAAGCTAAGCTTTAAATGTTATATAATGTAGAAGAACTGTATTTAATGTTGGTCAATTGGTTCGGTTTTCATTTTTTTATTAAAAAGAGAACCAACAGGCCAGTCACAATAGCTGTGTTTCCATCACTTTATATTCATGAGCATTTCGAAGTTTCTCATTAGAAATAAGTGATAGAAACACCACCTTTCAAAAATAGAAACTGTAATTCGCAAAAAAAAAAAAAAAAAAGACTTCACACTCTCTTCAAGTGGATTTTGATTTGTGCAAAACATTTGCAAATTATAGATGATGGAATCACATTTTTTGAATAATTTGATGCAGCAAGCATGAAACCCACACGAGTGCTGGGTGTGAACGTGTGAACAGATGAGAGGAGGAAACCAGAAATATTCCTGTAACAGCCACAGATTTTGTGAAAAAGGTCTCGCCATAATCGCATTTCCCAGATGCACAGGGCTCGACGTCGTAGCGCTCTCGTTGCTAGAGCCTGGCTAACATTTACTGATCACAAACTGTGCTGCCAGTCGGCTAACCAGGTATAACATGGATGTTTTTTAAGATCGATCTAAATAATACACCCATGAGTTATAAATAATCACAGTTTAATCTCCATTTTCTAAGTTTTCTCTTGTTCTTTTGTGCTTGACGCCTCTGAAAACAGTGGCAGGGAAACTTTATGTAGGTCCAGTATCTTCAGGGTTAACCCTGTTCTTTCAGCAGCAGGGTTTCTTGTGTAGCATTTATTTATAACAGTGGTTTCTAAAGTGGGGTTCAGAGCCCCCTGGTGGGCCGTGAAGGTAACGTTTTAACTTAAAATTAATTATAATAAAAATATTTGTTGAAAAATATCACTTAATTCAGCCATTTTTACCCAACAGTCTGTGTTTTTGTAATGTTTTTATAAAAATCAATGGGGGAAAAACATGACATGAATAGAGTGATGTTTCATTGTTGGGAGTCAGTGCAGGACAGGTCTGACTTTTTACAGGGGCCCTTACACTCTTGACCTTTGGAAAGGCCGATGCAGAGTGCAGAGTTTTAGAACCAAAACAAAAAATATACACATAAACAACTAGACGCATTGCCTGTCCGTCCTGGGAGAGGATCTTTCCTTCAATATGAGCTCCATAAGGTTTCTTCTTTTTTCCCATAGCTGTTTTTTTTTTTTAGGAGTTTTTCCTTACCGAGAAGGAGGGTCTAAGGACAGGAGTGTCCTGGGTCTGTTTAGTGTAGTTATTGTTTGTGCTGATTGTGTGTTAAGTCTGATTGTGTGTTTATGTTTGATCAACTGTTTGTGAAGCCCTTTGAGGCGACTTTTGTTGTGACATTGGTCTGTACAAATAACACTGAATTGAATTGAAACAACTTGGCCATTATGTAAACTATATTTTTAATTGTTAATAACTCAGCTGTACCATTGTTATCAGGCAAGCTAATATCTGATTTAAACATGTTTACCTCATATCTTGGTGCACATGTAAGTAATTTTTATACTTTTATAAAAAAATATATACTGCTCATAGCACCTTTAATATAAAGATGCATAAAAGTGAACCAGCCAGAGTGGGAGTGGTAGTATTTGTGTTTGCTGACAGTCACTAGTCTTTCTGTAGAAGCTTAGCTCTAAATTTTAAAGTACTGTACGAGTATTATTTCGTGGCTAATAGTATGAGGGCGATGGTGGCGCAGTGGCGCAGTGTTGTTGTGTCCCTCTGCAAGACACTTCACCCACCTTGCCTGTGTTGAATGTGTTAGTGTGGTGGTTGGAGGGGCTGTTGGCGCAGATTGGCAGCCACGCTTCTGTCAGTCTGCCCCAGGGCAGCTGTGGCTACAGAAGTAGCTCACCACCACCGAGTGTGACTGAGGAATGAATGAATAATAAATCAAAAATTGTAAAGCGACTTTGAGTTGTGTGAAAAGCACTATATAAAGTTGATGAATTATTATTATTATTATATGTGGTTTTACTCTATTAAATCTTCTCTTAAATCTATTAAAATTAAACGGACAAGTTAGCTATGCTGTTTTTGTTTGCAGCAGAAGAAACTTTTAGCCTTGTATAGATTTTTCTGCAGTTTTCTTTCCAGCTCTGTGTCATTGGCAGTGACCTCCCAGGAGCCCCCTCCCCTCTCAGACCCACACCTGCTCTCTGCTCTTAAAGGCCAGCCGCAGCTTCTCGGCACTAATTGGCGCTTTGGCAGCCAGGATGACTCTTAATTTATTCAGACGGCCGGTAATTGGAGGTCTTCGGGAGCGACTGCAGAGAACAGGCTCCCAGAATGATAATGATGTGCAGGAGTTAGAGCTTTAACTGTGGGATTGGACGCAGAGAGGGCGACACTGGTGATTAACCAATAAAGTGGTCACGCCGTACTTTTGTTAAGCGGCAAACACGGCCACATGCACCACAAAGGTCACACAGCTACAGACCGCGGTATTTTTCTTATACTAGAACAAACCAGATCTAAAAAACAGGTCTAAACCAGGGCTAAACTAGCACAAAACCAAGACTAAAACCAGGGCTAAATCAGGACTTAATTAGGCAAAAGACAAGACTAAACCAGGTCTAAACAAGGATAAACAAGGACAAAACCTGTCTAAACCAGGACTGATTTAGGCAAAAGACAGCACTAAACCAGGTCTAAACCAGGATAAAACCAAACCAGGGCTAAACAAGGACTTAATCAGGTATAAACCAGGACAAAACCAGTCTTAATCAGGACTTGTTTCGGAAAAAGACAGGACTAGTCATCTCTGTAAAAACAAGACTCTGAGACCTCATGTGGGCTTAATAGGAAAGTGTTTCTGACAGAGGGGGAACTAGAGCAGGGTCTGAATGTTTTTTGACCAATCACACGCTCAGAACAGGGGGATCCCATCCCAGATCAGTCCAGACTGAGTCCGAGCTCGTCCACTTCATCTTTATTCACTGGAGTAATGAAGACGGCAAAGTCTGAGCGGAAAGAGACCAAATCCAGAGCTGGCTCCGGCTGAAAAACAGGACTCAATGAGGTCTAAACCAGGTCTAAACCAGGTCTAAACCAGGTCTAAACCAGTGCCAGCTCTTACTGCTTAACCTGCAAAACAGCAGAAAAAAAAAAAAAGATCTTTCTTTTGTCCACATTCTTAAATCTTGGGTTGTGTGTCTTTAGTGTTCCCAACATATAGCCTCAGAAAATCAATACATTATTAATTTGTCATAAAAAAGAATATTGATTTTTCTGCTGCATGTGACTGCCTTTAAACCAAAACCATTTCTCCCGTTCGCCTGCGTCCATGAGCCGTGCGCCGGGCCTGTCCTGGAGGGCTCTGCAGTCTGTTAATGGGACAGTATTGGTGATTTCAGTGCGCTCTCCGGTGCCTCGCGGGCTAATTATCTTTCCTCTGCGCTCTAATCCTTCGTCTCCTCTGTCAGAGCGCGCCTCTCTCTCTCCGCCTGCAGCCACACTCGCTCATTACCACAGCTCCTCTTTTATCAGCCCCTCGACCTGCCTCTTTTAACTTTTATCTACACCATATACGCCGCAATAATCTGGCTTTATGGAGCGCTAATTCCTGGTTTGTTTTGGTTAGTGTGCCTCTGAGGGTCTGGGGAGATGTTATTACAGTGACGTTGTTATCAGTGCCATAGGAAACGAGCTTTAATTAGGACTAACGTGTATACTGCTTTGGCTATTAGTCTTCTGATGCTTATTCTTGTTAAGGGGGGAGGGTGGCTGTAGCCTACACCGGCAACTATGGGCCTGCGGCGGAGTAAACAGCTCCCGCAGCAAATCATCTGCTTCGTATATTTCATTTGGCATATAGTGGACAACTTCTTCTACAAACAAAAGACCCAAAAAATCTTAGAAAAGGTTGTACTCCGCATGTTATTCTGAAGACAGGTGCACAGGAGAGGGCACACGTAGGCTAGACAAACCTGATAAAATAAAAACAAAACTAGTAATGATTTATTTAGATATATAACAAAGCAAGGTTTCGGCACTGGGCCTTCATCAGGCAAAGGGATTCAGTGGAAAGAGGCGGCCAGGTCATAAACAGGATGCAATACAGTGCACACCAATATAACAAAAAATAAAATATTAAACATGACTAAAGGTACTGTATTTTCTGGACTATAAGTCGCACTTTTTTCATATTAGCGGTGTGACGTATACTCAGGTGTGACTTATATATTAAAATATTTCAGGTGTTGGTTAGAGGGCGCTCTAGGCTTGTGTACCAGCATCTGCTGCACCTGTACCACTGACAATTTAAAATGTAAACATTACCACTAACAACTTAGGCTATAAAGACAACTGAGAAAGAGCGGAATAATAGGAAATGGAACTGATGCTGAGTCTGACGACAGCCACGCAGAGGAGGAAGCGGCGCTTCGTCTACCTCCGGAGTTGGCGGAGTTGTTCAGAAGCGACACCGAGGATGAAGAATTTAAAGGATTTAGCGATTAGGAGTGAGATGGTGAGTTTGGTGAACTTGTTATATTATGTTCTTTATGCTATAGTTATGTGAATAACTGTTAATATATTACGTTAACATACGAGACACCTGTTCAGTTCGTTGTTTATGCTTCATGGAGCTGAATAACCATCAATGTGTTACGTTAGCAAACCGCACACCTATTCAGCTGTTGTTCTCTATTCTATTATTACTATAACTTGCCTTTCAACATGAAATGTCTGTTCTTGGTGTGGGATTTTGTAAAATAAATTTCCCCAAAAATATAGTCCGGAGCGACTTAAAGTCTGGAAAATACTATTTATATTTTGATCTATCATCATCAAAAAATATTTATATAGCAACTGTATCCAAGTAGTATCAAGGAATACATATTAGAAATGGACACTAACAACAGGTGAAGTAAACAAAACCTGCTTATACATATATATATATACACATATATATAAAACTACATGTATTCATTATTTCATCAAATATTATAAGCTTTATAAGAAGATGTTTAGAATAAGTTTTTCATGAGACCCTTGGGAGTCAGTGTTTGGAAGGTTCCTCTCCAGTCGGCCTCTCGCTGTTTCAAACCCAACCCCAGAAAGACAACAGTGTTTATAAGGTTTCTTCTTTTCACAATAGAGCTATGACTTCCATTTGTGCAAACTGTGTTCAGAGACAGTGACTTCTGGAAGTGTTCCTGGTCCATGCCGTGATTTCCAGAATAGTAATTTTGTTGACGAATATATTTCATCATAGTTTTCGTCAACAACATATTTTTGCGCCTCAAACTAAATCAAAAAGTAATTAATGAGGAGTAAAACTACTACTAAATGCACTGACATTTTTGTCAACAAATATAAACAAAATGAAAATGAGCAGACGGGACGATAAATAAATAAACTGATACCTCTTCACCTCTACCCCGGGACTTTAAGTGAGTCGGGACATGTGTAGCGCCTCGTCACGGAGCGCCACAAACGCTGCTCCACCTCTGCAGACCCTGTTCCCTCTCTCTACTTCATCGCGAGGTCTCATTTTGCTTCGGATAAATGCATTATTTTGTGAGCCCGCTCCTCTCCTTTCATCCCTCCCTCCCTTCCTCCTCTCCATTACACACGGGTTAGAAAACCAAACTCTGAGCTAAACTTAAACAGAATCAGATTTAAACCAACTCCACGCTGTGTCCAACAAAGGACACAAAGTTCGTCTACACTCTGTATAAACACTGACTGTTGTGTGAGCTCCTGAGGCACTCTGACCGACCACTGCTGTACTCTGATTGACAAGACATTTTTTTGGTCTCAGAAGTCTTATTTCTTCTCTCCGTCGGGCGTCACGAGCAATTTCCAAAGCAGCACCCATCTAAATGAAGTATTGTTTACGAATTGCCATAAAATACCACGTTTGTCAAAGGCCAAAGCCACTGAGCGACCAAAGGAGGTCAAGAAATTGGGCGTTTGATTCTTTTAACATTTTTCTTTTCAAAAATGCTTCAAGGACTGTGCCTCCCCTTTCCTCTGAACAACTTTGCTAGGAACTATTAGCATAAAAAACTGGCCCATTGGAGTCAACAGAGATTCCTCAGCTCTCTTTCTCTCTACGACTCTGGCCCAAGCTTTCACAATCTTTTCCGAAGTCAGGTAGAAGCCAAACATCGCAGTACAGCAACTGTTTCCGCTCTCCACTGCTTTTGACTCATTGTACACAATCTTGTAGACAATGACATTATCTTTGGACACTAAACAATTCAATACTCACCTCCTGGCCCCAATCAATAATACTTTGCACACGGTAATAGTCAAGTGATTATAAATGTACAATAAAGTGATATGCATGCAGTCATTATGCAAATATATGTGACCTGAAACTACTGTAGCGCATCATTCGCTCTAGACCAATGGACGAAAAGAAAAATGATTTCAGGTTAAAACTCCAGCCTCCTAGGACATAAAAAACTCAACTTTGTGTAACTTTAAAGAGCCCAAATTATGTTTTTTTTTCTTCCAGTCTTTTTGAAACACTTCTAGACTCTTTTGCTTTAGTATTTCAGGTTTTATATTAAAATAATGTATCTGTGGGAAACCTCTTCTGTTGGGAACATTTACTTTGACTTGGATTAGGAGTCTGTCGCCCCCTGCTGGCAACGGTGGGGAGTGGACAGAGCATAAAATGGCTAATTAGCATGGCTGTTAGCAACATGAGGCTAACAGATAGATAAATGAGCTGAGTGCTTTTTAGTGACAGTGGTTTAAGGCTGAAAGGATCAGAATGAGTCTGGTGACGGTGTCTGGGCTTTAGAAACGCTCAGGAGCACTTCCTGGTTTCATGTTTCTATGTAGAGCTGTGAGACCGAGCGTTTTCAGCTCTGGAGAAGGGCAGCGCCTCAGCATACAGGATTACTCAAACAGAATACTACCCCAGGTCTTTTTTTGAGGAGGAGAAGACATTATAACAAGGTTAAAAGAGATAAAAAGTTGATTTAGGGACCAGATGACTTCTTTTTAAACCTTGTATTTGTGATTCAGTTCGCCTGGGCGACACTTTAGGAAATGTTACGTCTAACTTTAGAGACCTCCTGGCACTTAGTGGACCAAAACTGTGAAGTACCATTATATCTTTTCATTGGAAAATTTGTGGAACCCAAGACAGCTTTTATCAAAATAAACTGATTTCCTAACACTGTGCTTCACTTCTTTTTCTCAAAAACGTAGGTTTGAAACACAGTTACCAGGTCCACTTATTTCATTTTAGGTGAACCTTGGTTTTTCACTTATAAATCCTCCTTTTACGGTCTAAAAGCAATATTACCTAGATTGTTATGTCAGAAGATCTTGCTACTCTCCCCATACACATCCATCTGATAATAATTTCACTCAGAAAGTGAATGAAATTGCTACTTCTTCTCATCAGGTTCACAGCGGTGCCGGAAAAAGTGTAAAATGAACACATTTTACACGAGATCGAAGTGAAGAGGTAGAGACTTACTACCACTTATTTTGAACCCAGTTTTTGTTGAATCTCTCATTTATTCTGTCCTCTCTCTGTCACCTCTCCTCTGTTCCCACAATGCTTTGCTCCCAGCCTGTTCCTTTCGTCTGTCCCGTCCCTGTGGTGCCCATTATAAACCTGAACAGAGGCTGAGGTCTTCTCTGGAGGCAGCCGAAGTGATCATCTGCACTTAAACTCTGTCACAGTCGAGCCAGAATAAAGGTAGAAGCACAGATTTATTTTTAAAGCACCTTAGTTTGGCTGATAAATCCACGATTATATTCTATCATTCATCTTCTCCCACTGGAGCCTTTCCCAGAAACGATGGGCCTAATGCGCGGCGCAACTCTCTAATTTAGTGACCTTCTTGCTCAGAGGCGAGAGCACTAACCACTCTGCCACAGCCATCCATAACGTCACAGTATTAAATAAAAAACCTACAATCAAGCCAATACCTTCATGTTTCCAACTGCATTATTTCTGGGCTAAAATCTGTGTTGGACTGAAGGCTTGGCTCAATCCACGACACCAGCAAAACAAACAAAAAAATAAAGTGTAATTCACAGAAGAAGGAAGTGCTCTGGAAGCTTTTCTCCAAAAATTATTCTGTGTTCATATGTTGCTCTTTGGTGCTCAGGAACAAAAATCTAGCTAACAAAGTGAAGAAAAACCAAAGCACTTTTCATTTACCGGTAAGTATAAAAAGCATTTATTTTACGTGACTATAAAAACTTTAAAAACATAGCGTTGCTGGGTTGTACTTAGACCCATGCGTACAGCGGCCAACAAACAAACTTCTTCAGGGTGTTATTTCTAAATGAACTGAAGAATGTCTTGGTTTTTCCTTCACTTTCACATGAGGCGCTTTTATCCTGTGCAGCCATTCGAGGCAGGAAAACATGGAACTGCATTGGTGAAAATTGCAGACAATGACAGAATTTTTTACATTAAAATCCAATCTGCCATAGAGGAATCCATTATAGGCTCCAATACATAGATCCTTTATTCTCATATATAACTACCTAAGGGTTCCAACACAAGCACATAATTAATAATCTTATACAAAAATCTCAAGTTTATTACTAGATTGTTCCTGATTCCTGTGACTGCCCTTGCCTGTTCCTGCATCTATTTTGGAGTCCTGGAGAAGGCGTCAGACAGTAGGGGGCGCAAGCTTTCCCTACAAAACTATCAAGACACGTCAGAGCAACCTTACGCTTCTGACAAAGGCAACAGGAAGAAGCTGAAATGAGTAAAGCAGGTAAACAAACACTCCTGTCTGGCTAAAAGAAACTTACATAACATATATTCTTAAAACAATCTATCGGGCCCAAAAATTCCCGCTCAACTTGACCCAAGCCCGTTCTGTCTGAGGTTTATCTGAACAATCCTGAGTTGTGCTACTTTGCTGTAGCTAAATACGTGTGCTAACATTCCCTGCTTTGGTTTCTTAACCTTGAGGACACAGTTGAGATTCATAGTTTTCTCCAGGACTGAGGAGTGAGGAGTGAATGAATGAACCAGTAACTGTGAATCCATGCAAATACAACGCAGAATCAGCAACACAAAGAAAATGGATGTCACCAAATCATGTTGTCCTCTGTAGAAATATCCATCTTTCTTTGGAGCTCAGAGTAATGACCTTACAGCACTGGGCTTGTACATGAGAGCAACATGCCAACGCTTCCTGCTGTGCGCACATAAAGGGTGTGCACATGAAGAGTGTGCACGTGTCTGTAATGAAGACAGGCCTTTCATTAACACCGGTCATTAGCCGAGGCCTGGGGAAGAGAGAAAACACCGGGCTCTAAATGAGCTTCTCAAAGGAAACGGCTCTCTCCGGTCCAGCTCTGATCTCAACATTTGTCTCTGTCCATCTTACACACTTTTATTCTGCTGCACACAGGGTTTTCTTTTCTGCTGGAGAGGGAATAGTGCTGGGGTAAGGGGGTAAGAGAAAGGTTAGGGTTAGCTTTCAATCAATCCAGTCTTATCTTCAAATTGTACAACAAGGTGCTTTTAAACATCTGCGAACACATATCCTCCCCACAGTGAATATTAAAGTGTGCTCTAAATGAATTTATGATGCATTGAAATTTTATAGCTTTTGTTAATCTTTAGCGCCTTTCTGTGATCCTTATTTTTCACCACTCACTTCTGGTGATGGGCAGTCCAGCTCTTTTCAAAGATTTGGCTCTTTTGGCTTGGCTCCATTAGAAGAGCTCTTCATTTAGTATCCCTTTAGGCCTGATTTAGTCACTATAGTACAGTACAGTACTGTGTTGGTAAATGTTGTTTATTCTGTGTTTTCATCAAAGCCTTATTTTTATATAGTTTGCAAGCACAAAATACATTTACAAAATTCTGTACTCATCTTGGCTGTCTATCAAATGCTGTTTCTTTTTGGTTTTTGCTAGTTTCTTCCATTTTCCCCAATGAAAAACAGGCTGCATGGTGAGCCCATCAAAATAAAATTCTGTTTTGCTTGTGCTGATTTTTGAGGCAGAGCAGCTGAAGGTTCGGCTCTCACCTACAGGAGTTGGTTCTTCCAGTTCACTCCAAAGAATCGGCTTTTAAAGCCGGCTTCTTAGCGAACGACCCATCACTACTCAATTTCACTGCTGGTGCTGGTCTAACTGAACCTGGGACTGGACAGCCTTGGAAAGCCAATTATTTAACAACCTCATACTTTTCCTGCTGCTCTGAAATGGTAGAGTTGAGACACAGTTACCAAGTCCAAAGGGGGTAGAGCTGTGTAAGTAATTTGGTTTCCATTAATTATGAAAGCTATATATTCCAACAGCAGCACTACTGGTGTAATGTTGGTGGTGTTTAAAAACATGCCGAGAGGAGCGAGCAGAAGAGCTTGACGACAAGAAGAGGTAGAACAAATTCTGTTGTGTGGGACTAGTTTTGGTTTGAGAAAGCATGGAGCTCACTCTAATCCTCCGCTACAGTGTAGAAGAGAAAGTTAAAATTGAATGCACGTCCTTATGTTGTGAAAGACAGACTTTACCTTGCTGTCACAGCTTCGTCTTAAACCTTAAACAGGTCACAGGCTGCAGGTGTGTTTCTGCCTTTGAGCAGCTCGACGTTCACACACAGACTATAGAAGCCCTGGATATATCCCTATAGGAGACAAGGTTTTGTAGTTGGTTGCATATTAGTCCTTCCTTTTTCCTTTTTCTGGGGTGATGTACCACTGAGATGCCTCATGTGCAATATTAGTGGCTCCAGCTGTGTTCTCGTGAGCAGAGGGAAGGTTTGGGAAAGCGCTGAGTCAAAAGTCCAGGGTATACTCTGTAGTTTACTGATGATCCATGTTGTGTATATGTTCATGTATCACTCAGACACCACACATTGATTGCCCAAACATTTAGATTTTTTCCCCCCGCAAATCTCTATATTGTTCACATCCATAACATTTAAAGGTCAAAGGATTAAACATTCAGTGATTATGGCTAACTACTAACCCTATACAGTCAGTCAGGTTCTCAGAAAATGGTCAAATCTTGTCTCTGCTCTCAGGCTAGATTTGCATTACACCCTTACCTGATGTACAAACATATAGGAAAATGTTTCCAATAAAAGAGGTGTCAAAAATTATTTTAAAAGACTTGAAAAAAGCACAATATATCACTTTTAAAGGAGCTACATGATGCCACTTTTCCTCTCTTTCTCCAATGTTATAATGCTGTTCCCTCATCAAGAACAAACCTGGAATTGTGTTCTGTTTGAGTAATCCTGTATTCTCTGGTGCTGAGTTTCTGAGGCATCAGAAAGCTTGGTCCCACAAAGCCCCGCCCACTCCAGGAAGCACTGACCAATCAACAAAAAGCTCCTCTACATCCAGTCTGCCAAAAACAGTGTACAGCTCTGTTTCCACTGATTCCCCACAGACATTTGTGCTTTTGGAGTAAAATGGCATCAGACAAAAAGTTTAAGGAAGTGGAAAGCGCTTTTTCTTTGATTATGTTAAAAAGACAGCAACTCTCTGCTGCCCTCTGCTGGTCTGCTGGTTTCGTTATGGCAGCAGTACTTAATGTTTTTAAAGATTGTAAAACGCGCTGCTGTTCTATAGGCAACCAAGACTGGTTTAAAAATATGAATAAAAGTCTAAAATAGGACCTTTAAGTGAAAATACTAGTACTAGATTACCTTTGTCACTAGAATATGTGGAGCAAAAATTAAAAAAAATGGTGTGAGGTGACCGTGCTAGCCATCTTACCATGAAACTACAAGTACTACAAGCAGTTCATTTTACTGCTGGAAAAAAAAAATACTAGAATGACATCTGTAAATGAGGACAGTGTGTCGCTGAGTGAAATCTTCACATTAGCGGTGCTCATTTGTCCAAATCTTTGTTCTCAAACTGCCCTCATCTCCTCTGGCCTCACGCTGCTGCTGCTGTCTCTGACCCAGTTTCCACAAAGAAACCACTCCTGCTGTATCTCGTGCCTTTGTGGAGATCAGCAGCTCGTCCCGGTCTGCGGAGGAACGACAGGAGACGGGGCAGAGATGGAACGGACAGAGGGGATGGAGGCAGATCTTCCCGTGGGCCCAAACACAGCTCAAAAACTCAGCCCTGTGATGGAGGAGCGTCCCGGGGGATTGGTGTAATCTACAGCAACAAGCCAATACCACACCGGGGAATGACGAAACCTGACAGAAAGGAAGATGACGCCAAAAACAAAAAGCCCGAGAGCAGCGATAACTCATTAAAAGCTACGCTCTAATTGGCTCTGAAGCGTTTTCTGTGGAGGAACTGTACGTTTAGATCCTTATATGGCACTGGTGTGACAGATAAGAACAAAACCCAGGACTAAGGCCAACTTTTGACTTGGTCTGGACTCAGTGGCAAAGTATTAACACAGTTGCGTCAAAGCAAAAAGGTTCATGTGAGGCCATTCTGTTGAGTTTACATGTTCTCCCCGTGTTTTGATGGGTTTCCTTCTGGTGCTCTGGTTTCCTCGCCTGGCTCTCCTTCTTCTATTTTCTTTTCAAAAGCAGGAGCAGTGAAGTGTTTTTCTTCGGTTGATTTGGAACTGGCCCATCACAGCCATTCATCTGCAGCGCGTCTTACAAATACAGAAGGTAGAGCTTTCCTTCGTCACCTGTTGGTTCTGCTGAAGTCCTCGTTGTTGTTCAGTCCTCTGTGGGATTTTTGTCTTGGTCCTGTTTCCATTTTAACAACAGTAAAGTCCCTCTGACGTCCCACGTAACCACCACATTCAAACAAACCCACTTTCTCCACAAGTCTTTGTACAACTGCCTTCTGCTGCTGTCGGCGTTGAGAAAAAAGTACAGAGCTGCTCATATTACGGTGTATTCTGGTGTTTTATGACATAAACGTCAAACACCATGATTGTTTGGGTCAGTGGTGCACTACTTTTGTCCCGTTCTTTTCTCTGATTGGTTACTCTGCGTGTGATTGTTCCGACCATAGAAATTAAGCAAAGGAATACTGGACTAGCTTCTACTGGTTTCCCTCATCAACCAAAAACCTTCACAGTAACCAAATGCTTCAGCTACTAGGTACTCCTGGTCAAGATCCTGGCTCAGAACTAAGGAGAAAAGTGCGGTCGCCCACTGCTCATGACAGGTTTAACCCCAGCGGCATTGAAGGATGGGTCAAAGGCAGAGGACATATTTCCCTATGGGGACAATAAAGTTTACCTTATATTACAGTAATGATTTTAACAAAAAATACATGTACTGTCTTGCTTTTGAAAGTCTAGCTAAACATTGACTGAATGGTTTGGTCTTGGTGGCAATGTATTTATGAACTCTTTAACCCTGTAGCACCCTCTGTTGCAAATATGCAGCATATAATTCAAAGGTCATGGCAAAAAAGTAGGAGTCTTTTTTTTAAATATATTAACTAATTCATGAATGCTGCTTACCAAAAATATTGACAAATTTTTGTTCTTACCCATCCCCGTTGACTAAAATTTAGCATGGATGATTTTTTCCAACAAATATTTTTATGTCTGGGTTCTACGGGGTTAAAGAGGCAGAGGTGTTGTTGAGGGGGTTTGGAGGTAGCGTTTTCACTGACTTCAAAGTCTAAACTAAAGACCCATGGGACCACCAAAAAATTCCTTTTGTTGTTATTTTACAACCGTTTAAACAAACTTTCTCAACCCACGCTATTTGCTTCAGTTTCACACTGAATGTCACACCAGACTTACAGCAGGTTTACACAATCTGCCTCATTGACGTGACCAAAATATAGTTTTTTGCAACTTTATTGTGTCTGCAACTTGAATATCTAAAGCAAAAATGTTATTTAATGTGTCTATATTCAGCATTTTCCTCTCTTTCTCCCATGTTATAATGTTCCATCCTCAAAAACAAACCTGGAGTTGTGTTTTGTTTCATTCACGCCTGTTTGAATAATCCTGTATTCTCTGGCTCTGAGTTTCTGAGGCCTCTGAGTGCTCGGTCCCACAAAACTCCGCCCACTCCAGGAAGCACTGACCAATCAACAAGTGCTCTCATTTGTTTATAAAAAAAAAACAAAAAAAAAAACAGTGTACAGCTCTGGTTCCACTGATTCCTCACATACATTTTTTATTATTATTTTGGAGTCAAATTGAATAATAATGAAAATTTAAGGCAGTAAAAAGCTTCTTTCCTCAGATTTCTTTTTACAAAAGAGCGCAAGAGAACTGCCTACTGCTGGTTTCTTCATCTGTTTCTTTATGGCACCAGTAGAGTACTTATTAAAAATGTTCTCTTTTAGTCACATAATGTTTTTAAAGGCTGTAAAATGAGCTGCTGTTCCAGAAAAAAGACACAAAAAAGCACAATATAATGGTTATAATAATTTGCCATCTCTCCAATATCAATATTTCTTTCATGTTTCTCAACCAGACACGACTAAATAAATGTCCAGGTCTCACCTTCTGTATCGATCCTCTCCTTTAATAAACCAAACTCACATCTGACATTTATAAACACTGAACAGCAGTGTGTGGCGTATTTAAATGTCAGCAGTGATGAGTGCATGGATGTGATGTTATTACAGTACTGTGTTAAAGGGGAGGGTAATGTTCATTTGTGCCATTTTGTTGACATCCAGAGAAAGTCCTGCAGCTCCATATTAGCCGTGCATGGCTGAGCTTTAGTTTACTGCACACATCTCTCCCCTCGCTCCCGGTGTTTGTCTGTTTTATTGCTTTTCTCTATCCCCCCCCCCTCCTCAAAGCCATAGCAACAAGAAGATGGCGGCCATGTTTGCCTCTACGCAGCCCTCTGCAAGGATGTGCCCAACTGTAGGAAATAGTCTTTAAAGAGACTTTTATCTCGTTATGCACTCGCACAGATGACTATTTTTAAGGCATTGCTTCAAAAACATTGTGCTGCCTTTATTCTTTTGCATTATAGATGGCCATTTTCTACTTTGTATGTGGTGTGTGGAAAAGAAAAGTTCCCTGCACAGGCTTGACACGAGCTCCTCTCTCGTTTAGTATTCAAAAAGATTTCAATAATCAAAGCCCATTAGCGCTGCACTTGTTTATGTCCCACTTGTTTACAGCTTATTATACCAAAACTATACCATGAATCCTGTCATACCTGTTATAAGTTGAGTATTCATGATTTAAAAAGTGTCCACAGTTAATATACAAAACGCCTTTAATGACAAAATACTGTGAAGAAACAGTAAACAGCCCAAATACTGCATTTTTAAGGTAACATTAAAGCTCCCATATTTTGCTTTTTCCAGTCTTTCTGAAACAGTGTTGGACTCCTTTGCATTAGTATTTCAGGTTTTATATCGTAAAAATAATGTATCTGTGTGTCTGTCGCCCCCTGCTGACAACGGTGGGGAAAGGACAGAGCATAAAATGGCTAATTAGCACAGCTATTAGCAACATGATGCTAACAGACAGATAAATGAGCTGACTGACGGAGGTTTAAGCTCTGAAATGATCAGAATGAGTCCTGTGACGGTGTATGGGCTTTAGAAACGCGCAGGAGCACTTCCTGGTTTCACGTTTCTATGTAGAGCTGTGAGACCAAGCGTTTTCAGCTCTGGAGAAGGACAGCGCCTCAGCATACAGGATTACTCAAACAAAAAACTACCCCAGGTCTGTTTTTGAGAAGGGGACAACATTATAACATGGTTAAAAGAGAAGAAAAGTGGATTTAGCAGAAGAGAGGACCCTTAAAGTAGACTTTATTTGTTCTGTGCATTTGACCCATCCTTCAACGCTGTCAGGAGCAGCACCCAGAGACTCTTCTCCACATCTGAGCCTATTGTGCATGCTTTAGGTTTTTATTGACAACATTTTGATCCTTCACAGATCTCTTCCTCAGGTCAAACTGAAGAGATGACGTTAGGTTCAACTACAAACAAGCCTCTTCCAGTTAATGCTTAAACTAATGGTTCATAGCCATTGTTAGTCTCTAGAAGCTGCTGTATTTGTTTCCACATTTAGTTCACGACTCATAAACCGATAAAGATTAACGATGTACAGTTAATGTTAAAGACTTCAACCACCTCTGCCCATTTTATTACTCATAATCATTAGAACTTGATTACTCTCATGTTATTCATGCAGTAAGTGGCTGTGCGTCATGCATTAGTCATGGCTTCACCAGGACCGGGCTCATTATCAGCAGCCTTCATGTTCTCATAAAAAAAGAAAAACACAGTTCAGGTTCAAGTTAATTAAGTAAAATTCAGTGCATATAGAACAGGGCATTGTAGCTGCCATGTGTTTGTTAATTATTTCTGACGTGTTTATGTTCAAAGACAAATACAGGACAATGTTTCTCGGTTCGGCTACAAAAAGATCAAGGGATTTATGTTTCTACAGAAAAAACAGTCTCATTAACATCAATGCATGTGAAGAGATGGACCAGGAGGTGGAAAAAAAAGAGTTGGATTAAGAGATGGACCAAGAAATGGACTAAGAGATGGGCCAAGCGATGCGAGAATACATAATATTTTCAAGACATGGGGTTAAAAAACAGAATTAGCCATCCAGGCCAAATGTGGGTTTTGTTTTGGCTAGTACCACAAATACTCCCACCTCCATTTTGGCCAGTTGAATATTATGTACCTAAACCTTAACTTTAGAGGTTAGGCCTGAATTTATGTTGCTCTGCTCTAGAGTACAACATTTATTCATTCATCATGATTAAATAAAGAAAAATATTAATTTCAACAAAATGTTTCAAAAAATGTGACACCACATGCACAGAGATACAATTTATTCTGCCTATAGGTAAACCTGTTTTTTAAAATTTGATAAATCTCTGTCCATACATGAAAAACAAATTCTTTAAGCTTATACTATAAAATATACACAAAATAGAACTAATAGTGGCTAGTAAAAACATTATTTGGCTGGTAACTTTTGGCAAAAACTAGCCACAGAGGCCAGTAAGCAACAAAATAAATGTCAAGCCCTGATTGTAACTAAACAGATCGACGTCGTGTGTGTCTCTGTGTGCCGCAGTTGCGAGTGAAGAATATCAACTCAGGTCATTCAAGTATGTGGCATGCGCTCTACCAGGTGAGCCACCGAGGAAGCCTGAATACTGCATTTTATTTTGACATTTTGATCCTTCAGGTTAATCTCTTCTCATACACTTTTAATCAGATATGGCTGGATTAGTTCAAATACCACCAAGTCTCTTCCAGTTATGGGTAATTAATGTTTTCTGCCAAAAACTCATAGCCATTGTTAGTCTCTAGAAGCTGCTGTAGTTATTTCCATGTTCAGCTCACAACTCATAAACCAATGAAAATTAACAAAGTACATTTAGTGTGAAATACTTCAACCACCTCTGACTATTTTCTTACTCATAATCATTAGAACTAGATTACTCTCATGTTATTCCTGCAGTAAGTGGCTGTGTGTCATGCATTAGTCATGGCTTCACCAGGACCGGGCTCATTATCAGCAGTAACTCCCTTCATGTTCTCATAAAAAACACATAGCCCGGACTCAAGTTAAGTAAGTACTGTATAATGTCATTCAGTGCAATAAAGAACAAGGCATTGCAGCTGCCGTGTGTTTGGTAATTAATCCTGACGTGTTTGTGGTCAAAGACAAATACAGAACAATGTTTCTCTGTTCGGCTACAAAAAGATCAAGGGATTTAAATTTCTACAGAAGAAACAACCTCATTAACATCAATGCACGTGAAGAGATGGACCTAAAAGATGAAAAAAGAGATGGACCAAGAGATGGACCAAATGATGAAAAAAGAGATGGACCTAAAGATGGACCAACAGATGGACCAAAAGATGAAAAAAGAGATGGACCAAAAGATGAAAAAAGAGATGGACCAAAAGATGAAAAAAGAGATGGACCAAGAGATGGACCAAGAAATGGACCAAGAGATGAAAAAAGAGATGGACCAAAAGATGAAAATAGAGATGGACCAAGGGATGGACCAAATGATGAAAAAAGAGATGGACCTAGAGATGGACCAAGAGATGAAAATAGAGATGGACCAAGAGATGAAAATAGAGATGGACCAAGAGATGGACCAAGGGATGAAAATAGAGATGGACCAAGAGATGAAAATAGAGATGGACCAAGGGATGGACCAAGGGATGGACCAAATGATGAAAAAAGAGATGGACCTAGAGATGGACCAAGAGATGAAAATAGAGATGGACCAAGGGATGGACCAAATGATGAAAAAAGAGATGGACCTAGAGATGGACCAAGAGATGAAAATAGAGATGGACCAAGGGATGGACCAAGAGATGAAAATAGAGATGGACCAAGAGATGGACCAAAAGATGAAAAAAGAGATGGACCAAAAGATGAAAAAAGAGATGGACCAAGGGATGGACCAAAAGATGAAAAAAGAGATGGACCGAGAGATGGACAAAGCAACAGAGAAGAGAGAATACATAATTTATTCAAAACAGTGTGACTGAAAAGCAGCAGCAGTCATTATAAAGAGCCCATATTCCACTATGAAGAAAAAGAATGGCAAAGAAATAGTACCCAGACCTAGACTCAAACCAGGGATCTTCTAGTTCTGGAGTAAATGCTCTATCATTTAAGCCACAATGTAAAGTATGCACAAAAATGTATCATCTGGCTTTGTCTGGTAGTACTGAAGAGTCTTGTCCAGAATGAGTTTATTTTAGCGACTGCTAGGGGCTAGGGGTGTAAAGATATATGTTTTTGCAACGATACGATATGTATCAATTAGAATTGTTTCGATACAAGAACGATATTGGCTAATTTGAAACTCTATGATTTGATACGATTTAACATCATATATATATAGATATTTGATACAGCAACATTTTTGAAAAAAAATCATAAAAGTTTACTCTCAAATGTTGCATTGTGGCCGGAGCTGATTATGTCCAGCAGACAAAGAACAAAGAAAAGTTTAATATAACATTTTATTTAATTAAAAACACAAAAATGACATCCAAAAAGCCGTATCTGGTTTTATTTTAAAATGCAAATTTCTAATATCAATATTTCTAATAATATAGTTTTTTTTTTTTTTACATGTATATTGATATACACTTCCTAGAAAACAATACATCAAAGATCGATACATCGATATTCGTTATAGTTATAGTTGTTACACCTCTAGTTAGTCTTGGATTTATCTTGGTTTAATCTTGGATTTGTCCTTATTTTGTTTTGGTTTAGACCTGGTTCAGTCCCAGCTGAGACAAAGCTAAATATTTCCAGTGTTAATTCTTAGTTTGAAAAGTTCAGTGCTCTATACATTACTCACATTTCACTAGGATTTCCTCAAAATCACCATTATTATATCAGGTACCTATAACAGATCTAAAAAGAAAAACAGTCTGGAAAAGGGGCAACAAAATGCTAAAAAAAAAAAAAAAAAAAAAAAAAAATGCCACATTGCAGTCAAGAAAAGGGGCATTTCATAACAGCAGCATTAATCACACTCCTCCTTTGTTCTGACTTGTTTACAGATGGCCATTTTACTGACTTTAAGAAAACAATGAGTTTGGTTTTAAATGTCATCTTTTCAACTAAGCATAGCCACACAAAAGCAACAAGAAAACACTGACCAGTCTCCATTGACTTCCATGAACTCTTAATATTCTTCTCTTCAGAGGGACAGCTCATCTACTCCTCTCCCTTTAGCGGCCCATCATTCTCATAGACTCAGATTAATTGAGCAGAAAAACCCTGTTGATTTAATGGCCAATTTATGGCTCATTAAATAAAAACATTACGAGTGATCTAACAGCGCCAGCGTCTGTCCCACATCCATCTTCTCACATCTCTTTCTACAAACTCTCAAACTGAGCTTTAGTTCAACGAGCTCCGCCTCGAGCCCGACCGACCCAAAATGTCTTCTTCTCCGCGATGATCTTTTATTTACATTTCCACGGCTTTTTCTTTCGTGCCACCTGCTTCCCTTCGCGCGACAGATTGAGAGGCTCGCGAGCCGCCCTCCAGATGTCAAACTAGCAGCAAATTGTGCTTGAAGAACATAATGCTAAGCTACAGACATTTGCTCCCGTTTAGACAGGATTTACTGGAGAAAGGGAGGACAGAAGAAACGCTGTGACTTTAGTAATAACCACAGTCAACACAGGCAGAAAGAGCTAGCTTTGGATAGACTTGCAGCTTAAAAATGGACTACAATTTTAGAGTGAATGGTTATCGGTCCGAGTAAGTGTTAGCCCTTTGGCATTGTCCCACCTCAGGCCGAACGTTGCTGGGATACGCTTCAGCAGCTGCAACTTTTAACGATAAAAAGAAGAAAGCACAAACTTCTTCCAAACTATTGTCCCTGTCTCACAATGCTAAAGATACTGTATAGTTCCCAGACCTGGACTCAAACCAGTAACCTTCTAGTTCAGTGATAAATGCTCTATCCAACGGCTGAGTGAGAAATTTACAATCTTTAGATAGATAGATAGATAGATAGATAGACAGATAGATAGATAGGTTTATTTGTCACTTACAATGTTAAAACGCCAAGATTAAAACTTTGCAGTGACATGGAAGATAAACCTTATGCTGTTTTGAGTGTGGAAAAAAACTGTGCATTTATAAACACGCCCAAATAACAAATTAGACCAAGTGCAGTCCTTTAAGCCGTCCTGCAACTCACTGAATCTCAGTCCCCAGTCTCAGTCCTACTAGGATCAATTCAGTTAAACCAGACACTCATACTCTTAATGACATTATCTTAAGGAGTGCTCTTCATAAATTTACTTCAGTAGCAGTATTACATCAGCGATCATTCCAATATTGCATGTGTCTGAAATACGGAAATGACACCACATTTTGTGTACACCACAAAATGGACCCAAAGCCATCCAAGTTTCAGGATTTATCAACATGGTCAGTACACTCAAATCCTATGTGGGAAAACTATTATTAAGAGCATGAAACGCACTTCCACATTAAATCTATCCTGTGCAACAAAAATTGCATTTAATATAATAATATAATATTTTTGTTAGGGCTGTATGTTGCGTAGCACGAGCTGTCAGTGAAGTTTAGACTATCTGTGTTTCTCCGGCTTTGATGAGGCTGCTTTTGATAAAAGCGTCAAACTCCCGTGCCAAATTATTGTTGCAGCGCTACAGTGTAGGCGGCTGAGGGTTTTGGAAACAAAAACCGCTCCTTACTTAAAAAGTGTGGCTCCTTAGACAAAGCCTGGAATTTACCTCGTTGCGCCCTGCAGCCTCCTGCTCAGAGCCGAGGTCACTGTGCACTGTTCACACTCAGACCAGGGAGCAGCAGCAGCAGCGGTGAGCTCTGAGACAGATGGGATGAGTTATATCACAAATAAAGCTTGTTGTCTACTTTTATATGGGCTAATATTTTTGGGCGAGGCAGTTTGAATCCTGCACTTCACTTAGAGAGAGGAGAAATAAAATTAAAGCATGCTGTAGATGTACATTGAAACAAACTGAGAACAGATTTTCTGGGATGCCCTCAGGAACCATTATGTACCAAATATCCCCTTATAACTGCTAAATATGGAAAAATTAAGTTATTTTTCTCCGCTCATAGGGCTGGTAGGAAGTCATGGATACTTCTTAAAGAAACTACAGAGAGACTACAATACGAGAAAGCTCCTTTTATCACAATCCCAACCCCTCCAACATCATAGAAACCTTTTCTGTCCTTATAGTATTTAAAAAAACCTAACTACTGTATTTTCTGGACTATAAGTCGCACTTTTTTTCATCGTCTGGCTAGGGGTGCGACGTATACTCAGGTGTGGCTTATATATTAAAATATTTCAGGTGTTGGTTAGAGGGCGCTCTAGGCTTGTGTCCCAGCATCTGCTGCACCTGTACCACTGACAATTTAAAATGTAAACATTACCACTAACAACTTAGGCTATAAAGACAACTGAGAAAGAGCGGAATAATTGGAAATGGAACTGATGCTGAGTCTGACGATAGCCACGCAGAGGAGGAAGCGGCGCTTCGTCTACCTCCGGAGTTGGCGGAGTTGTTCAGAAGCGACACCGAGGATGAAGAATTTAAAGGATTTAGTGATTAGGAGTGAGATGGTGAGTTTGGTGAACTTGTTATATTATGTTCTTTATGCTATAGTTATGTGAATAACTGTTAATATATTACGTTAACATACGAGACACCTGTTCAGTTTGTTGTTTATGCTTCATGTAGCTGAATAACCATCAATGTGTTACGTTAGCAAACCGCACACCTATTCAGCTGTTGTTCTCTATTCTATTATTACTATAACTTGCCTTTCAACATGAAATGTCTGTTCTTGGTGTCGGATTTTGTAAAATAAATTTCCCCCAAAAAATGCGACTTATACTCCATTGCGACTTATATACGTTTTTTCTTCTTCATTATGCATTTTTTGGCTACTGCGACTTATACTCCGGAGCAACTTATAGTCCGGAAAATACGGTAATTAAACAACATCAAATAATACAAAAAGTAATTAAAACAATCTTCCAGTGATGCCCTGTTGTAATGACCCCTTCAGTATTCCTGCCCTGGTTTCCCATTCAGATCCATCAAACCCAGTAATACATAGCTGGACACATGTCTTAGTCCCAGTGGACGTTCAGACAGCGCTCTCTCCATTAATCTCTGTCTCCGTGGCTCTATTTGCGACAAACCTGCGCCTGCAGCTTCTTTTAATGACTCCACCGTCGCCGCCGTCATGATAAGGTCCATTTTTCATTCTCCGGATACAACACGACCGCCTGACGCCTGAAGCCCCACTGCTGCTGCTGCTGCTGCAGAAGACAGTGCCCAAACATCTCCATCTCTCACAGCCTCTCCCCTCCGTTCGCCGAAGGGAGGCACAACCAGGTGTTCGCCTCGGACCACTCTCCATCTCTGCTCCATCTCTGCTCCATCTCTGCGCCATCTCTGCGCCATCTCTGCTCCTCTGTCTCTCTCGAGGGGGGAATGTGACACCATGAGTCTGCAGCCTGATAAAATGGATGGTACAGGCCTTAGAGCAAGAGGAAGAGCCACTGGAAGTACTTGGACAGATTTAAAAAACTAAGTGGAGAGAGGAAAACACATATATGCAGGTTTTAAATGTAGGTAAAAAGCATGGATTCTGCAGTGTCTTCTCAAAGTCTGAATTTAAGGCCTTAAAAAGTTTGCCAAGATGCACACTGTTAGGTTTTAAATACGTTTAAACAGGTCTCAAATATGTCTTGTGCGTTTGATGCTACTACCTAAAATGTCTAGCCTGGCCTGCCAGACAAACAATTTTCCTATTTTGTACAAAGAAGTTTGCCTGATACCCCCTCGGTAACATTTTGTTTCTGTATTGGAACAATCCCAGGCTGAGTAACCAATCAGGGAAACAAAGGGCAGGACATAAGCATTGCACCGCTGACCTGTAACCAAAACAAACATGGATTCTTGAAGTTTTTTTTATCTTTTTTCATTAAAAAATTGTGGGAAAAGTTAGTTTTTTTTCAATGTGATTGTTATGTCAGATGTCGACAGGACTTTACTGTTGTTAAAATGGCAACAAGACGAAGAAAAAAAACTCCCAGAGGACTGAACAACAAGGACGTCAGCAGAACCAACAGGTGACCAAGAAAAGCACTAAATGCTGTTAATCAGCTCAGAGAGGTTAGAACATTAGCATTAGCTCTGTAGCCAGCGCTACCTTGGTTAGCTTCCGCATTTGTAATATGCAGGACAGATAAACAACTGTGATAGACCGACTCCAAATCAAACCTGCAGCGAAATGCTGTGCTCCGAGAGAGGAACTTGCTTGTCAGGCTATAAAATGTCCACTTAAATGATCAAATGCATGTTACTGAGAGCTTAGGCCTTCTCTTACCAAGACCAAGAAAATGCTCTGTGGCACTCACTGTCACAAAGAGTGCTTACAAAATAGGTCTTCATTTTCTTGATTATTGGTCTTAAAAAGGTCTGAAAAAAGTTTTAAATTAAACTTATTGAAACCTGCCAAAACCCTGTAAAAAAGCTATACATTTTGGATGTTGCACCTGGGTCAAAGTGTAGTTAAATTTGTTTAAAGCTAGCTCGCAAAACCCAGGACTAGACCAAATCCAACCTTTGGGATAAATCTTCTGAGGTCACCACATCATCATCTGCCTTTTAATGTACAATAACTCAATTGTTTTGGCATAGGATTTTATGCTGGATAACCTTCCTAACACAAAATTTTCCATTTATCCAGGCCTGGGACCGGCACAAAGAGTACACTGGCTTGTGAAGTTTTGTGGCTAGCCAACAATAAATCCAGGGCTGAACTTGGTCACTGAAGATGTGTGAAAATGTCGAAAATCTGGACAAGACCCTTTGAAGAATACAGTGCGTAGTTATGTTACTGTTATGAGTTTAAGAGCAGCTACGGTAGCCCTGCAGGGACACACTGTTGGCCCCCAACACCCTGGAGCCAGACGGTGGTCCAGATCCACAACAAAAACTAATCATTTGTTCCTTTTACCATTTGTGACCTTTGGTGACAAATTAAATTTGATAACAATGTCTTTAGTTTTGTTGCTAGCAGACAAAGAATCCTGTAAGAATTCCTGTATCCAGAAAGTAATCTGGATCCAAGAATTATTCATTTCTTTCTTGGCAATGAAAAGTCAACCATAACTTTTGTAACTGCTGGATGTGATGGATGAGCGCATCATGGACCTTGTACCAAGTGGATTTTGGCAAAACATCACCAAATCCACTGGATACGACCCACACAGTTTACAGAAAACTCACCCATCCCACAGCTTGGACATTTTACACAGCGTTGAGTCGATCGATCCTGCAGACCTCATGCTTTACAGCAGGGGTGTCCAAACTTTTTCCAGTGAGGGCCGGATTTGAAGATGTGCAACAGTCCCTCCTTAAGTTTTTAGGAATTGAAAGCACATAAACTATAAATTGAATGCACACTGTTTTATAAGTGTTTTGTTTTTCTTTGACAACAAAATCTAAATGAAGTCCCAACAAAAAAGCATCTTTGAGCATAAAAAAAAACAAAACATCCTTTTCGTAATATATGTTTAGCTCAGGCTGATTGTAATGTTTACTATGAGGAATGCCGGAATTTGTAATACTTCAAAACTTAGAAAACACAAAGCAGAGAGAAGTAGATGTGATGGACAAATGTACAGATAAAGCCATGGACACACTGTATGAAAGTGCTGATGGGCAATAAGTAATACATTTTCTCCTGGAGGCTGAGGGCCATATGAAACTTTGACCTGTGCCACAATTGGCCCCTGAGCCGCACTTTGGACATGTCTGCTGTACAGCTATAGTCCCACGAAAGCTAAAATTATATAAATATATAGCTATAATAATATTGATAGTACCTATGAATTCATTGCATAATTATACAGATAAGTAAAGAAATGTATGAATTTGTATAAGCTTATAATTATATTGTAATATAAAGGAAGCCATTTGGTAAAGCGCCTTGGACCTTGGGATTTAACAAGCTTTTTTTGCATATTTGTGTTTATGTATGTATAATATGCAAATCAAAGTTGTCTTGTTTTTAGCACACTTGTTTTTGAAGTGTACTTTTATATCTTTGGATGCAGCTAATGCTAGCAGCGGCCAGCTACAGGTCAAGGCTAAACGTCACTACTACGTATACTCAGTCTTTCATTTTTAGGTCTGAGGTCCACAGAAACGCCATTAAAAACACGAAGCAGGGAAGCTGTGACTGTAGGTGGCGCTGCACACACGAGCGCTGCCTCCGCTCCTCTAGAATTTAGATTTTAAAGATTTTTAATCCAAGTCTGGTGCAGTTTTTTTTTGTGTGAATTTTCTTACCTATTTAAATAACCACTTTCTGGACACATAACAAAGCTTTTATCTTTCTCCCTGCACAAAACGCAATCACTCAGAGTTTACTTCCTGCTCCCATCTTTTCACTGGAAACCCAGCAATTATTAGACAAAGAAAGAAAACCAAACAATCCTGAAATAAAATGAAATGAAATAATTACAGCTAGACAAATGCAATGACTAATATTTGGATCTAGTGCACTTTTGAAAATACTAAGTGTAGACTACAATGTTTTTTTTTTACAGTGCCCCTTCTACAGAATAAAAACCATTAGATTTCAGATTTGATGCTCAGTCAGAGGAACATAAGACAAAGAACTGTGTGTGAGTGTGATAAGAGCTGAAAGTCCTTGGATCTGAAACGTATGATTGGTGCGCTTACGTTCAGCCTCTCTGCTCTGGTTTGGATTTGACACAGACTTCCTCGGGACTCGTCTCTGCCTTTGTCAAAAATCCGGTGGGAAAAGTCTTAAAAAGTGAAAAGAAAAGCACAAAGCCCTGAAGAATAAAACAAGAACCAAGTGTAACGCTCAAGGGAGTTCACGCTCAGGGAAGAACTACTGGAGTTTCTTTCAACAAAGATTCAACCGGAACTAAAGTTGGACTAAACCAGGACTAAACCAGGTACAGACAGGATCTAAACCAGGACTAAGCCAGGTACAGGCAGGATCTAAACCAGGACAAAACCAGGTACAGACAGGATCTAAACCAGGACTAAACCAGGACTAAACCAGGACTAAACCAGGTACAGACAGGATCTAAACCAGGACTAAACCAGGTACAGACAGGATCTAAACCAGGACTAAACCAGGACTAAACCAGGCACAGACAGGATCTAAACCAGGACTAAACCAGGACTAAACCAGGTAAAGACATGATCTAAACCAGGACTAAACCAGGACTAAACCAGGTACAGACAGGATCTAAACCAGGACTAAACCAGGTACGGACAGGATCTAAACCAGGACTAAACCAGGACTAAACCAGGTACAGACAGGATCTAAACCAGGACTAAACCAGGTACGGACAGGATCTAAACCAGGACTAAACCAGGACTAAACCAGGTACAGACAGGATCTAAACCAGGACTAAACCAGGTACGGACAGAATCTAAACCAGGACTAAACCAGGACTAAACCAGGTAAAGACATGATCTAAACCAGGACTAAACCAGGACTAAACCAGGTACAGACAGGATCTAAACCAGGACTAAACCAGGTACGGACAGGATCTAAACCAGGACTAAACTAGGACAAGATCTGAACCGGGACAGGCTCTAAACTCGGACTAAACCAGGACCAAAGAAATATTGATAAAAAAAAAAAGATTATAATAACTAAGTTGTATAATAAACTAGGTCCATGAGAACTAACCCTAGAGATCAGAACTGGGCTGAACCAGGATTATGCCAGGTTTAAACCAGGACTAACTCCAGAATTTATCTTCAAGACTGAACCAGGTCTAAACCAGGATCACACAGGTAACATGGACTAAAATGAGTCCAGACTAAACCGGTTGTTAACCACGACTAAACCTGGTCTATAGGTCTTAAGATGAAACTGGACCTAAACCAGAACTAAAACAGAACTATGACCAAACCAAAAGGAAATTCAACCCAAGTCTACACAGAGCTAAAAAAAAAAGGTGATAATAGACCTAAACCAGAACTAAACCAGGACTAAGCAGATTTAAACCAGGTCTAAAATAATAATGACTACACATTATAGGCTTTAAGGTTTTAACCAGGTTACAATTAGTATACAAAATCTAAACTGGGACTAAACCAGGTCTAAATCTGGCCTGACAGCTGCCTCACACATTTGCATAGATGAGACTACATTTCCCAGTGAGGTGTGGCTTCAGTGCGAGTCCTGCTGAACTGGCATCTGAACCAGGAAGTGCTTCGGGGGCAGGGTCACGTGACACACACACACTGCACTCACAGCAGAGACAGAGGAGCAGCTGGGACGGACTGTGGGATTAAAACGTTTCCACTGAGTTTTTACCAAACGCTACACCAGCTCCGGTGAGTACGAGTGCTCTGTTTACTGCCTGACATTGTTAAAAGCAAGGATAGATAACATTTTAGCTGATACTATGCTACTGAGTGGAGCAGACTCTCACCGAATCCATTAAACTTCAGCATATAACTATGTGGAGAAACCTGGGAGCACTGCCACTGCCTTTTGGAGTTATATTTAAACAGCATGCCTATTGTTTTATGGGATATGCTAAAGGGTGCTAAAGGCTAAAGGCAAAAAGAGTGTGTGCAAAGTAATTACTAGTTTATAGCACTTATTAGCTTGTTTAGCCACCCGCATTAACTTTCGTAGCAGCTGGCAGTGAGCCTGGAACCTTTCCAATTGAAACCTGTTTAACAAAATCTATATTTGATCAGTGCCAAGTGTTTATCTAAGAGGAAGTGGCTTTTGCATGTTGAGGCATAGCACTCTGCCCAAAGTTTTTTCCATAAAGAGCCAGATTTGAAGATGTGCAAATGTCCAAGGGCTGACAGCTCATACTCATGCTCATACAGCCATATGCTTAAAATTTCCAGACAAAATAACATTTTTTAATGTAAAAAACATCCTCTAGGTCAGCCATTCCCAAAGTCAGGAGCGTCACGGCCCACTTAAATTTACCAAAATCCCACGCAGACCCCCAACAATACAACTTCCCTCAATCCCAGATATAATTTTCATGTTTTTCTCCATATATTTCTATAAAAACATTACAAAAGACACTGACTATTGGCTAAAAAGTGTTTTAAAGTTATATTTTTAAACAAATACACTGTTAAAAAAAAAAATGCTGCAAAAACTCAATAACTCAAGGCAAAGGATCCCTCAAGATTTTTGGGGCCAACTCAAAATCTCAAGTTTTCCACACTTTCACTTAATTTGATGTTCATACATCTAAAAACTTTTCTAATTTTTCTCTCTGTCATTAATTTTTTACTCACAGCCATCTTACAGTGTTCAGAAAAAGTTATTCTTTTGTTAAATGTAGTAGTTTTTATTATTATCAATAATACTTTTTCTTAACAGTGGAGTCAGTTGGCTGTAAGATGAGTTGGAAAAAATAAAGATAGTGAGTAAAACTTAAAATTAACGTTAAATTTAGTGAGCAAAAAAATATTAGTTGTTGAAAACTTGAGATTTTGAGTTGATCACCAAAACTCAAAAATCTTGAGGGATCCTGTTGCCTTGAGTTTTTGCAGCATTGTTTTTTTTTTTTTTTTTTTTTTTTTTTTTTTACAGTGCATTTCAAACTCAATTTCTTTTTATGGACTAAATATAGACAGCTTCTGGGGGCCCCCCCTGCAGTACCTTCATGGACCCCCAGGGGGCCCCGTACCCCACTTTGGGAACCACTGCTCTAGGTCATATATAATTTAGCTCAGGCTGAATTTATGCTTACAAAGAATAATGAGACTTCTAAAACCAAAACTTACAAAACTTGCACTGACCTTTTATACAAATTGTTGCGTATTCTAAAGACACAACTGCAAATAATTTCCAACCAACTAATTAGACGACAGAAGGCAGAGAGCTGCACAAATGTACGGCTCAAGCTATGGAAACATTGGTGGGACATAAGCAATACGTTTTTATCATAGAAACCTGACCTGTGCCACAAATGGCCTCCGGGACGCACTTTGGACATGTCTGCGGTAGACCCTACACTGTGTAACATATATGACGACATGACAGTGGACTGTATCTAATTTAATTGTACCCCCCAACCCCCAGTTTACACCAAAAGCAGAAGCAGCGAGGAACAGCACCGTTGCAGCAGCCGCGTCTGAACTGCTATCTGTTTATCGAGTCTGACAGTTCACACCAGCGACGGCGCAGGGACGTTCTGCTTTGCTACAGATAGGATTGAGCTCTATTTTTCAAGTGATCTGCAGAGCTACAGCTGAGGAAACACAGGAAAGAGGCTCCAAGTGTCAAAATAAACTACGCTCACTGACACAGCTGTAATGTAAACGCGGCACATCAAGAAATTTATTTTTTGAGAGGGAGAAATGTAGCGTAATTTGCGACACCAAACAGGCATTTTACAAGGACAACATGCAGAAATTAAATGCCTGGCCACAGTTTTGTGTTTAGAGGTGAGTCGTCTGTAAAACAACAGAGAGAGACCGGCTCCAGCAACGGAGCAGCTGCAGCTCTGAGCCCTCGGTGTAAATTAATGCTTTTAAACAGTCGCGTGCAAATTGATCTGCTTCTGCAATGCCCCCAGTGGAAATTTAGGGACCCAAAGTAAAAATGTAAATAGCAAATTAATCAGGGACATAGGATCTCTCCTTCTATTTTCTTCTGCTTTCTCTGGAGCCAGGTCACAGGGACAGCAGTCTAAGCAGAGACTTCTCACCTGCGAACCCCAACCCAAGGCCTGGCTCCAGGGTGACATAACCATTCTTGTTGTTGTCATTGTCTGTGTATTGTAAGTGTAACATGTCGAGTTTTGTATAAACTGTGAACCTGATGTCTGTGTTTCAGATTTCTGCAGGTGAATGAAAAACAGAAGACTATGGCACCTCAGAAAAGGAAGCGTGAAGCAGACCCCAGCTCAGAACAAGAGGCTAAACCTGGAGAAGTCTCCTGTGATTTTTGCGCTGATCCCAAACTGAAGGCGGTGAAGTCCTGCCTGGTCTGTCTGTCCTCGTACTGTGAGACTCACCTCCAGCCTCATCTGACAGTGTCTGGGCTGAAAAGACACCAGCTGATGGAGCCTGTGGAGAACCTGGAAGACAGGATGTGTCCCAAACACGACAAGCCTCTGGAGCTCTTCTGTCTCACTGATCAGAGCTGCGTCTGTACAATCTGTCACCTTCTAGAGCACAAGAACCATGAGTTTGTGTCTCTGAAGGAAGAGTTTGACCGAAGGAAGTCCTCTCTGCAGCAGACTCAGGCTGAGAGCCAGCACATGGTGGAGCAGAGGAGGCTGAAGATCCAGGAGATCCAGCGCTCAGTGGAGCTCAGTCAGAGAGCTGCTGACAGAGAGACGGCCGCAGGGCTCCAGGTCTTCACTGCTCTCATGCAGTCTGTTCAGAGGAGCCTGGATCAGTTCTTAGAGGGGGTCCAAGAAAAGCTGAGACAGACCCAGAAACAGGCCCAAGACCTGGTCCAAGAGCTGGAACAGGAGATCTGTGAGCTGGAGAAGAGAAGCACTGAGGTGGAGCAGCTCTCACGCTCTGAAGACCACCTCCTCTTTCTACAGCGCTCCACTGCACTGAGACCTGCTGCAGCCCTGAAGGACTGGAGCACCGTGAGCTTTGAGCCAGAGACATGTGAGGGAAGAGCAGCCAGAGCTCTGTCTGAGCTGGAGCCCACTCTCACTGCAGAATTTAAACAAGTGTTTAAGGCTGAACTGAAGAGAGTCCAACAGTTTGCTGTGGACGTCACTCTGGATCCAGACACTGCTCATCCTAAACTTGTTCTGTCTGAAGACTTGATGCAGGTTCATCACAGTGACCAGAAGAAGGTGTTGCCAGACAACCCTCAGAGGTTCTCTCAGTGCTGCTGTGTTTTGGGAAAACAGAGTTTCTCTTCAGGCAGGTTTTACTTTGAGGTTCAGGTCAAAGGGAAGACTGAGTGGGATCTGGGGGTGGTCAGAGAGTCCATCAACAGGAAGGGAAAAATTGCTCTGAAGCCCAAGAACGGACAGTGGACGATCTGGTTGAGGAACAGCAGTGAGTACAGAGCTCTGGCAGGACGTCCCATGGTCCTGTCCCTGAAGTGTCCTCCTCAGAAGGTGGGGGTGTTTGTGGACTACAGTGGGGGTCTGGTCTCGTTTTTTGACGTAGATACTGCAGATCTCATCTACTCCTTCACTGACTGCTGCTTCTCTGAGAGCCTCCTGCCGTTCTTCAGCCCCTGCAACAACGACAGAGGCAGGAACTCCTCTCCTCTGGTCTTGTCTCCGGTCTGTGAGCTGGGTTTAGTAAAGTCCGAACCAGAGGAGCTGTGTACTGGCCCTGATACCATGGAGTAACAAGGAAGGATCAAACCAAGGACCTTCTTGCGATGAGGCAACAGAGCTAACCCAGTGACTTTGACAATTGTCCAAGGACTATTTCCAGCTTTAACTTTGGGACATCGGCACAGAGTGAGAATTAAACTAATTTATGTATTTCAATGGAGGTTTGGAAACATGCAAACCCTCACTTCCAATGGTTTTATGTTGTCTGGTACTTGGCAAACTTATTTAAAATTTTGCACTTGGTAAACAGAGAACCTGGATACCTTTTCCACTAACAACAGAGGGCAACAAGTCATTAAATTAAAGCTTGAATTCTTTATTTTTTATTGATTGTGTTTTAAGGAGGTATTTTATTGTGTGTTAATAATTGTGGCAAAAAAAAGCCTGAAGTCAAGCTTTAGAATAATATTTCTGCTGTAAATTCTGGTGCATGATGGGATTTATTTTCAAAGGAAAGTTGAATGTTGAATCTACAAAACTAATTCTGCAAGATGTCAAGTGACCTTTGTAAAATGTAATTGTCTTTGCAAGGCAGTCCTTAGTCTTTGTGTAAAAGTTTTAGTAGCAGTAAAAGCTGTTGAGAAAGGCTCCATTCTCTAACAATGTCATAATTTTATAACCTGCAGCAGTGGGACTTTTCTTCACAGACTGGTCATGTGTGAGTGACTTGAATGTGACTTAAAATGTGTCAAATAGAAATTTCCACCAGTTACAAAAAAGTTCAGAAATTACAATTTGCATCTACAATGGAAAATGCTTCTGGTCTTTAAAGAACAACACTTGCAATTGAGGACTCTCTTTTCTGCATTCCTAAGTCAATCTGTCACAATGCCTTAAGCTAAATAAAAGCTTTTTTTTATAATATTTTTGTGGCAAATTGTGGTGCATTATCGGAATTAGTTTAAGAATCAAAAAACATGACTGAAAATGTCCAGCGGTGCAAAATCTTCTGTCCTTTGTTTTAATTAAATATGTAAAAAGCTGATGAAAATGGATTCTCTTTGCTAACAACATAGTGAATAACCTGGATAAGACTATGAGATATTACGAAACTTGAATGCTTAAATGGTTATGCACCTTAAAGATGTATAATGTAGAAAAGTTCACCATTTTCAATAAAAACAAAGTTCATTGCACTTGCATTTCCAATAGTAAATCCTTGTCATCTTGCCTATAAAAAAAAATAGTTTGTGTAGTTCTGCTCTGACAAAACAAGAAATTGTGGCATCTGGAGGATTTTCAAATGTGTGCAAAGTTTACAATTTCACTCCAGATTCTTTTCCGCATTCAGGGGAAAAGACAGGACAGGGCTGCACCAGAAAAACATCAGCTAGACCGTAATAAGACAAGACAAAGCGAATAGGAGGCAGGTTGAGGTAAGAACAGATCGAGACACTGAGACGGAGACACAGCCAGAGGTCGAACTGTGAGCAAAATGAAAAGAGACAGCGTAAAGTGGAGAAGGGTCCGGAGCCACAGAAATGAAGGGAATTAACAGACGAGTGCTGTGACAGAGTGATAGATCAGCGAGATACAGAGGTCTATACGGGTCTGCGGAGGTCTACAGAGAGTCTGAAGGGCCAAGTTTGCAGCTTATAGTAAAGACTTATTAATCCAAAAGAAAAGTTAGTTGGTCACAGAAGCTTAGTTGCACATAAAACATCCTTAAAAAGCACAGAAACTATAGAAGCTTGAACTCTGAGGATGCAGGGTTGCCCTTGGTTCAAAGAGTCTAGGAGTCAGAGGCTGTACCTATCAAGCTTCTTCAAACCTCATGAGGCAGGAGCCGCTATGGGCCATGGGCGGGGTACACTAATGGACAGTGAAAAGTTACTTGGACGGCCAGTACTTACACTTGGAGACACAAATTGCCGTGTTACAAATAAAGGAGGTGTTGAACGGTGCATTTAGAGATCTGTTCAGGCATTTTCAAAATGCTTATAGTAAAATAGGGGTTATGCGCTAACTAATTCTGCATTCGGCGAAATGGAATGATCCACTAACGGTCGGAGCTTGTAAGCGAGCAGCCGGACAAGGGCAGCTTCAAAAAACATATTTATGTCTTACACATCGCAAAATAAAATCACCAAACTAACGATGCTATGGACTAACGCAGTTTTATCCTTCAAAAAAGGGTTTTAGCATTTATGTGTTAAATATTTAACTAATCGCTGAGCGCGCAAGCGGGATATTATTGTGTCAATTAACTAAAGCCGTCACCCGGATGCATGTACATTTTGAGTTCACACTTGCCATTTCTTATTTTGGTTTATTTAATCGGTGCGAGGGTTTAAACCGCAGCATGCGCCCTAGCCCCGTGTTTAATAATTCCTTTTAAAGAGATTTTAACAGCTTAATTAAAATGGAGAGTGTGTTGTGTGTGATTGTATGTCACGTAAATAAATTTGTGTGCTTTATATCCGCTGAAATAAAGTGCGCCGGGTGATGGCTTTAGTTAACTGACACAACGATATTTCCATTTCCATTTTATTTATTTAAATGCAGGGACAGTGTACAATAAACATTAACCTTTACAGGAGAGATGCATTGTACAAGGTTATAGCTCAAGTGCTAATTTCCACCTGTAGTCCCTGGGCAGGTTGATGGTAAAAACATAAAAAGACAATGTACATATATACACATACACAACCATTCTCACAGTATAAGATTCATCTATTAAAAAATATAACCCGCCTGTGCTCAGCGATCAGTTAAATATGTAACACACAAATGCTAAAACCCTTGTTTGAAGGAAAAAGCTGCATTAGTCCATAGCATCGTTAGTTTGATGATTTTATTTTGCGATGTGTACGACATAAATATGTTTTTTGAAGCTGCCCTTGTCCGGCTGCTCGCTTACAAGCTGCGACCAGTAGTGGATCATTCCATTTAGCCGAATGTGGAAGTAGTTAGCGCATAACCCCTATTATTATGGCAAAGATGGAAAGTAATGTGATATTTTTCCAAGTGTTTGCTCACCTTGCACTCACAGGGTCAGGGCTTTTGTTAGTAGCAGGGTTAGTTGCACTGACGCTCAAAAACAAGATTGGACACCATTAAAACGCAAGGAAAAAGAAAGTATTTATACGTATAGCATGCTAACCCATAGAAGCACAAAGATCACGGAAATAATCATCTCCAAATGAACGGGATGTCAAGAGATCTAGTTCTCTGTATACATGGCTTTTATCGCGTGAGCTCTTGACTTCAGTTTAAACTCTGGACTCTCCTGTGAACTCCGCTGGCTGTTGTTAGATTTGTAAAAGTGTTTGTGAAAAAAAAAAGTGACACCACAGCATCTCACTATGATCATGTCTTTAACCTAACTTCAATATTAAATGCTGGAATAAACAGAGATTTTGAGTGCCAATAATGAACTGATCTTACAACAGTTGGGTGTTGCTTAATAAGAGTTGTCCCGGGCTCTTTGCAATAATGAATAAAATATGTTCACCATGTTTTCACATAATATTTTTTTACTGTACACCAGCCCCATGTTCCCAGGCTTGTGATTGTAAAATAAACCCAGAGTTAATGACGTTAAATGATGGAACCATCTGTGTTTGAGTTTTTGGAGTCAGTCATAATAAAAGTGCCAAATATTTAGTTATACATAGTTTAATCTGATGACTTAGTACAAGACAACCATCTGGAGAC
The DNA here is from genome assembly GCA_020698575.1 of Bostrychus sinensis. Classification (NCBI taxonomy): domain Eukaryota; kingdom Metazoa; phylum Chordata; class Actinopteri; order Gobiiformes; family Eleotridae; genus Bostrychus; species Bostrychus sinensis. The sequence continues at coordinate 37,939,939 of CM036243.1, read as the reverse complement.
CACAGGTGCAGAATCATTTTTTATTTTATTTAAAACTCTCTCCTTGTACCAATGTGTTAGACTGGCACATACTCTGGGCTTCAAAATTCTGCCAAAGATGTTGTTACAGTTGGTTTTAAGAAGCTTCAAAGACAAAAGACACAAGGAAAATGGAGATGCATAATAAAAAGTACAGATGTTGACTTTGACAAAGAGCCAGTGTCCTGATGCAGTGGCATAGCCTGACAAGCCACACTATAACATGTTTAGTCTGGGGACGGTCCATAGACAGAGCTCAAGCCTAAACTGCTTCCCCACGTAACAGACCAGCGCTCTGACCAATCACAGCAATGGACAAGGTGAGCTTTGTTAGCTACCAGCGGAGCCAGCTGCTATATTAGACTTTTGCCATAGCCGGTCGGCAAAACAGCAAATACATCCTTCTTTAAGACGAATGATTTGAGAGCTTCTTTCTGCTCCACTTTCAAAGAAAAACCCAAATCTAACTCTTCCCAAACTGATGCCAAGGCCGATTCAAACGAGCGCTGTTCGTTAGCCACAGCCATTGTAGTTGTTCTGCTCTGCACCGTCGCCATCGTGCTAAGCCCCGCCTACTCCACTCGCTACACAGAGCGTTGTGATTGGTCCGACGAAGCCCTGGGCGGAGCCAAGATTGGCCCCTATGGTGTGTTACTAGACCAACCTGCTAGGCAAAACATATTTTCTGCTGCTAGGGTGCGTCTAGATTTCTAGTCTAGCAGCGGCACTGATCATCAACTATGTGTCTTTACCATTGAGGAATTATTTTTTGACTCAATAAGCAACCAAAACAAAATACTGCGGAGTATAGGGATGGGACTCTTTGGTCCTCTCTCAAGTCGATTTGATTTCAACTCAAAGGCTGATGATTTGATTCAAACACAATGCATTGATGCAGAGCTATTTTGGTGCATGTCTACCTTAACTGAATGACAATCAACAAAGAAAAACAAGTAAACTATGAATTTATTTATTCAACATATTGTATTATAAACGTTGTTATTTTTAATTGTATATTCAATATTTGAAATGTTACTTGAAACAGTCTACTATGAAAACTAGTGAATGTTAGGGTAATGAGAGTAATTTATCAACAGCAGTCACACTGACTAGTACAGTCCATGGTTAGGTCAAGGTCAAGTTTATTTGTACAGCACATTTACAACAACAGTCGCTGCCCAAAGTGCTTCACATGCCCAACAAAGTGCAATACTTGGATAAATAATAAATAAAACAAGTAAAACAGGCATGTTAATACACTAAAAGCACACAATGATAGAATTAAATAAAACAATTAAGTACATAATAATAACAATCAAATGTCCAGCTCAGCTTGTGTTAAAAGCCAGTGCAAACAAATGGGTTTTTAATAAAGATTTAAAAATATTTAAAGATTGGGCTGTTCTAATACAAAGGGGCAGACTTTAGATGTAGTGTTTCTGCAGAACATTTACACTACTCATATATAACACATGTAATACAGATCAAACCCAGTTATTATACTTGTAGACTGCAGCATTTATGTGTGTGACAACAGAGTCTGCATTTAACATGGCTGCCTTTCTTTCTTACTGAGCACCGCATGACAGTGGTTCCTCATGTTGTGCTTAGTTTCCAAATCAAACCCACGTACGCGCGTACAGCAGGCTCCGTTAGCTTTTGCCAGAGGCAACTTTGCAAAAATTAACAGCCTTTATAAAACTCAGAGTTAGCTCTTCTGAATTGAATCAGCATTGTTTTAATGACACAAACAATGCAAAAGTAGCTCAGTTGGTAGGGCACATTGTACTGAGCAATTGCAGCTTACCTCAGGGTTGGGGGTTTGAGTCCAGACTCTGACCATGTACCATATTTTCCGGACTATAAGTTGCTCCGGAGTATAAGTCGCGCAAGCCAAAAAATGCATAATGAAGAAGAAAAAAACATATATAAGTCGCACTGGACTATAAGTCGCATTTTGGGGGGAAATTTATTTTACAAAATCCAACACCAAGAACAGACATTTCATCTTGAAAGGCAAGTTATAGTAATAATAGAATAGAGAACAACAGCTGAATAGGTGTGCGGTTTGCTAACGTAACACATTGATGGTTATTCAGCTACATGAAGCATAAACAACGAACTGAACAGGTGTCTCGTATGTTAACGTAATATATTAACAGTTATTCACATAACTATAGCATAAAGAACATAATATAACAAGTTCACCAAACTCACCATCTCACTCCTAATCGCTAAATCCTTTAAATTCTTCATCCTCGGTGTCGCTTCTGAACAACTCCGCCAACTCCGGAGGTAGACGAAGCGCCGCTTCCTCCTCTGCGTGGCTGTCGTCAGACTCAGCATCAGTTCCATTTCCAATTATTCCGCTCTTTCTCAGTTGTCTTTATAGCCTAAGTTGTTAGTGGTAATGTTTACATTTTAAATTGTCAGTGGTACAGGTGCAGCAGATGCTGGTACACAAGCCTAGAGCGCCCTCTAACCAACTCCTGAAATATTTTAATATATAAGTCACACCTGAGTATACGTCGCACCCCTAGCCAGACTATGAAAAAAAGTGCGACTTAAAGTCCAGAAAATACGGTACCTCTCTCCCTGCTTCCTCCTCTTCCCCATTCTAACAAGAAGCATGTTATAAAACCAGTCTTCATATTTAACTCCGAGCTTTTCTGGCATTGGGCCTGTGATGCTTCTAAGATCCTGAAGCTCCCTCTAAAACCACAAACCGCAGAACCCTGGACTTCTGCTGACTCTATAATAAAACCTCTCTCTCCACACAGGACTAACACACAGTAGTCTGTAACACAGCTGCAGTTACAGTCAATCCCAGGCTACACTGAGGCGTGGACTCCAGAACAACAGAGCGCTAACAACAGCAGTGTAAAACCAGGGTGAGGCAGCGGAGCGACGGGAAAACAAGCCGAGGCTCCACCGGGATAGGACCAGGAGGGAGAGAGCTGCTGTACTCACAGACCGAACAAAACACTTTGAGAGGGAGAAGAGACAGCGGTTTGGGCAAACTCAAGAGGGGAAGGCTTTATCATGGTTCAGTTTGAGTCTCAAAGCATTTTTTTAAAGATATATTTTCAGGTTTTGCCTTTTGATTGGATAGATATGGGGGGAGATGATGGGGAGATGGGGAATGAAATGGAGCAAAACTCCTCAGGAGGAAACTGAACTACCAGGTCAGTCACAGAGGCACCCTAAAAACATTTTTTTTTTTCCATGCCGCTAGAGAAAAAATGAATTATTACTGTAATCCAACTAAATCGGGACCTTTGAAACGCATGCAGCTGGACCCTTCTCCAGATCTGAGACAGGATCCTGGTCAGGAGTACACAGCTGGACCTTTCTCTAGATTTTGAGCCAGGATCTTGTTGAGGAGTACACAGCTGGAGGAGTAGCCTCTTGTGGGAGATTTGACACTGATAGGACAAACAGAAGACCCAGGTAAAATCCATTCGAGCACAGGAGTAACATGAAAACTCCAAAGGCCCAGTTGGGGAATCAAACCCAGGACCTTCTTGCTGTGAGGCGACAGTGCTAACCACAAACACCTGACTCTTGTGAAGTGAAGAAATCTTGTCACAAACTAGAACCAAGCTCCAAGAACCTGGCTCATTTCTGTTTTTTGTTTCTTGTTTTTTTTGGATTCCTTAAACCCTTTCTACCTCCTTCTCCAGGACCAAGCTCATCTCCATAGGTTTGCACTAAAAGGACTTGGCCTCTTCTTGACGAGTTAAAGATTAAAGTTCTTAATAAGGTTGCTTTGGATGGTCTCTAAGTTTAACAAGACGCTGTCGAGCTTGAAGCACAGATCATGTTCCTGGTTCCAGTGTGAAGCCTGAAAAAGGGCAGAGCTGCCACTAAACGACATCTGAGACAAAGATGAAACACAGAAAGAATAAAGAGAGAGAACTGTAAAAGTCAGAAAGGACAGCTCCTGAAGAGAGGGGTTGTTTGAGGATTTATCATTTCTACTTCTACTACAATTATAAATCTCTTTAAGCTTGGCGTGTCTCTGATTTGTTGTCATTAAAATATAGAAATGTCCCATCAATGGGCCGTCCAGTCCTGTCAGCCTCCAGAGACGTCACTGTTCACTCGTCAGTATGGCAGACACTGTTTAAAGAATCGTGTTTGAAAAATTAGCAGCACTTGAATTATTACGTTTACAGCTTGTACCAGGCCCAATGTTAATGATTTTAAATGATGCATCCATCTGTTTTTGAGTTCTTGGACTCAGTCGTAATAAATGTGCCTCTCAGAGTCCAAGTATTTAGTTATGGCTTTATCTGATGACTTAGTACAACACAACCATCTGGAGAGCACAGGTGACACTTCATTTTTAATTTTACTACCAATATATTAAACTGGCACTGGCTCTACTTTGGCTTGAAAAAAAAATCTACACATCCCGTTTAGGGAAAAACAAGCACTGGCTTCCAGAAACAATAATTATTAGTAATCTGAAACAAAGTCATAAGACAGAAGTAAAATGTGACTGATATTAGAAGTGTTGGCCTCAGTTACAAAAAAAAAAAAAAAAAATCAGTGTTGCATTAATCATAGGATTGTGTTGGAGGAATTATGGTTGCCTTACTGGAACAGCACCTACTCTCTCTGAACACTGTGAATGTAAAGGTTGGTTTTAGACAAATAGTGCTGACTAACCCCAAATTTACAGCGAGAACGGCATAAGGATGTCTCAGCAGCAAGTTTATGCTACGTAACCTGACAAAAGCCAGATTGATATAACGTTAGCAACTCTTTGCTAACGTTATCTCAGTCTGGAATGGCTCCTGTTGAAAACGTTTCTGAAAGGGCGGGATATTTAGTAGAATACTGGGAGGTGATTGGATAAAGCACCAGCTCCGTAGCTAAACAACAAACTGCTATGACGAAAGACGTTTTTAGAAGATTTTAGCTGTTTTTGTAAATTTATAGCAGCATACGTTATGTTTCTCTGCATTGCTGTGTTGATAATAAGCATCTACAAACCTAAAACTCGCCCCCTCACAGCCGCACTGCCACACCATTGGCCCAGACCCAAACAGAGCAGCGAGAGCCTGACAAGATGGATTTTGTGAGTTTATGAACTCAGAAATGCTGAGCAAGGTAAGGTTTTACGTGTGTGTGTTTAATAGTGTCAATTTACACCGAGGGCCTCAGAGCTGCTGCTCCTCCTCTGTTTTACAGACCACTCACCGTCCAAACACAAAGCTGTGGACACTGAGCCCCAGGCCTTCAACTTCTGCATGTTGCCGTTAAAAAAAAAAGGCTGTAAATTAGAAAATATTTCTCCCTCTCAATTGAAAACTTCTCAATGTGCGATGTTTACATTGCATTAGTGAGCCTTTATTTAGAAAGTGTAGCAGAAGTCTATTTTGACACTTGGTGCCTGTTTCCTGTGTTTGCACAGCTGAGCTGTAGCCAGCGTCGCATAGATGCTCGAAAAATAGAAGTTAGGTTTGAAATGTCTTTGTTACTGAGCAGAACACTTGTGTCTTTGTTATGATCCTGGTTTACACACAGCGCCTGTGTAAAATGTATATGTACAGTGTATGTCTAACTCATCTGGTCCTCAAGGATCTATTGTTGTCATGTAGGTATCTGTTTGGTCTTTCTTGCATTTTGATTATTTTTCTAGTCAAAATAAATTCCTCTTAAAATTAAAAACACTAAACATTTCAGTTTGGTTCCATCTTAGAGGCCTATTGTTCACAAAATTTACTTGTGAGTGTGCTCTCATGTTGATCTATTTCTAACCCCTACACCATCCCAGTCTGGATTTGCATACTGTATGTTGCACATGAATTATTTTGTGGCCCTGCACCAGTGATACTTACAGCTCCACAGTGAGTGAAGTGATCTGATGCACCCGCATACTCAAACAGCAGTATATCTCCAGCCCCTGTGACGAAGTACTGCAGTTATAGGAGTTATCAGGAGCGGAGGACCGTTAGTATGTAAATGACATGGACACACGGAGCATAAGCACAGATCAGTGACAGAGTTTACTGCCGAAAAAGCCCATTTGTTTTCTCTTTAAGGCACTATTATTACTATGTCATGACTCATTTCTCTGTTTGTATAAATGTAACTGTGATTGGTGGTTGCTGGGGGTGGTTCGGCCAATCAGAGCCAAGTATTCTGACAGTACATCTCTCCAGATGGCTCAGTGCAGGGGAACATCTGGACAAACAGCAGCAGCAGCAGATCCGTATAGAGATATGAAGGGTATAATGAAAAATATGATGAGGTTATGATGATTATGTTAAAGCAACACCGGGTCACTTTACAGCATCTGCACAAACTACTACTGCGACTGCTACAGCACTGTTGTGTCCCAGTGTATTTATAAGTGATATAAGTTCACTTTGTTCGACATCACCCACGGTCGCGTCCCTCGCTGGGGCAGGCCGTGGTTGATTTTGGGCACAGAGGCTTCAGGAGTGGGTCCAGGTCTCTGCTGTGAATAAAGCAAACTCACCACAACAACAGCGACTGCTTCATCTACTGCTATTCATTCTTCTTCTGCTTCCAAGTGTGCAGTGATTTACACATTTGTTTGGCAACATGTCCTGCAACCCTGTCCGTTTATTTGGGCTTGGGACTGGCAAAAAAAAAAAAAAAAAAAAAAAAAAAAGTATACTGACTAGTGACCCCTTGTGGCTGGATTGGTTAACAATAACGTATTATTCTCCCTCCTGTGTCCAACTTTTAACAGTCTCCTGACACATTTTTCTCTCCCTACACTCCTATATTCTTACTTCCAGTACCTCCCTCCTCTTTTCTCTCTCCTCTCTCCTATTTTCTGCTCTCTACCCCCCCCCATCTTTCTCTCTCTCTCTCTCTCTCTCTGCTCACTTGTCCTCACTTCTCTCCTCTCTTCTTTCCTCTCTCCTCTCCCTCTTTCCTCTCTTGTCCTCTCCTTTCTGTTCTCTCCTCTCATATCTCCTCTCTTCTCCTCTTCTTTCTCTCCTCTCTCTTCTCTTGACCTCTCACTCCTCTCTTGTCCTCTCCTCTCTTCTCTCTTATCTCCTCTCTCCCCTCTCTTCTTTCCTCTCTCCTCTGTCTCCTCTTCCCTCTCCTCTCCTCACTTCTCTCACTCCTCTCCACTCCTTTCTCCTCTCCTTTTTCTTCGCCTTTCTCCTCTCCACTCTCTACTTTCTTCTCTCCTCTCTCTTCCCTCGCTTCTCCTCTCTCTTCTCTGTCTCCTCTCTTTCCTCTCTTCTCTGCTCTTCCTCTCTCCTTTCTGCTCTCTCTTCTCCTATCTCCTCTCTTCTCCTCGATTTTCTCTCTTGTCCTCCTCGCTCTTTGCTCTCTCCTCCCATATCTTTTCTCCCCTGTCCTTTCTGCTCTCTTTTCTCCTCTCTCTTCTCTCCTCTCCTCACGTCTCTCCTCTCTTGCCCTCCTCTCTCTCCTCTGCTCTTCTTCTTTCACAGAGGAAGTCCTTAAATATTGCAGTAGCTCGTCCGTCTCTGTGGCAGCCGCTCTGGATCCCTCAGGAGTGTCTCTCTCAGGTTATAATGAGATTAACATGGCTAACACTCACCTCTCCGTGTCTCTGCCAAAAGCCAAATCCCAGCACTTCTCACAGATGAAACCTGGAAATGTGGCTCAGATTCATGGAAAAGCTGCGGGAATTCTCTCTGCTGGGATTTTACACAATTTAAGGAAAGTACATGTGTGGATATGAATGGGTTTCTCTGCAAATGCACCGATAATAAGATTTTTTTTTCCAATTAGGCCCGAGCCAGCCACAGCCGGCGAGGGCCAGTTGTTATTGAAGGCGTCAAAAAAACAAATCTGACCCCCTGAACATTACCGAAAAGTCCCTGGAAATGGGGAAAATACATTGCGCCTGAGGAAGTCAATCACCAACTTTTTCTCAACGTAGAAAAATGAAACTTGGCAGAAACATAGAACATGTCAGGACAAGAAAAAATATATTATGGCCCTGCCCTTAACCCAACAGGAAGTTAGCCATATTAGGCAGAACCTGGGGACTACAAAATAATACCTCTCATACTTTTAATATCTCATCCTAGGGTTTTCATTTAAAAGACTCCAAACTCAGTCAAAATCACCAAGACACTGTGCGGTCAAAAGTTAAAATTTTTTTTATGAAATCTTACACGTGGCTTTGACGAGCCTGCAACGAATCGGACATTTTGAGAAATATAAAAACGTGCACACAAAACAAAGCTTTTTTTTTTTTTTTTTTGATAAATGAATGAGAGCAGACTGGATGTAGAGAGCTTGTTGGTGATTGGTCAGTGCAGTGTCAGTGGGCGGGGGTTTGTGGAAGAGGCGGAGGTTTGCAGGACTGAGCGTTCTGATGCCTCAGAAACTCTGCGCCAGATAATACAGAGTTACTCAAACAGGTGTGAATGAAACAAAACAAAACAAAAAAACTCCAGGTCTGTTTTTGACGAGGGAAAAACATTATAACATGGAAGAAAGAAGGGAAAAGTCTGCTTTAATTAAATCTGGAATTTTTAAAACATCTGTTTTTTGTTTTTTTTATACTAGAATTAAGCCACTGCAGAAGCCAATTCTTGCTCTAAACTTGACAAAATAGTTTAGTAGTGTACATAAAAATATTGTGGAAATTAATCTGAAAATAGTTAAAATATAGAAACAATATAAGTTAAGAAGAAGGACGCAGTACTCAGTTTGTCCTCTCTGTGTGTCTCAGTTTGTATTGTCTCAGATTAAATGATGATTAAATTATTAGTAGATGCTCATTATGAACTCATATCTTCAGTGGATATAATGAATTGTAGCTGCAGTAAATGAAGGCTCCATGTTCCTCTGTGTGTACTCTCAGTTCTTCAGAGCCACTCGTCTCTTTGTCTCCCAGTCTCCCGCCGTCTTTAGTGAAAAGTCGTTAATGAGTTTGACAAAGTCTAACGAAGACGACAGCTGTGAATGAATCTGAGGCACACAGATAAGCACCAGACACACAAAAAACTCCTCTCTCAGACACCTGACAATTATTATATTCAGAACTTCTAAATACATATGTCAACGTACAGACTGTGTGCTGTGGAAAACTCAGCCATAGTCTGTGTTATTTGTTTTTTTGTTTCTGCTACTTTAAGGAGATATATTGTGCTTTTATTTTTATTTTTAAACCGGCCTTGGTCTCCTCTAGAACAGCAGCACATTGTACAGACTTTAAAAACATTATGTGACTATAAGAAAACATTTTTAATAAGCACTCTACTGGTGCCTTAAAGAAACAGATGAAGATACCAGCAGAGGGCAGCAGAGCTGTTTTTTTTAACATAAACATAGAAAAAAAGCTGTTTACTTCCTTAAACTTTTTGTATGATGCCATTTTTCTCCAAAACTAAAAATGTCTGAGAAATCAGTGGAAACAAAGCTGTACACCTTTTTTTTTAATAAATAAATGAGAGCACACTGAATGTAGAGCGCTTGTTGTTGATTGGTCATTGCTTCCTGGAGTGGGCGGGGTTTGTGGGAGAGCCAACCAGGTGTTCTGAGGCATCAGAAACTCAACGCCAGTGAATGCAGGGTTACTCAAACACGTGTGGATGAAGCAAAACACAACTCCAGCTCTGTTTTTGATGAGGAACATTATAACATGGTAGAAAGAATGATAGAAAACATAATATAGTTCTTTTAAATTGCAATGTCATAAGTTACACATTATTTTCTAAGATGTTTCAAATTGGTTAGACGTGGTGTACCTTGACCTGGATGAGTGAGAGCCTTCTTCATATAAACCTTCATATAAAACCAGGACAAAGCCTATATTTACAACTGTACGAGGCCATAAAGTGGGTCAGAATACTGTTTGTGATGACCTGGTAACACCGAAATAACATGACGCAGTACAGGCCTCCAACTGTTTCTAACAACTGCAGTTTCTTCTTCTTTGTTACAGTTACAGATGAAAATATTAATCTTAAAAGCTCCCATACTCTTTCTGAAACAGCGTTGGACTCCTTTGCATTAGTATTTCAGGTTTTATAACTTAAAATAATGTATCCGTGGAGGAACTTTTACTTTGACTTAGCAGAGAACGTTTGGATTAGGTGTCTGTCGCCCCTTAAAATGGCTAATTAGCATGGCTATTAGCAACATGAGGCTAACAGATAGATTTCTGAGCTGACTGCTTTGTAGTGACGGAGGTTTAAGGCTGAAATGATCAGAATGAGTCCGGTGACGGTGTCTGGGCTTTAGAGACGCTCAGGAGCACTTCCTGGTTTCACGCGTCTTTGTAGAGCTGTGAGACCGAGCGTTTTCAGCTCTTGAGAAGGGTAACGCCTCAGCATACAGGATTACTCAAACAAAATACTACGTCAGGTCTGTTTTCGAGGAGGAAACATTATAACTTGGTTAAAAGCTCAAATTTAGCAGAATACGGAAGCTTTAAGTAACTTTATGGAACTGGATGTTAGCATATTTGGATCAATCCTAGTTTATGGAGTATGAAATATTACATTTGTTGGTTGATAGTAATGCAACTGGCCTCACAGGTACAGGTAATATTGCCAAAGAGTGTTTAATTAAAGACCAACAAACTACACCTGCTCAGAGGACAAGGAGACAGAAGAGATACATGACTCTCTAAATGCATTTTATCCATTACAACTGATTGCTTTGATTGCTGCTAAATAGTCAGATGTAATGTACCATTATGCCGAAAGCCTGATTAATGGTTTGCACCGTTTTGATTTAATGTTCGCACTTTGTATGCAGTGTGTAATGTACAACAAAATACAAGAACAGTACTATATTTGAGAGAGATTGATTTGGCAATAAGAGATTTTTTTCCCCCACAGGAGCCATGATTGAAGTGCAACATTCACTTACACATAAACTTTCAGGCCCAACACTCAGCTCCACAAGTCCGTTAAATGTCTGAGTTAATAGTCCATGCCTCCTTGATTTTATATCTCGCAAGATGCCATTTGTGGCACTAAAATAAACATGAGCATCCATCGCCCGCCTCAGTTTAGCCCCTTTACAGTAGAAATCTCCCTGCCTCTGCTGTCAGACTCCACTGGTCTCTGTCGGATCTCTCTCTGTGAAGAGCCCTGTCAAACTCAAGACTTATTATCAGCTCCACGCCTCGCCCGAGACCAAGACTGTCTGTGACTGTCTGAGGGTCAGAGCTGTCCCAGAGCTCAACGTTTAGAGGGGATATCAAACCTTTTGCAAGATTTATCCCAATGGTTTTATTAAAGTGACCAAAGCATTTCTACATAGCAGCCTTATGTTCCTGAAGGCCACATAGCATTAGAAATACACAGTACATACTCAGCATGATAAGATTTATGTTTAAACACTCTTTTGCACACACAGTAATGTGTTCTTCTGAATCTGCTTCGTAGTAGCTGCGGCTCGGAGGCTTGCTCCAAACACAATTTCACTGTACTTTTTGTGCATGTGACAATGAACTTATCTATCTATGGGAGTGCGCTGATAAATCAGTCTGAGACCAGGTCAACTTTTCTTCTGATGCCAGGGGCCAACAGCATTCACATACAGATTGACCACCGGACAAAAACATCGTTCTTGCTCCTTCCCTGACACGAGTCTCTAAGATGGAAAGCCCTTACTTCTATCTTTCATGTTTGGACAACCTTTGGGATTCCACCTGGATGATGGTTGTAGTGATGGGCAGTCCGGCTCTTTTCGAAGATTCAGTTCTTTTGACATGGCTCCTGTAGAAGAGCTGGCTCCCAAATGGCTCTCTTTTTAGTATGACTTGAAGCATTAGCCTAAATAAAGCATTGCAGCTTTATTTAGACTTAATTTAGCAATTATGAATTGTTTGTGTGTTGGTGAACCATTGACCAGAGCCTGTGGAGTTCATGGGAAAGTAGCAAATTCTCACTGGAAGTCATGAGTTCATGTAACAACCATACACATACAGAAGCTACACTTAAACAAAAGCCACATTTGCCTTCCTGACCATGATCTCCCGTTCATTTGGAGATTAGTTCTGTGACTTTTGTCCTTCTACCATGGATAAAAAAGGTCTTTTTCTTACGTTTAATGGTGCCCAATCTTGTTTGTGACCCCGTGTCTCCAGGTAAGCCGTAATGTTTACATAATGATGTGGCTGAGAGACTGCACATGTTTTTCTTTTCTTGTTTTTTTTGTATTTAATGGATAATCTTCACTGGTCTCAGGTCTGACTTCCTGTCTGGCTCAATCTGCTTCATGCATTAAAAATCGACTCCTTGCATATTTCTGCTGTAGATCCAGACACATACTGCAACACAGCCAGTGTGAGCGCACTGACTGGCGTCTGTTTGTTATAAAAGTTGTACAAGACACCTTAGTATTTGAGCTATTATAATTTCATCTTCCCTTTTAATTCAAGTAACAACAAAAAAGTCTTCATAAAATGTTTTTTTTTTTCCATTGCAACCATGTTCATGCACCAGTATCTATGCAGCAACCAGCTACAATATCTGACAAACTTACTCTGACAATGCAACAGGAGCAGTGTCTTACCTTTGCTGTTGTCGAGTTAAGATTTCAATCCAAAAGTAAGAAGGCGGTCGACTCTTGCCCAATTAGATTTGTTCTTCCTAAGTTACTAGTCCAAATATTTTCAGGTTTCACAGTATTTTTTGGGGGTAAAGTCCCAAATCCAAAGGTCCAAATCCAAGAATCCTCCTGAATCCTCCTTAAACTGCAGCAGACGTCAGCGGTCAATCTGAGGAGACACAGAGAAAATACAGCTGTGAATGAAAAATGTTTGATTAGAATTGAAAATATGATTCAGTTTTGGTGAGAGCTGGACATGAAGACAGACACAATCAATGTGTGATTTAACCGAAGCAGACAACAGCTCAGAAAATATGTCGGCTCAATACTTCTGAGTGGATATGAGAGGTTAAAGACAACAAACAAAAGATTTTTTGTTGAACCCGCAGAGAAGTGCTCCCTGAAGCTCAACAATGGGAGCGTCTCAGAAACACAGAGTTACCTGTGAGGAATAAAATATCCTGGGACGTCCTGGAGCATCCTTCCCAGTCTCCAGATTTAAATCCCATTGGAAAATCTTTGGGGGGATTTAAAGAAGGAAGCAGCAGCAGCACAGAGGCCATCAAACATCACCGAGCTGAGGCTTTTTCAGGTCAAGAATTGGCAAAGATTGGACTCGAGAGGTGTCAGAAGCTCGTTAGCAGTGACCCAGAACATTTGTTAGAAGTGATAAAAGTGAAAAGACGCTCCACAAAGTCCTGGAGATAAGAGCTGAATGATAACTGCCAATGAGCCTGAGTTAAAAGAGGCACATTTTTCATTTGGGCTTCAGAGTTGAGTCAAAGTAACTCAGATATGGAACAATAAGACGTTTTGTCATTTATTGTCATTATCTTTTATTCACACCATTATAAAATCTCAGGAGGTGGGGAGGTTGGACTTTTCTGATTGCATCTGTAGATTGTGTCATTTAAATTAATACAAACAGCATCTATTTCTAATGGACACTTTAAAACATGTTTAAATTGTTTATAACATTAGGAAAAGGTGAGCTGCACAGGAGCCAGCTGCTGCAGCGTAACAGCATAATCCAGACAGATGTGAATTTTCTCAAAACATGCTTTCACTCTACAAACAAACCCGACCATGGACCGAGACAGAGACCACCTCTTTTTGCCAAACCAAAGACCAGCTGTTTGGTGTTAACCACAGGAGCTGTTCCACCTGAGGATTTGGTCCGAACCAATTGATTATTCATTTCAGATGCATTGTTCTGGTCCATAGCAACAAATAAAACATAAAAAAGGTAAAAAGACAATTAGTTCATGAAGTTTGTGTACAGTCTCTTAATCCAGTGCTTCCTTGGAGCAGATGAGTTTCTATATCTGCCCAGTTCTCTTTAGAGTTCATCTATATGCACACAAAAAAGGCAGAATTATTTAGTATAAGCAGAATGAGCAAAAAGGGCAAAATTTGCAGAAGGAAAGGCAGAAAATATGAATTTGCAGAAGGATGGCCTAAAATGGCAGAATTTTGAAAAACTGTAAAAGGCAGAATTCTTTAACAGAAGCAGAATAAGCAGAATGACCAAAAAGGGCAGAATTTACAGAAGGAAAGGCAAAAAATCTAAATTTGCAGAAGAAAAGGCAGAAAATATGAATTTGCAGAAGGATGGCCTGAAATGGCAGAATTTGGAAAAACTGTAAAAGGCAGAATTCTTTAGCAGAAGCAGAATAAGCAGAATGACCAAAAAGGGCAGAATTTACAGAAGGAAAGGCAAAAAATCTAAATTTGCAGAAGGAAAGGCAGAAAATATGAATTTGCAGAAAGATGGCCTAAAACGTCAGAATTTGCAAAAACTGTAAAAGGCAGAATTATTGGTAAAAGCTGCAGAAGCAGAATAAGCAGAAGGAGGTTAAAAGTGTAGAAAAAGTTGAAAAAGCAAAAGCAAATCGAGAAAATGCAGAATGGGGCAGAATGGCATAATGTGGCAGGTGGCACAATAGAATTGAATACAGGGAACATGGCCTAGGGAGAGAAGTCCAGCTTGTCGACCGCCATTACTAACATGAAAAGGCATTGACAAGAGACTGTCCCATTTAAGTTGCAGCAGTCGATTTGCACACACTATATTTCCAAAAGTATAAGCTCACCTGCCTTTACACGCATTTGAACTTAAAAGTGACATCCCATAATAACAAAACATTGTGCAGCTCTTTTCATTGATCTTTCAAAAGCCTTTGATACTGTTGATCATCTTATTCTGGAACAAAGATTAATTGCAAATGGACGATCATCTCAAGCAACACACTGGTGTAGGAACGATCTCAGGAAGACGGCTCCTCATCCGACACGCTCAGTATCCACAGGGGTGTGCCACAGGGGTCAGTTCTGGGTCCCTTACTTTTCATTTTGTACATAAATAAAATCAGTCATAACATACTTTCATTTTTATGCTGACGATAGCGTAATGTACAGTGTGGCATCTACTCCACCTGATGCCCTTCAGCAGTTACAGATTGCTTTTGACATATTTCAAAGGAAACTCCAAGACTTAAAGCTTACCTTAAACGCTGACAAAACAAAATCAACGTTATTTTCAAATGTCAAAACACTCCCCTCAGATCTTCCTCGAATCTCTACTTTACATGGTGCTCAAATCAAGAAATCGACTTTCATTCGCGTTTCACTTACAGCAATTAACTCAAAAACTGAGCGTGAAATTAGGCTTCTTTTTTAGGATTAGGCCCTGTCTTTCTTTTGAGGCTAGGAAGAGGTTTGTAGAAGCCACATTTACGTCGGTGTTGGACTATGGTGACGTGGTTTATATAAATGCTTCTGCACAGAGTCCTAACCCTAACCCATGGTGCCCTGAGGTTTATCACTGGTCTCAATGTATTCTTGGTCTGCTCCCGTTTTATCTGCAAAAGCATGGAGTTCAGAAAAGTTTTGTTGCCTGCAGCCTGCGCTCACAGGATTTGCTTTTGTTGTGAATTCCCAGAGTGAAGTCTGAGTTTGGTAAGAAAGCTTTTCAGTTTTGTGCTCCTTCGGCATGGAACTTTTTACAAAATGATTTGAAGTTAGCCCTGTAGCACCCTCTGTTGCAGCATATAATTCAAAGCTCATGGCAAAAAAGTAGGAGTCTTTTTTTAAATGTATTAACTAATTCATGAATGCTGCTTACCAAAAATATTGACACATTTTTGTTCTTACCCATCCCCGTTGACTAAAATTTAGCACGGATGATTTTTTTCCAACAAATATTTCTATGTCTGGGTTCTACGGGAGCTGGCCTCCTTAGAATCTTTTAAACTGATTTTAAAAAACAGAGATCAGGAATCCTCAGGGTGTAATTGTTTTAACTATTTTTGAATTGTGTTGATTGTATTGTATGTATGTTTTTATCTGTTTTGAAACTGTAGTTTTGTGACCTCTTGGCCAGGACGCTCTTGAAAAAGAGATTTTTAATCTCAATGAGACTTTTTCCCGGTTAAATAAAAGTTAAATAATAATAATAATAATAATCCATAGGGTTTAATACGACATCAGTCCACCCTTTGCATCTCTCTACGTCAGACATCAGAAGTCCTGGCTCTCAGTCTTGGCTCTAATTCATCCCAAAGGAGTTCTGTCAGGTTGAGGTCAGGACTCTGTGCAGGTTCAGTCAAGTTCTTCCTCACCAAACTCACTCATCCAGGTCTTTATGGGCCGTGCGTTGTTGGAACAGGAAGTGGCCGTCCCCAAACTGTTCCCACAAAGCTGGGAATTGTCCCAAATCTCTTGGTGCTGAAGCTTTCAGAGTTCCTTTCACTGGAACTAAGCTCCTGAAAACAACCCCACACCATGATCCACATTCACTTATTTGGTTGGTGAGTGAATACTTTTGTAAATATAGCGTACAAGAAGATTAAAATTCTAACAAAACATATTGGCACACCTCTACTCACTGATTTAATGAAAAGTTTTTGTGATTTACTCTATTGAATTTCTTAGTGGCATCAATAAAGCACAAGAATGCAGCTAAATTCAAACTTTAGTATTTCCCAACAATTTCTTTAAACTCATATAAACACACATCTGTACTGTGCTTCTTTTTAAACTGGTTACTGCTTGATTGTATGTACAGTTCTAACTTTGTATACAATATAAACCAAAAAAAAAAACAAAGTCCAAAACACACGAAAGCCCTCTAAAACATGGAAACACCGCATCATACTGTATACTAACTTTATTCCATATTTTCACTGGTGTCATGTAAGAATTGGATTGATGAACAGTCTTAGCAATTTCTGACACAACCCTCTCCATTTGTCAGGGCTTGGGACTGACACAAAGAGTACACTGGCTTGTGACTTCCTTAGACTGGATTTAATTTAGAATACTTTATAAGGCATTCTAAAAAACTCTCGCCCTAAACCATTCAGCCCTCACCCGAACCCTAAACTCTAACATTAGAGATTAAAAATAGATCCTAAAATCTAGTTTGAATATAAAAGATGTTATTAAAAACCAGCCAAAAATAAAATAACAACAACAACAACAACATCTGACTACTTTACAGTCACGTTGTTTTTAGTTTTCAGTGTTTTAAAGCTTGAAGAATACTTGAAAATGGTTGCTTTGTCCTAATCTTAAAGTAACGAAACATACATTTTACACTTTGCCTAAATAGCACTAGACATTCCATACAATGCCTCGGCGGTGTTGCCAGATTGGGCTGGTTTCTGCCCAGTTGGAGTACTTTTGAACAAATTGGGCTGGAAAAAAATAGCATTTTTTTTTGGTAAATTTTGGGCTGCTTTTCACAACATTTGGTATAAATTCTAAAAAACGGCTGTGTCCTCCCACTCATGTCATTAGTTCGTCTGTTTTAAAATAAATGATTTGTGTTTGGTTGCTCACATTTCAAGCTTTTTGTGGTTTAGTCGTCTGATTGCAGTCTTTGTGATGAACCTGTTTGTGTTCGTTTTTTTAGTGCTGCTGTTAAGTTTTGTGTTATCTCCTACATATTACAGTTTTAACATTTAGAGTGGTTGTTATTTAGGCTGCTTTTTATTGTGTTGGGCAGGTTTTGAGTTCTGTTTGGGCTGGAAGCTGTCAGTGAGATCTGGCAACCTTGTGCCTAGGCAAAGTCAGTAATAAACCACTTACCTCCGCCAAGCCATAGGATCAGTCACCTGACAACAACCTAAACATTATCATCATGGTGTTATTTTGTAATTATTTGCCCATGAGTCTGGGCAGTATTTGTTAGAAGTTAGAGTTAGCAGCTGTGATGGCAAAATTAGCCCCATCTCGCAATAGTAGAGAATCCTTTATAAAATTCCTGGATCCAGATGGTGATCAGGATCACCCCCAAAATGTAATCACTTGTTCCTTATTCTATTATCTGACATTTCCTGAAAATGTCATCAAAATCCATCCATACATTTTTGAGTTATGTTGTTAACAAACAAACAAACAAACAAACAAACAAACAAACAAACAAACAAACAAACAGATAAGCTCTCCCTTGGCGTCTGGCGGAGGTAATAAGTTTTCTACTTTGTCTAAAAACTAAAAATGCCTAAAAATAATCACAGTTATTCCTCTGTTCCTCTCTCCTCCTCTCTCCTCCTCTCTGTTCCTCTCTCCTCCTCTCTGTTCCTCTCTGTTCCTCTCTCCTCCTCTCTCCTCCTCTCTGCTCCTCTCTGTTCCTCTCTTCTCCTCTCTCCTCCTCTCTGTTCCTCTCTGTTCCTCTCTCCTCCTCTCTCCTCCTCTCTGCTCCTCTCTGTTCCTCTCTTCTCCTCTCTCCTCCTCTCTGTTCCTCTCTGTTCCTCTCTGCTCCTCTCTGTTCCTCTTTCCTCCTCTCTGCTTCTCTCTGCTCTTCTCTGCTCCTCTCTGTTCCTTTCTGTTCCTCTCTCCTCCTCTCTGTTCCTCTCTGCTCCTCTCTCCTCCTCTCTGCTCCTCTCTGCTCCTCTCTGCTCCTCTCTGTTCCTCTCTTCTCCTCTCTCCTCCTCTCTGTTCCTCTCTGTTCCTCTCTGCTCCTCTCTGTTCCTCTCTCCTCCTCTCTGCTTCTCTCTGCTCTTCTCTGCTCCTCTCTGTTCCTCTCTGTTCCTCTCTCCTCCTCTCTGTTCCTCTCTGCTCCTCTCTGCTTCTCTGCTCTTCTCTGCTCCTTTCTGTTTCTCTCTGTTCCTCTCTGCTCCTCTCTCCTCCTCTCTGTTCCTCTCTCCTCCTCTCTCCTCCTCTCTGTTCCTCTCTGCTCCTCTCTGTTCCTCTCTGTTCCTCTCTGCTCCTCTCTGTTCCTCTCTCCTCCTCTCTGCTTCTCTCTGCTCTTCTCTGCTCCTCTCTGTTCCTCTCTGTTCCTCTCTCCTCCTCTCTGTTCCTCTCTGCTCCTCTCTGCTTCTCTGCTCTTCTCTGCTCCTTTCTGTTTCTCTCTGCTCCTCTCTGCTCCTCTCTGTTCCTCTCTTCTCCTCTCTCCTCCTCTCTGTTCCTCTCTGTTCCTCTCTGCTCCTCTCTGTTCCTCTCTCCTCCTCTCTGCTTCTCTCTGCTCCTCTCTGCTCCTCTCTGTTCCTCTCTGTTCCTCTCTGCTCCTCTCTGTTCCTCTCTGCTCCTCTCTGCTCCTCTCTGCTCCTCTCTGTTCCTCTCTGTTCCTCTCTGCTCCTCTCTGCTCCTCTCTGTTCCTCTCTTCTCCTCTCTCCTCCTCTCTGTTCCTCTCTGTTCCTCTCTGCTCCTCTCTGTTCCTCTCTCCTCCTCTCTGCTTCTCTCTGCTCTTCTCTGCTCCTCTCTGTTCCTCTCTGTTCCTCTCTCCTCCTCTCTGTTCCTCTCTGCTCCTCTCTGCTTCTCTGCTCTTCTCTGCTCCTTTCTGTTTCTCTCTGTTCCTCTCTGCTCCTCTCTCCTCCTCTCTGTTCCTCTCTGCTCCTCTCTCCTCCTCTCTGTTCCTCTCTCCTCCTCTCTCCTCCTCTCTGTTCCTCTCTGCTCTTCTCTGCTCCTCTCTGTTCCTCTCTGTTCCTCTCTGCTCCTCTCTGTTCCTCTCTGCTTCTCCCTGTTCCTCTCTGCTTCTCTCTGCTCCTCTCTGCTTCTCCCTGTTCCTCTCTGCTTCTCTCTGCTCCTCTCTCCTCCTCTCTGCTCCTCTCTCCTCCTCTCTGCTTCTCTCTCCTCCTCTCTGCTCCTCTCTGCTCCTCTCTGTTCCTTTCTGCTTCTCTCTGTTCCTCTCTGCTTCTCCCTGTTCCTCTCTGCTTCTCTCTGCTCCTCTCTGCTTCTCTCTGCTCCTCTCTCCTCCTCTCTGTTCCTCTCTGCTCCTCTCTGCTCCTCTCTGTTCCTCTCTGCTCCTCTCTGCTCCTCTCTGCTCCTCTCTGTTCCTCTCTTCTCCTCTCTGCTTCTCCCTGTTCCTCTCTGCTTCTCTCTGCTCCTCTCTGCTTCTCCCTGTTCCTCTCTGCTTCTCTCTGCTCCTCTCTGCTTCTCCCTGTTCCTCTCTGCTTCTCTCTGCTCCTCTCTCCTCCTCTCTGCTCCTCTCTCCTCCTCTCTGCTTCTTTCTCCTCCTCTCTGCTCCTCTCTGCTCCTCTCTGTTCCTCTCTGCTTCTCTCTGCTTCTTCCTGTTCCTCTCTGCTTCTCTCTGCTCCTCTCTGCTTCTCTCTGCTTCTCTCTGCTCCTCTCTGCTTCTCTCTGCTTCTCTCTGCTCCTCTCTGCTTCTCCCTGTTCCTCTCTGCTTCTCTCTGCTCCTCTCTGCTTCTCTCTGCTCCTCTCTCCTCCTCTCTGCTTCTCTCTGCTTCTCTCTGCTCCTCTCTGCTTCTCCCTGTTCCTCTCTGCTTCTCTCTGCTCCTCTCTGTTCCTTTCTGCTCCTCTCTGTTCCTCTCTGCTCCTCTCTGTTCCTCTCTGCTCCTCTCTGCTCCTCTCTGCTCCTCTCTGTTCCTCTCTTCTCCTCTCTGCTTCTCCCTGTTCCTCTCTGCTTCTCTCTGCTCCTCTCTCCTCCTCTCTGTTCCTCTCTGCTCCTCTCTGCTCCTCTCTGCTCCTCTCTGTTCCTCTCTGCTCCTCTCTGCTCCTCTCTGCTCCTCTCTGTTCCTCTCTTCTCCTCTCTGCTTCTCCCTGTTCCTCTCTGCTTCTCTCTGCTCCTCTCTGCTTCTCCCTGTTCCTCTCTGCTTCTCTCTGCTCCTCTCTGCTTCTCCCTGTTCCTCTCTGCTTCTCTCTGCTCCTCTCTCCTCCTCTCTGCTCCTCTCTCCTCCTCTCTGCTTCTTTCTCCTCCTCTCTGCTCCTCTCTGCTCCTCTCTGTTCCTCTCTGCTTCTCTCTGCTTCTTCCTGTTCCTCTCTGCTTCTCTCTGCTCCTCTCTGCTTCTCTCTGCTTCTCTCTGCTCCTCTCTGCTTCTCTCTGCTTCTCTCTGCTCCTCTCTGCTTCTCCCTGTTCCTCTCTGCTTCTCTCTGCTCCTCTCTGCTTCTCTCTGCTCCTCTCTCCTCCTCTCTGCTTCTCTCTGCTTCTCTCTGCTCCTCTCTGCTTCTCCCTGTTCCTCTCTGCTTCTCTCTGCTCCTCTCTGTTCCTTTCTGCTCCTCTCTGTTCCTCTCTGCTCCTCTCTGTTCCTCTCTGCTTCTCTCTGCTTCTCTCTGCTCCTCTCTGCTCCTCTCTGCTTCTCTCTGCTTCTCCCTGTTCCTCTCTGCTTCTCTCTGCTCCTCTCTGCTTCTCTCTGCTTCTCTCTGCTCCTCTCTGCTTCTCCCTGTTCCTCTCTGCTTCTCTCTGCTCCTCTCTGCTTCTCTCTGCTCCTCTCTCCTCCTCTCTACTTCTCTCTCCTCCTCTCTGCTTCTCTCTGCTCCTCTCTGTTCTTTTCTGCTCCTCTCTGCTCCTCTCTGTTCCTCTCTGCTCCTCTCTGTTCCTTTCTGCTCCTCTCTGCTTCTCTCTGCTCCTCTCTGTTCCTCTCTGCTTCTCCCTGTTCCTCTCTGCTTCTCTCTGCTCCTCTCTGCTTCTCTCTGTTCCTCTCTGCTTCTCTCTGCTTCTCTCTGTTCCTCTCTGCTTCTCCCTGTTCCTCTCTGCTTCTCTCTGCTCCTCTCTGCTTCTCTCTGTTCCTCTCTGCTCCTCTCTGCTTCTCCCTGTTCCTCTCTGCTTCTCTCTGCTCCTCTCTGCTTCTCTCTGTTCCTCTCTGCTTCTCTCTGCTTCTCTCTGTTCCTCTCTGCTTCTCTCTCCTCCTCTCTGTTCCTCTCTCCTCCTCTCTGCTCCTTTCTGAACTCTAATGTTTCTGACATTTCCTTAGTTTTTTCTTCTCCGTCCTCTCTCCCACATCTTCACTCCTCTGACCTTTCCCTCCGTCCACAGACGATAAAAGACTGTTAATGTGAGCGACAGTGAGTCCTGCTCTGGAGAGTTTGACATTTCATCAGCTCGTCTTAAACCCCACACTGCTGACAAAAGTCACGCTTTAGTCTAACATTTTAATGCAAAAATAGAAGAAGAGTCCAGCCACAGGAGGTCATGAACTAGTTTACAGTTTGTGTCAGTCCCAAGCCTGGATAATTTGAGAGATCTGTGTCAGGAAGGGCATCTGGTGTAAAACCTATGGCAATGCAATATATGTACAACAGGAGGCAGATGATTCACTGTGGAGAGAGCGGAAGGGAAAAGCCAAAACAAAATCAAGTACTACTATTACTCCTATAACTACTGATACTACTATTACTACTGATACTACTATTACTCCTATAACTACTGATACTACTATTACTACTGATACTACTATTACTACTGATACTACTATTACTACTGATACTACTATTACTACTGATACTACTATTACTACTGATACTACTATTACTACTATAACGACTGATACTACTATTACTACTGATACTACTATTACTACTAAGACTGTGGCTCCTACTACTATGGATATTGCTACTACATCTGGTACTACAGCTACTGCTACTGCTACTACTACTACTACGGCTAGTACTACTGATATTACTTTGGCTGTCGTCTACTACTACTATTATGAAACTGCTACTACAACTAATACTGCTACTACTACTATGATGTCTACTACTATTATGGCTAGAACTACTACCACCACTACTTCTACTACTAATATGATTACAACTACAACAGCAACTACTACTACTACTACTTTGGCTGCTGCTGCTACTACTACTACTACTACTACGATTACTACTACGAATGCTGATACTACTACTGATTTTGCAACTACTGCTACTACTACTATCACTACAGCTAGTACTACTACTACTAGTTTGGCTGCTGTTACTACTACTACTGCTACTAAAACTGCTACTTTTACAGCTACTACTACTATTACGGCTGCTATTACTACTGTTACTACTACAGATGTTGCTACTACTACTATGGCTGCTGCTGCTACTACTACTACAACCACTATCAGTACTACTACTTCTATTACTATACTCCAACCCACTTTGCAAATAATACCAACAAATATTTTTACTTATTTAAAAAAGTTTTAGTTGAATAAGTGTTTTCCGCCAAACCGTATTTAAGTAAATGTTATGTTGCATAAAAGTACATTTTTTTCTATCTCTCCAGTATTAATCTTCTTGCTAATGTTCTCTACCCACTCACTAACCGCAGCACTGAGCCCAGACCTGTACACAGCTCATGTTGTTCACAGACACTAAAAATACAATGAATTCGCCCGAAAAATGAACAAGTAGTGAAGGATTGTTATTCCTCTGAGCACAATGGCCTCAGACTAAATTTATCTTCCACTCAGAGAAACTCACAGACCTCTGTCCATCTCCACATCAGCTCAGGACTGATTCAAACCTTCTTTAATAACGCTTCAGACAATTAAACATCTGTCTGAACTGAAGCTGAGGGGAGACGATGAAACAATGGAGTTTAGAGACTAAAAATACCACTGAAAAAATGGTTTAGTCCTAGTTTAAGGCCTGGTTCAAGCCCAAATTAGCTCTTGTTTATATCTGGTTAAGTTCTGCTAAAGTCGTGGCTCAGTCCTTGTTCTATCCTGGCTTAGTCCTGGTTCATATCTGGTTTAGACCCAGTTTAGACAAGATATGGTTTAGTTGAGGTTTACACAGTAAAGTCCTGGCTCTATCTTGGCTCAGTCCCGGTTTAGCCCTGGTTTAGACCTGGTTTACACCTGGCTCAGTCATGGTTCAGGCCAGTTTAGATCTACTGTAGTTTATTCGGGTCAGTCCTGGTTTAGTCCTGGTTCAGTCATGGTTTAGACTTAGTTTAGTCCAGGTTTAGAACAAGTTTAGGTCTGGTTTAATCCTGGTTCAGCCCTGGTTTATTCCTGGTTTAGACCTGGTTTAGTCCTGGTTTAGCACTGGTTTAGTCCTGGTTTAGCACTGGTTTAATCCTGGTTCAGCCCTGGTTTATTTCTGGTTTAGACCTGGTTTAGTCCTGGTTTAGCACTGGTTCAGCCCTGGTTTAGACCTGGTTTAGACCTGGTTTAGTCCTGGTTTAGAACAGGTTTAGTCCTGGTTTAATCCTGGTGAAGCCCTGGTTTATTCCTGGTTTAGACCTGGTTTAGTCCTGGTTTAGCACTGGTTTAGTCCTGGTTTAGCACTGGTTTAATCCCTGTTCAGCCCTGGTTTAGACCTGGTTTAATCCTAGTTCAGCCCTGGTTTAGACCTGGTTTAATCCGGGTTCAGCCCTGGTTTATTCCTGGTTTAGACCTGGTTTAGTCCTGGTTTAGCACTGGTTTAGTCCTGGTTTAGCACTGGTTTAATCCTGGTTCAGCCCTGGTTTATTTCTGGTTTAGACCTGGTTTAGTCCTGGTTTAGCACTGGTTTAGTCCTGGTTTAGCACTGGTTTAATCCCTGTTCAGCCCTGGTTTAGACCTGGTTTAGACCTGGTTTAGTCCTGGTTTAGAACAGGTTTAGTCCTGGTTTAATCCTGGTTCAGCCCTGGTTTATTCCTGGTTTAGACCTGGTTTAGTCCTGGTTTAGTCCTGGTTTAGCACTGGTTTAGTCCTGGTTTAGCACTGGTTTAATCCTGGTTCAGCCCTGGTTTAATCCTGGTTCAGCCCTGGTTTAGACCTGGTTTAATCCTGGTTCAGCCCTGGTTTAATCCTGGTTCAGCCCTGATTTAGACCTGGTTTAATCCCTGTTCAGCCCTGGTTTAGACCTGGTTTAATCCTGGTTCAGCCCTGGTTTATTACTGGTTTAGACCTGGTTTAGTCCTGGTTTAGCACTGGTTTAGTCCTGGTTTAGCACTGGTTTAATCCTGGTTCAGCCCTGGTTTATTTCTGGTTTAGACCTGGTTTAGTCCTGGTTTAGCACTGGTTCAGCCCTGGTTTAGACCTGGTTTAGACCTGGTTTAGTCCTGGTTTAGAACAGGTTTAGTCCTGGTTTAATCCTGGTGAAGCCCTGGTTTATTCCTGGTTTAGACCTGGTTTAGTCCTGGTTTAGCACTGGTTTAGTCCTGGTTTAGCACTGGTTTAATCCCTGTTCAGCCCTGGTTTAGACCTGGTTTAATCCTAGTTCAGCCCTGGTTTAGACCTGGTTTAATCCGGGTTCAGCCCTGGTTTATTCCTGGTTTAGACCTGGTTTAGTCCTGGTTTAGCACTGGTTTAGTCCTGGTTTAGCACTGGTTTAATCCTGGTTCAGCCCTGGTTTATTTCTGGTTTAGACCTGGTTTAGTCCTGGTTTAGCACTGGTTTAGTCCTGGTTTAGCACTGGTTTAATCCCTGTTCAGCCCTGGTTTAGACCTGGTTTAGACCTGGTTTAGTCCTGGTTTAGAACAGGTTTAGTCCTGGTTTAATCCTGGTTCAGCCCTGGTTTATTCCTGGTTTAGACCTGGTTTAGTCCTGGTTTAGTCCTGGTTTAGCACTGGTTTAGTCCTGGTTTAGCACTGGTTTAATCCTGGTTCAGCCCTGGTTTAATCCTGGTTCAGCCCTGGTTTAGACCTGGTTTAATCCTGGTTCAGCCCTGGTTTAATCCTGGTTCAGCCCTGATTTAGACCTGGTTTAATCCCTGTTCAGCCCTGGTTTAGACCTGGTTTAATCCTGGTTCAGCCCTGGTTTATTACTGGTTTAGACGTGATTTAGTCCCGGTTTAGACCTGGTTTAATCCCTGTTCAGCCCTGGTTTAGACCTGGTTTAATCCTGGTTCAGCCCTGGTTTATTACTGGTTTAGACGTGTTTAGTCCCGGTTTAGACCTGGTTTAATCCCTGTTCAGCCCTGGTTTAGACCTGGTTTAATCCTGGTTCAGCCCTGGTTTATTACTGGTTTAGACGTGATTTAGTCCCGGTTTAGACTTGGTTTAATCCTGGTTCAGCCCTGGTTTAATCCTGGTTCAGCCCTGGTTTAGACCTGGTTTAATCCTGGTTCAGCCCTGGTTTAATCCTGGTTCAGCCCTGATTTAGACCTGGTTTAGTCCTGGTTCAGCCCTGGTTTAATCCTGGTTCAGCCCTGATTTAGACCTGGTTTAATCCTGTTTCAGCCCTGGTTTAGACCTGGTTTAATCCTGGTTCAGCCCTGGTTTATTACTGGTTTAGACGTGATTTAGTCCCGGTTTAGACCTGGTTTAATCCTGGTTCAGCCCTGGTTTAATCCTGGTTCAGCCCTGGTTTAATCCTGGTTCAGCCCTGATTTAGACCTGGTTTAGTCCTGGTTCAGCCCTGGTTTAGACCTGGTTTAGTCCTGGTTCAGCCCTGGTTTAATCCTGGTTCAGCCCTGGTTTAATCCTGGTTCAGCCCTGGTTTAATCCTGGTTCAGCCCTGATTTAGACCTGGTTTAATCCTGGTTCAGCCCTGGTTTAATCCTGGTTCAGCCCTGGTTTAGACCTGGTTTAATCCTGGTTCAGCCCTGGTTTAATCCTGGTTCAGCCCTGGTTTAATCCTGGTTCAGCCCTGATTTAGACCTGGTTTAATCCTGGTTCAGCCCTGGTTTAGACCAGGTTTAATCCTGGTTCAGCCCTGATTTAGACCAGGTTTAATCCTGGTTCAGCCCTGATTTAGACCTGGTTTAATCCTGGTTCAGCCCTGGTTTAGACCTGGTTTAATCCTGGTTCAGCCCTGGTTTAGACCTGGTTTAATCCTGGTTCAGCCCTGTTTCCTGGAGAATAAAACTCAGGAGGATGAAGGAGTAAAAATGTGTGTGATATGAGGAGAAAGGACAGAGAAGGACGGAATAAACGAGCCGTGAGGGGATTTGTAAAGATGGCCGCCGCAAATGAAGATGGATCCACGTCGAGAGGCTTTTAAATAATTTGCAGCAGCAGCAGCAGTGAGGTGAGGCCTTAGTCAGATATGAACGGCCCGGGACAACCCCACAGATCACAGAATGAAGTCTTATGAGAAAATGACGGCCATTTACTGTCAAACACTTTACACAAGCGTCAGCTGTTACAGAAGGATTTTATTTTAACACAGGTGTGGAGTCAAACATGAGTCGGAATAACAACAATCAGGAATCAAATAATACTTTTATGAGTCATCATCAGAAAACTTTAAAAGGGCTCTTGATTTAAAGTAAAATTAAGCTGTTTCCAAAAGTGTGTGGGACCTCAAAATGTCCAGATGCCTTCATTTGTAAACCGTTTTTATTAAGCAAGACTTTTAATGAGCTCTTCACCATGTTATAATGTTGGTTCCTGGAGTAGTATTTTGTTTCAGTCACATATGTTTGAGTAATCTATACTGAGGCACTGCCCTTCTCCAGAGCTGAAAACGCTCGGTCTCACAGCTCTACGTAGACACATGAAACCAGGAAGTGCTCCTGCGCGTTTCTAAAGCCCATACACCGTCACCAGACTCATTCTGATCATTTCAGCCTTAAACCAAAGCAGTCAGCTCATTTATCTATCTGTTAGCCTCACGTTGCTAATAGCCGTACAAATTAGCCATTTCATGCTTTGTTCATTCCCCACCGTTGCCAGCAGGGGGCGACAGACACCTAATCCAAGTAACAGCTCCCCAAAAGAAGTGGATACATTATTATAAGTTATAAAACCTGAAATACTTAATAATATAATAAAGTTTTTGAGGGAATGATAATGTAATAACTGCAGTCTATAATGTAATAATACACAGGACTGCATTTCTTGGCAATAAGAAGTTTTGCTTTTGCGTCTCTTTGTTTTTTTTTTTTTTTTTCCCCCCTTTTTATGTGGAGTTTGCTGATCAGAAAAAAAAAATGTTGATCGCATAGTTAGTTAATTATGACTGTAAGAGCCAGTTTTGTTTTTGGAATTTCAGATATTTTGTTCTTGGAGTTTCAGATGTTTTGTTTTTGGAGTTTCAGATGTTTTGTTTTTGGGGTTTCAGATGTTTTGTTTTTAGAGTTTCAGATGTTTTGTTTTTGGAGTTTCAGATGTTTTGTTTTTGAAGTTTCAGATGTTTTGTTTTTGAAGTTTCAAATGTTTTGTTTTTGGAGTTTCAGATGTTTTATTTTTAGAGTTTCAGATATTTAGTTTTTGGAGTTTCAGATATTTTGTTTTTGGAGTTTCAGATGTTTAGTTTTTGGAGTTTCAGATGTTTTGTTTTTGGAGTTTCAGATGTTTTGTTTTTGAAGTTTCAGATCTTTTGTTCTTGGTGTTTCAGATGTTTTATTTTTAGAGTTTCAGATATTTAGTTTTTGGAGTTTCAGATGTTTTGTTTTTGGAGTTTCAAATGTTTAGTTTTTGGAGTTTCAAATGTTTTGTTTTTGGAGTTTCAGATGTTTTATTTTTAGAGTTTCAGATGTTTAGTTTTTGGAGTTTCAAATGTTTAGTTTTTGGAGTTTCAGATGTTTTATTTTTGGAGTTTCAAATGTTTTGTTTTTGGAGTTTCAGATGTTTTATTTTTAGAGTTTCAGATGTTTAGTTTTTGGAGTTTCAGATGTTTTGTTTTTGGAGTTTCAGATGTTTTGTTTTTGAAGTTTCAGATCTTTTGTTCTTGGTGTTTCAGATGTTTTGTTCTTGAAGTTTCAGATGTTTTATTTTTAGAGTTTCAGATGTTTAGTTTTTGGAGTTTCAGATGTTTAGTTTTTGGAGTTTCAGATGTTTTGTTTTTGAAGTTTCAGATCTTTTGTTCTTGGTGTTTCAGATGTTTTGTTTTTGGAGTTTCAGATGTTTTGTTTTTGGAGTTTCAGATGTTTAGTTTTTGGAGTTTCAGATGTTTTGTTTTTGGAGTTTCAGATGTTTTGTTCTTGGAGTTTCAAATGTTTTGTTTTTGGAGTTTCAGATGTTTTGTTTTTGGAGTTTCAAATGTTTTGTTTTTGGAGTTTCAGATGTTTTGTTCTTGGAGTTTCAAATGTTTTGTTTTTGGAGTTTCAGATGTTTTGTTCTTGGAGTTTCAAATGTTTTGTTTTTGGAGTTTCAGATGTTTTGTTCTTGGTGTTTCAGATGTTTTGTTCTTGAAGTTTCAGATGTTTTATTTTTAGAGTTTCAGATGTTTAGTTTTTGGAGTTTCAGATGTTTAGTTTTTGGAGTTTCAGATGTTTTGTTTTTGAAGTTTCAGATCTTTTGTTCTTGGTGTTTCAGATGTTTTGTTTTTGGAGTTTCAGATGTTTTGTTTTTGGAGTTTCAGATGTTTAGTTTTTGGAGTTTCAGATGTTTTGTTTTTGGAGTTTCAGATGTTTTGTTCTTGGAGTTTCAAATGTTTTGTTTTTGGAGTTTCAGATGTTTTGTTTTTGGAGTTTCAAATGTTTTGTTTTTGGAGTTTCAGATGTTTTGTTCTTGGAGTTTCAAATGTTTTGTTTTTGGAGTTTCAGATGTTTTGTTCTTGGAGTTTCAAATGTTTTGTTTTTGGAGTTTCAGATGTTTTGTTTTTGGAGTTTTAGATGTTTTGTCTCTTATCCAAGAGACTTTTTATGTTTTGTGTCTCTGGTTATTACATTATTGGCTTTATTACATAAAAAACTGCTAAAATTATTACAATATTGACAGAATTTACATAATTGGCCACTATTACATTTTCAACTGTTACAGGAGTACAGCAGTATTGTAAGAAGCCTAAAAAAAAGCAGAATATGGGACCTTAAATAAATAAAAGCATAGTTCTAGGCACAGTGATGAAAGGACAGGCTGCACAAACCATGGTCATACAAATACATTTTTATCATTCTGATGTGAGCAGACCACTTTGTCTCTGTCTCCAACATCAAACCCAGCTCCACCTCGTCCTGTCTCTGTTTCATCTTCAGATCTGTCTCAGACTCAGACTTCTCTCAGAGCCTCGTGTGTCCAGCCGCTTCCATCAGCGCAGATCCTCTCTGTCGCTCTTTTATAAAACCACAAATACTTTCAATGGAAACTCTGGCTCTGGCTGTTTCTGTGATGAGTGTGCTGCTCCTATACATGGATACTATATACATGGATACTATATACATGGTTACTGTATACATGGATACTATATACATGGTTACTGTATACATGGATACTGTATACATGGATACTGTATGCATGGTTACTGTATACATGGATACTATATACATGGTTACTGTATACATGGTTACTATATACATGGTTACTGTATACATGGTTACTATATACATGGTTACTGTATACATGGATACTATATACATGGTTACTGTATACATGGATACTGTATACATGGATACTGTATGCATGGTTACTGTATACATGGATACTATATACATGGTTACTGTATACTGTATACACAGTACTGAGGTATGCATTAGGACAGAGGGCATTAACCTGAAGGAGCTTCTCTTTCTCTGTGACAATAAAAAAGCAAAGATTGATAATATTTAAAGTCTATGTGTTTGAGAATTCATTTAGTCCCGGTTTAGGCTCATTTTCTGCCTGCCTCTGCTTTTACTGCTCCTCTCTCTGCTCCTGCTGCTCCTCTCTCTGCTCCTGTCTCTGCTCCTGCTGCTCCTCTCTCTGCTCCTGTCTCTGCTCCTGCTGCTCCTCTCTCTGCTCCTGCTACTCCTCTCTCTGCTCTTGTCCCTGGTTCTGCTGCCCCTGTCCCTGGTTCTGCTGCTCCTGTCCCTGCTCCTCTCTCTGCTCCTGTCCCTGCTCCTCTCTCTGCTCCTGTCCCTGCTCCTTCTGCCCCTGTCCCTGCTCCTGTCCCTGCTTCTCTCTCTGCTCCTGTCTCTGCTCCTGCTGCTCCTCTCTCTGCTCTTGTCCCTGGTTCTGCTGCCCCTGTCCCTGGTTCTGCTGCTCCTGTCCCTGCTCCTCTCTCTGCTCCTGTCCCTGATCCTGCTGCTCCTGTCCCTGCTCCTCTCTCTGCTCCTGTCCCTGCTAGTGCTGCTCCTGTCCCTGCTCCTTCTGCCCCTGTCCCTGCTCTTGTCCCTGCTTCTCTCTCTGCTCCTGTCCCTGCTCCTGCTGCCCCTGTCCCTGCTTCTCTCTCTGCTCCTGTCCCTACTCCTGCTGCCCCTGTCCCTGGTTCTGCTGTTTCTGTCCCTGCTCCTGTCCCTGCTCCTGTTCCTGCACCTGTCCCTGCTCCTTCTGCCCCTGTCCCTGCTCCTGTCCCTGCTCCTGCTGCCCCTGCTGCTCCTGTCCCTGCTCCTGCTGCTCCTGTCTCTGCTCCTGCTGCCCCTGCTGCTCCTGTCCCTGCTCCTGTCCCTGCTCCTGCTGCCCCTGTCTCTGCTCCTGCTGCTCCTGTCCCTGCTGCTCCTGTTCCTGCTGCTTTTGTCCCTGCTGCTGCTCAGTCCAGTCCTCTGAGTCTCTAATGTTCCTCCTCCGTCTTCTCCATCTCTCTCTCTCTCCTCTAATGACCAAATGCTTTTCATCTTCCCACACCGCCTCCTTCTCCTCCTCCTCCTACTACATTAAAACTAAAATCTGAGGCTACACCGAACATTTTAAATATTAACAAGTATCCCCCAAAACGCTCTAAATGTATTAAAGCTTTCATAAGAGTTTCTTAAGAAAGTTTTACAGCACCAAAGTTTAAATACATGTTTTAGCGACTATTAAAACTCTCTATATATGAGAAATTATCTGATGCGTTGTCATTTGAGTTTAGTCCTGGTTAGGTTTAGAACTTGTCTTTATTCAGTCCTACTTTTAGACCTGGTTTAGCCTTGTTTAGCGCTGGTTCTACAGACATTACTTTGTTAAATGTAGAACAGATATAGCCCTTGCTTTACTGCTTTACTCCCAGGTTTAGCTCTGCTGTTAGCTCCAACTTCGCTACCTTTCTTTAGTCGTGCTGTTATTATAATTACAGTCTTGTTTAGTTTTCTTTCTTGGTTCATCCCAGTCTGGTCCTGTCAGTTTGATTGATGCCTGTGCGATTACACTTTATGAGCATAAATATGAAAAATGTTCTTCATAAAAAATGTCAATTTCCTGACGTCTTATTTTGTTCCTATGGAGGAATTTTAGGACCACGTAACAAAAGAACATTGAAATTACATTTTAAATAGAGAATGGATAAATGTATTTCCAGTTTCATTTATTAATCTTCATTTAAAAAAAGCTATGGTTAAAATAACTCCTAATCTACAATTTAAGTATCCATTTAAAAGTCAGTTTAATTTACATTTACTAATACAGCTATTTACTTAAAGTGATTTGCAATTGTCCTTTTAAAAGAGAAAATTGAGCAATTCCTTATTCCATTTGAAAACGCATTAGCAAATGTATTAGCTAATGCTATTGCTAAACACTTTAGCTTATTCCAGGAGTCTGCAAACTTCTGGATCCAAATGTTCCTGCAACCAATATTAATGCACAAGAATCACTGAGCCTTACTGAAATATAGCATATGGGTGGTCATTAATAACTGCAAACTAATAAAGAACAGTTTTAAAGACTGCACTGATATCTCACTCAGAGAACTAGAGTTACATCCTGTAACTGTTTCTTAGAGTTTCTAATCTCGGTGTGCAACTGCGGGACAATTAAGGCTAAAACCATTTATTTTAACAGTTAAGTCTACAGCATATACCAGAAAAGAAAAGTTTTATTTTAACTTGATAAGATGATGCAGATGCAGGTTTATAGTCATCTACTTATTCCTTTAGTAGCTTTACACAAACAGATGTGAGATGCCCAAAGAGCCACATCTGGCTCTAAAACCATGCGC
The DNA here is from genome assembly GCA_020698575.1 of Bostrychus sinensis. Lineage (NCBI taxonomy): Eukaryota > Metazoa > Chordata > Actinopteri > Gobiiformes > Eleotridae > Bostrychus > Bostrychus sinensis. Next base: position 37,907,501 of record CM036243.1, on the reverse strand, counting down.
TGCAGATGTCTGGCTTTTTCCATTTAGCCTCTCACTTTACATTTAACGTCATCCTTTCAATGCAAATGAGCCGTGCACGAGCTCACGAGGAACATTTCTGATGTGACAACAGCTGCAGCAGCACATTTACTGACAACAAAACGCTTCAACCCACAGTGGAAACATCCCATCAACCCATGTACATCTTTTTCTGAAACGATAGTAGCTAAACCTCTCCGCTAAACAACAACAATGTAGCCTCACCTGAGTTCTTGTCTGTTTTTATTGTCTCTCTGTGGCAGCGTTACAGCGCCACTAACAGGCCAGGCAGATGTATTTCAGTGTTTTTCTTAGTTTTGAGTGTACCAGTGTGCACATATTCTGAGACAGTGCTGTGTTTTATGGAAAACGCTTTTGAAACAATAACATTTTATTCTCTGTGCGGATGTGATTTAAGTTCTGCTTTAAGAGCAATGCAGCTGTGAGGATGCTGCAGTAATCGCCATACAGCACACGCTCATTATGTTGCAAAGCTTTTTCAGTAAACACTCTCCAACAGCAGAAAACAGCACACACCACTGTCTGTTCAACTACACATCTGAGACACACAGAGACCACCAAATCCAGGAAATATAGCTCTAACACACGTACACAAAACACAAATACAGGAGTACATACAGAAGAGCTGGTGAGGAACGGGAAAATAATTGAAATCGACGTTGAGAGGCTCTGATCAATAATGTTCCTCATGAAGTGAGATATGCAGCCTCATACAGAGAGACACCAGCTCAGGATTCATATCTGAGAGAAAATAAAAGTCCCAGGCTGGACTAAAGTAGGTTCAGATGTCGCTGAAGGAGGTGGGGGGAGTTAGAGAGATTTACAGAGTAGTCACGCAGCCTGGTCTTGGTGAATTTGAAGAGAGAGAGAATCAAAATCATCCATTTATTTAACATCTCAATGTAAAAGTCCCAATCCATTTTGTGTTGGTATTTTCAATGGACTAAACAGCGTACATGACTGGACCATTTAACAGCGATACACTTGGTCACAGAGGGATGAGTGTGGATAATGCCTCAGTTGACAATGAAAATAACATTTGTTGCAATTCCAAAATTCACTTTCCTTATTTTTAGAGCATGCCTACAGCTATGGTAGCCCTGCAGGGACATGCTGTTGGCAACTGTGTAAGCCAAAACCAATAAGAAACCTAACCTCTCCAAATTCACTTTTGTGAAGTTTCTCCAAGTTCAGTGGAAAATGGACCAAGATCCAACTTTTTTGATGCTCTTGCCACAAACCTGGCCATTTTATGACAGCACCAACACTTTGCCTTACAAAGTAGTAACTCCAGAATTTAACTAAACCAAACCTGCTCACAACCCGCCCAACAGTGTATAAAAATTGCCCAAATACCATCCCAATGCGATGTATTACTTTTAAAATCCCCAAATACTGATATCATTGCAATATAGCTATAAAATATCATGATAAATACATTTAAAGCTATTTTCCTCATTCTTTTTTTCCTATAGATCCCAAAACTACCCTTTTATGACATGAATAGAAAAGTCTGTGAGGATTCATCAGTCATCCATCCATTGAATCACAACAAAGAGTTAAAAAGAAGTCAGCTGGACTTGGTTTTTCAAAGTAGAAGATGTCTCACCTCTTATCCAAGAGGCTGATGGAATTCAAAATTGATTTGAGAAATCCTCTTGAAAAACCAAGTCCAGCTGACTTCTTTTTAACCTTTTGTTGTGATTATTAGAAATAGCATAGAATGTAATAAAAATGCCTGCCTTAGTTGAACTCAAACTTTATATGTAGCCTTCAGCAAAGACAGGAGGAGCTACTGAAACTAATACTGAAGCCTACTCTCCACAACTCTACTGTGCTTTATTTCAGAAGTCACTCTCTGAATTTCCCCTGCCAGCAGCCTGACGTGGCCTGGCGTCAGTGTGATATAATTTGGCTTAAAATATGTCATAGTAAGTCATTCAAAATGTGGACTTTTATTTAGAAATAGCCTATCATTCATTTAAACGGCATGTGACAGGAAAAATTGGCCCAAATCCAATGGTAAAAATGCATATTTGGCAACCCTGTAAATGTGAAACAACATATTTGTTTATGTTTTCTGAGGCAAAAATAAAGCCTTTTGAATTTAGTTTTCCAATTCCATTCCTTCTGCTCGTACTTCTCTCCTTTTCTCTAAGCTACAATGACTGCGACTCAAACCAGTGCTCACATCCGACTCATTTTAAATTCACTCCACTGGCTCCTTTCCTTTTGTCGCTGCCTTTTTATTCCTCTCATTTCTCTTGTTTCATTCACTGAACCAAAGCCCCGGCCTTGCCTCAAAAACATGCCTCAGATTATCAGCTGTTTAAATCCACAGTCCTCAAACAAAATGGCTTCTGTTCTTCCAAATCCATGCTTCTCTTGAAATGTCTCACACAGGAGCAGTTCTGGGAGCCCGGTGCATACAAATGAAGCAGAGGTTTCATGACTCAATCGTTGCATCTTTTCATTTACAGCCATTGATAATCAGAAATAATGGGGAAAAAGAGAGAAGAGATTGAATTCATATTTAGCTGCTCCGTGTTGGGCTTGTACAGCAGGACAAAAACAACACATGAAGGAGACGGAGGTTTACACAGAAGGGTACGCGACCTGTGCTTCCTCATCAAAGACTAAAAAAGACAGAGATCGGCACACATCATCAAACAAACCTACATTAAAGTAAAAAGCAACATACAAATACATTAATGCAACTAGCAATAGTCTGCACAGTGCAATATAAAAGACTGTATAGCATTAGCAACATCTGCTAATGGTAAACAACAATTACTATTCTGCTAAATCGACTTTTTTCACCGTTTAACCATGTTATAATGTCGATGGCTACAGGAAAATAAAAGGTTGCTGAAACACAGAGGGTGATGTGGCTCAAGGTTAGATCTAGAACATCCAGATGCTACAACTTATTAACAAGGAAAGGCAGATCTATTCTAATTTCTTTGCAGTCAGACACTTGGACGATTCAAGCTTAATAACATGGTCCTGTAGGCAAAGTAAGGAACTGCATAGGGCCCCACAGGCATTAGAGGGCCCCCATACTTTAAAATTGTTTACATATTTTACTGATTCTGCAGCTTTTTTTTTTTTTTTTGCTTGACTCTTTTTGTAATTTTCAGCTTGCTACTTCCTGTTATTTTTGATTAAGTTAATCTGAAACTGGGCTTTTTTCTGTTTGTTTGTCTGGGGCCCCTTTGTTTGAGTTAATAATGCACTTTCAAGTCAAAAATGAATGCAGTCATAAATAAAAATTAAACAAAAAGGCATATTTTTGTTAATTTTGACTTGGTGTACATTATGAAGGAGAGACTTTATGAAAAATTTAACTTCAGTAAAAGTAAAAAAGTATTGTGTATAAAATTAATTTAAGTAGAAAGTACATTTGAATATTGTTGCAAAATCTTCTTACTTTTTCTCTTCTTCTTCTTCTTCTTCTTCTTCTTCTTCTTCTTCTTCTTCGTGTTTCAAACCCAGAACCTTCTGATCAGCGTCAGATGTGCTACACTACATCACAGAGGACAAAACCACTTTTAACTCCTTAAACAATTTTAACTTTAACTCAAGTTAAAGTACAAAAAACATCATCGAAAATTTACTCAAATAAAAAGTATGTTATACAAAATGTACTCAAAAAGAACTTCTTCAAAAAATGCATTTAAGTAAACTGAGTGAGAGTATCTAGTTACTGCCCACCACTGAAATCTTGCATATATAGGAGCGACTCTGCTTAAAAACATTCTTGGCCTTAAAATACTCCCACCCAAAGCTTCTCAGAGTAAACTTATGTAAAGTGATCCTCGTCCCGTCAAACCAGGTCCAGGTCTGCTCCTGTTCAGACTAATTAATGTCTTTTACAGAGTTTGAGCTCATTTAGTGGATAACGCTGAGTGTGGGCTGGCCCAGGTCAGAGGCAGAGACAGTCGTTTGGCAAAAATCCAGCGACACACAGTTTACCTTAAATAAACTTTCTCCCTCACTCATTCACTGTGGGAGTGTTAGGGCCATATTTACTAAGACGGGTGCTCAACTGCAAAAGCGTGTTGCGCGTGAATTACTAAGACAAACTGCGTGGGCGGTGACAGTGCAAACAGATGGGGCAGAACTATTTAAACGGCATCATTGCGTGTATTGTTTTGCGTCATGGAAGGTGCGGAAGTGGAACACAAACGGAAGCAAAAATTTAACCAAGAAGAGCTGAAAGTGCTGGTGAATAATTTTTTCATCCGTCATGGCAAATAGATCTTGACGTGTTCTTTTTCTACCTCTTCGGGGCTTCCGACCCCTAATTTACATCACGTCGGGGTCACCATAATGACGTGTTCTTTTTCTAATCAATAAAGACTCCAATTAGTTTCTTTTATCTTTTGTCTTTTTATTCGCATAAGCCAAATTAAACAGAGCTCTGGGTTGGATCTGTCCCTACCGCCTACGTCTTACTCAGGGCTTACGCTGGGCGTCCAACAACGACCGTCCCTATCACACTGAATATATACCCAGGCTCACTTCATACCACCCACTCCAGATATGGGCATAGTCCAGGATCTGAACCAGTTCTCAGGCAAAGCAGTGCGAGTTGTAAAGGAGGGGTTGTTATCATTAGCAGAGAAGTGCGAGTTGTAAGGGAGGGGCTGTTATCACTTCTGCTCTCCCATGAAGGCCACATTTCCAGCACAGATTGTTCCCTTGCACTTGTTGTGGCGTCTTGAGTTCTGGGTCAGATCCTGGTCACATGATTAGTTCAGATACATTTCTTCACATTTCATTATATACTTGATCATGTTAAAATCACATACAACAATCTGCAAACACTGTAACCCTACGTATTTGTTCATTTCTTCTCCTTTGTCTCACATGAATCACAGCAGCCAAATCTGTGCAAAAGATTAGCACGTCCTTCTCCAACGTGCTAAATTTATACGCTATTTTCGCACGCAAAGTCATGGTGAGCCTTGATAAATAATATTGCGGGCAGGAAATGAATGAATTTGCATTTTCTCCGCCTTCCATTTTGCTCTGGGAAGAACGCCTCAGTTTACAGATTCATTAGGTCACAGGAGCAAAATCTGCATTGCGTTCGCTCTGCTCCTGTAAGACACGCAAATCTCAACTGTGTCTGGGTTTGCTCCAATTTTAGCGCTTCTTATTCAGTTAGCGTGCAGCTAACCTTTGATAAATCTGGCCCTTAGACTCCAGGCCACCTGTGCATGCATGTCTCTGGACAAAGGTGAGAGGAAGGCCCTAAATCTGTCTGACTGAGGTGTTATGGGCCAATAGTGTTACAGGACTGGTTTTATTCAATTACAAAGACACAATTATTCTGTTAGTAATGTAAAACAATTTCACTCAGATTGGCTAAAATGAGCTGGTGATTGGTGGTTGCAGTGCGAGCTTCATTCAGCCACATCCAGATGTTTTGTATATAATTATACATTTGGCTGTGGTGGCAGAGGCATGATCTGAAAGTGGTTTAGTGCGGCCTTCATGTGCTATGGGAATTATGGAAAATACCACTTGCCGAGGTCAAATTTGCATATGAACGCCCCCTTTTGTCGTAATTTCCGCTGGAGAACTTGAAGATAATTTTGATGCCCGAGTTGCCGAGATGAGGTCGGACTTGACCTTTCAAAATGGCGGAGAGCAGCGAAGAAATTGTGGATGATATGAAATGCGTAGGCTAATAAATGTTTTTACTCATGTTAGCTCATTGTTTAATTATGTAGCATACACAATTTTAACGTAGTGATTTTAACATAGTAACATTAGCAAACTTGTACAATTCTTCAAAATTTTTTATTATGCTACGACCACAACAGCACTTGAACACAACAACTCGTAATTTCCTATTTACAAGTGGCAAATATCATCTTTCCCATGTCACGTGAAGCAGCATAGTCACAGTTTAAAGAGGAATAGACTTTCTTGTTTAAAATAAATAATAAAATAATAATAATAAATAAAATGTATTTTATTTAATTTTTTCCTCATTATTATTATTATTATTATTGTTGTTTTTTTCTTCTCTTTCCTCCTTTTTGTTGTTTGTTTTGCAATTATTATTATTATTATTAGTATTATTATTATTTTTAAATGTTATTAAGTAATATTATTATTATTATTATTATTATTATTATCATTATAATTAGTGGTGTCATTATTTCTAAATCTTCATGGAATGTATTTACCCACACAGAAGATAAGGAAATTATTATTATTTTTTATTATTATTATAATTTATTTATTTATTTTTATTATATTTTATTTATTTATTATTATTATTGTTTTTTTTTTTTATATCAATACATATTCATATTCATATTATTATATACATCTGTTATATGTTGTTTGTTCCTTGTAAGTCATATTATTGTTTTGTTTGTCTCATGTCTTATGTATTACATGTAGGTATGTCTGCACCTGTAAATAAAAAAAAATAATAAAAAAAAAAATAAAATAAAAAGACTTTCTTTTCTTTTTCTCGTTTTTTTCCCCCTCATTTCTCCCTCTACATTCAGGAGTAAATCACAATCGTAAACACTCACAAGTCCGGTTAACTCCTGTTGTGACTCTTCGCTCCGCTTTACTCTCCTTTTCTTCTCCTCATGTCTGCACAGTTTCTTCTTCCATGTAGCCGCTTTGTCATGACAAAAATCCATAAGTAAAGCTATCTCTAGCTTGTTTGGCTCTAACCGCAATGCACAGCTTTCTCATGAGGCTCGAGAATCGCGGCGCTCAGACTTGCAAGTGTTGTTTTTGGCCCAGAGACAGCAGGATTCAGACGCAGGGCCCTTTATTCACCCCCACAACAACTCATTTAACCATCACACAGACTCCCAAACTGTTTATTTATAATAAAAAAGCTAGAGTTTTGCTTTAACGTAACCAATTCTCCTAACACCTTCATGTTTTTCGAAAGAACCTACAGTAACAGGACATGCAGACTCCACCCAGAGAGGTCGAGTTGGGTTGGATCTCACAAGCTAGAGGAAAGAACACTAACCACTCTGCAATTTGCCCCTATATTTTGGGTTAATATAGGTAAAAGTCAAGTTGTAATGGGTCCTAGGGGAAAAAAAAATTCCTTGTAGATGATTCAGGAAAGTGAGACCTTCTCATCTATCCGTCCTAGAGCCCTAACTTTTTAGTCACACCTTTCGCCCTAAGCACACACACACACAAAAATAAATAAATAAACAAAATGCACCAATAAAAACTGCCTTAGAAAAATTATCTAAAGGTCAATAATTCAATTTTTTTTCATGGTTACAATGATTAACTTCAGTCCTCATCATACACAGCAAAACTGATTCTGTTTATGAAATGTAAGCCCTTAAATTCCAGTTTATGTGGTACATTCACATCCAGCACCAACCTCTGCCTCTGCTCAGTCTGGGACCTTTTTTCTACTTTGCCCTGATGTGCACATCTCTGTAAGAACTACATTTTGGATTTGTGCTCACGCAAACACAAACAAACTCATTTCTCAACAAACACTTTCACACCAATTTATGACAAACCTAAAACACACCCAAATCATTTTACTTCAAAAAATGTGTTTTATTTGCCTTGTTGGCTTGATCATTTATACAAACACTAATGTGGCCATCTCCAAATGTATACCTCTGTCTACCATATATGGGGGAAATGGCGCCACCTAGTAAAAAACAATAAAAACTAAAATTCCAATCCCTCACTATCATGAATCCATGAAATACTTGATAAAAATGTGAAATTATATTGCAGTGACAGAGCATTATAAAAAATGTCGTTTTAATGGGAGTCAATGGCACAAAAAATGTCTTAGGGGTAAAGGTGTGACTATTTTTTTTTTTTTTTTTTTTGGACACCTTTTAACAGGATTTTAAAAAAAATCCTGAAATCTTAAAATTCATCCAAAAATACACACCTGAGGCAAAATCTATGCCATTTGAATCAACACAGCAAAAGTTATCTACAAAAAACAGGTGCAAAAAACATAAAAAAAAAGTCTTAGGGCTGTAGGAGGGCTAAGGTAGAAATACTAGGTCTAAAGAAATCCATGTGATCTTGGATTTTTATTATATGTTAATCACTTAGGAGAAAGATCCAACCAAAACAAGAAAGAAACACCACACAGTTCCTCTTTAAAACTGGAATATATTTTAATGTGGTTGAAAACTTCTTATTTAAACCACTCCATTAACCACACAGGAAGCCGAGGCTGAGTCATAATCTCTAAAAACCCAAACCGCCACTAAATTAATTAAAGCTCAAATACGTGACTTCCATTCCTCCTTCTATTCTCGTCATTTAAAAGCTCCGAGTCTGGGATCACGACTTCGCTGTTTCTGTCCAATTAGTCCTGACGCGTGGGGTCCACCGTTGGCATAGAAACGCCAGCCCACGGCCAGTGTGTCCAGCAGGGGGCGACGCACGGGGGACAGAGGGGTGTGATGGTAAATAAATACAAACAAACATGAATCAGACCAACGCTGGGTCTGAGGACATATGGCTGAGACAGAGACGAGTGGGAGGGACGCGGACAAACAACAGAGCCGCGGCCAAAAACACGGACGAGACGCTGCTCAGGTCAGAGGACGGCGAAGATTATTTACAAGCTGTGCATTGGCTGTTAGTAAAGTTTTGTTTGATGAAAAAAACTGTAAGAGAAACTGTAAAGAAAAAAAAACTGTAAGGAAAAAAAGGAATTAGCATTTTGATTTTTCATTTTTTGATTTGATACTTGAACTGAATTCAATATGCAGTTTTTCTTTATTCGTTTTCAACCAAGTATCGAATCAAAAAATAAAAATCTATCTGTTATTTGCTCTTTTTTTCATTTTATAGCTGAAATCTAAAACTATTGAACAATGATACACAGACTGTAGTGGTTAGGTCCTCATGTGCCACTCCCAAGCCTGGGTAAATATGAGAATTGTGTCAGAAAAAGCATTCAATTTACAGTCAGCCATGAAAGACTTACTGAGCAGCCGTAATGGACTTGCTTTGGCAGTCAAACAGAGCTGGGTGATAAACTGAATGAATTTGGTTAATTTGTGCTTTTAATTTTAGATGATGCTTTAAATGAGCCAAATTGTAAAATTGAATGTAGCGAACATAGCATTCTACAAGCGTTGCACTGGTTCCTGTGTTGTGGCTAATGCTACTGCTAGTGCCCCGAGCAGCCTAAATACTGACTGTGGAGACTATATACCAATATTCTAATTTTTAAAAATTATATAAATAGCTTTTTAGGTTAGACAGCAAGAGAAAAAAATATATTAAAATGATCATCTGAAAATGTAAAAAAAAAAGAAAAAAAAAGTTCAAGTTCAATATGAAAAAATAACAACAAAAAATATGTTTTCTTTTTTTTTTTTTACCATATTGCCCAGCCTATGGGTGATTTTATTTTTTTTACATTTTCATATTTCTATTTTATGTTTAACTTGTATTTACCAACTTTAGTAGTGCAGTAAAAATGAACAAATAAAAAAAAGAAAAGAAAAACGAGGTTAGAATTAAATTAAAACAGATTTAATAGTACTAAGCACCACAATCACAAGCTTCAGCTCAGTGCAGTGTAAACCCAATGACAGCTGAATTCCCCAGTGTTGATTTTTAGATTTACACATAATGTAAATGTAAAGCGAGGTTTGACCTGAAAAATGTGGCTCATTGACCCACAGTGACCTACTGGACAATAGAGATGTATGTACTGGGCAGAGTGGGGTCAAAGGTCAGAGGTCACTTATCAAGAGGAGCAGCAACAAAAGCAATACTGCTACTAACTATACTGTAGTATTTTCATATATGTACAGGGTTTCAACAACAAAATAATTTATATACTTATAACAACAGGGGGCAGTGGTGCATCCTAACTGCTTTGGGCCTAAGATACCAATAGTAGTGGTAGTGACAGCAGCAGTAGTAGCCTAGTATTAGTGTTTGTAGTAGTAGTATTAGTAGTGGAAGTAAGAGTATTAGTGGTTACAGTAATAGTAGTAGTAGTATTTTGCCTGTGTCTGTTGTAATTTCTGTAGTAGTGGTAGTGAGAGTAGTAAGAAATGTAGTAGTTGTAGTAGTAGAAATAGTCTCCCTCTACTTGTGTCTGTTGTATTTTCTGTAGTAGCAGCAGCAGCAGCAGCAGTAGCAGCAGCAGTAATAACAGCAGTAGTAGTAATAGTAGAAGTAAGAGTAGTAGTATTCTTCTGCCTATGCCTGCTGTATTTTCTGCAGTAGTAGTAGGGATAGTCTCCCTTTACTTGTGTCTGCTCTATTTTCTATAGTAGAAGTAGCAGTCTGCCTCTACCTTGGTTAGCTTATAGTAGTGAGAAATGTAGTAGCAGTAGTAGCAGTAGTAGTAGTAGTAGTAGTAGTAGTAGTAGTAGTAGTAGTAGTAGTAGTAGTTGTTATTACAATAGCAATAGTAGCAGAAGTGGTTGAAGCCTCCCTCAACCTGCATTTGCTGAATTTTCAGTAGTAGTAGTAGTAGTAGTAGTAGCAGTAATAGCAGTACTAAAAGTAGTAGTTGTTGCAGTGGTAGCAGTAGTTGAAGTAGTAGTAGAAGTAGTAATAGAACTTGTAGTAGCAGTAGTAGTAGTAGCAGTAGTAGCAGCAGTGATAGTAGTAGTAGTAGTTGTAGTATGGTAGTAGTAGCAGTAGTAGCAGTGATAGTAGTAGTAGTAGTAGCAGTGATAGTAGTAGTAGCAGTAGTAGTAGTAGTAGTAGTAGTAGTGATAGTAGTAGTAGCAGTAGTAGTAGTAGTAGTAGTAGTAGTAGGAGTAGTATATTCCTATGTTTGTTGTGTTTTGTATTTAATTGAATCTCAGCTCTGGCTCTACTTCATTGAACTGCAGCATTAATCCCACAATTCATTTTTCTGACTTAATTAAACCAGGTTTACTGTCACTCTGGTGTCCACAGATCTATAAACACACAACACTCTGGTGTTCATAGATCTATAAACACACGACCTTTGACCTTGTACTTCATCTTCTCATCCCTCATCACCACTGAGGGCTTTACAGTTGTTTTTATACTGGATTAGTTTTATTATTGTCCTGTTATTTGGCCGTGGACAGATTTACAATCTTCAGTCTACAACTTCATCAAGTCTCACAGAGTAAACAGTAGTAGTAGTAGTAGTAGTAGTAGTAGTAGTAGTAGTAGTAGTAGTAGTAGTAGGTGCTGTAGTCACGGCCATAATAATCGAGACCAAGACAGGTCCGAGTCCAGTGTGAACCAATACCAAGACAAACCGAGACCAGGTCGAGACCAAACCCTGGGAACTAACACTAAATAAAGGGAAAAAGTAAAAAAATAAAATAAAATATAATAATAATAATAATAATAATAATAATAATAATAATAATAATAATAATAATAATAATAATAATAATAATGTTAATGATCTAATGGAACAGACTCAACAAACAAACAGCAACAGATCATTTTCCTGTTTTTTTCTGAAGCGGAAAACTAATGACTACAACTTTTATTATTATTATGCATTTGCTAGTAATATTTGATAATAATAAAAAAAAAATAAAAACAGACCACCACATCCAGGACTGAAACAACACCAAGTAAAATTGGGTTTGAGACCAAGACCAAGACCAAATACAGCTGCAGCAGAGACCGAGACATTACCAAGACCGTAAAAAAATGGTAGTACCACTAAAAGCAGTAGCAATAGCAGTAGTAGTAGTAGTAGTAGTAGTAGTAGTAGTAGTGGTAGTAGTAGTAGCAGCCAGTAGCAGTGGATTTTTCTATGCTAATACAAAAACAACTTTCAAACGGGAACTATGCTAGTTTCCTCTCTGTTTTAGTCGCATTCTTCTCTGTGGAGCCCCCCCCCACCCTACATTTTTGAAGTGACCCCTTGTTGTCATGGCGAACAGGGGCCAGACCCCAGACTTCAGGGACACTGGGTCAGAGCTCCCATTCTTACAAGGCTGGGGCGCTACAGGGGGCTTTATTTACCCTGCAACAACTTCATCACTACCTCTGCGTTACAATAATCGTATAATTTAGACGTTTGTTAGCTCTGTAGGTTTGTTTTTTCATTGGTTTGAATTAAATGAATGATTAGTATTAAAGCTTAAGTTAATGACCGCTGCAGAAAAGTGCTAGAAAGCTTGAAAAACATGACATAAATCAAAGTCTCAGATCCATGCTCCTTGCAGCGTGTAGTTGTGGTGTATTGGCGGCTATCATCTGCTCATATTTACCGTGTCCTAGTCTGGGTCGGCTCAGTGCACGAGAACCACTGCTGGGCTCTTACCCTCGGTTACATCAGACTGTGGCCCCTCGCTCTGCAGAGCACCGGCACATTTCAGTAAACAGCTCTGAAACCACTGACTGAGCTCAGTGCAAACACATCTTTGAGTCCGTCGTCGTCTCGACATCGCCAGGACTGCTTTGGCACAGCTGTGCACTAACACAAAGAGAAATAACATCAGACAAAGTATCGTTTGTTTTTTTACTAACGGCTTGCGACTCCAGGATCCTGGTCTTCTACAATATTTACAGAAGCTGTACTGGCCACTAAAAAAAACAAAAACAAAAAAAAACAAGCAGTTTTGATGTGGTCAAAACCAAGACCTTAAAAGTAATAAATATCGTGAGTAGGTATTAAATTTTCTTCATCTAGGTCTTCAAATTTGTCAAAACATTATGTTAACATTACAAAAAAAAAAAAAGTTGAGTCACCACAATAACAAAATATCATTAAATAATCATTTAAATGCATGATTCATTTTTCATGATTATTTTAAATAGATTTTTTAATATATATTTTAATCAATAATAAAATAAAAACCCTTCAGAGAGTAGTACAGATAATTCCTTTGTGTAAAATTCGTACAGATTATTGTTTTGTTGTTGACGATGCTGGCATTAAATTTCACTCTGAGTGGCATTAAAAAGTCTTGAAAAGGTCTTGAATTTCACAAGACAAAACCTGGAGCTACCCCGTTTAGGTATTTTAGTAATTTTTAGTGCCCATCTTCCAGGATTTGTTTTAAGGTAAGATTGGTAAAACAATGTCTAGCAACATTTACTCATGTTTTTTTTATTTATTGCGTGGCTTGTTGTTGTTGTTGGCAAATACAAAACTCACATTGGAGATATATTCTGCTTATATTTAAATTTTTAAACCAGTCTTGGTCTCCAGCACGTTTTAGAGCCTTTAAAAACATTATGTAACTAAAAGATAACGTTTTTAATAACTTCTCTACTGGTAACATAAAGAAACAGGAGAAGAGACCAGCAGAGGGCAGCAGAGTGTTGCTGTCTTTCGAATATAATAAAAAAAAAAAGAGCTCTTCACTTCCTTAAACTTTTTGTCTGATGCCATTTTCCTCCAAAAGTAAAAAAAAATGTCTGTGAGTCTGTGAGGAATCAGTGGATAAATGACTGAGAGCAGACTGGATGTAGAGGGCTTGTTGCTGATTGGTCAGTGCTTCCTGGAGTGGGCGGGGCTTCGTGGGAGAGGCGGAGGCTTTAGAACAGCCACGCCAAGGCTAGAGGAGTACTTTTTTTTTTGATGACGGAACATTACGACAAGGTAAAAAGCTCAGAAAAGTCAATGTTTGCGGAATAGATCCTCTTCAGAACACATAGTCATTATAGTTCTATGAGCAAACATGTTTAAAATACTAGAAAGCGTGCATTTTAATTTGATTCAGATGCCTTTGCGCTCTTTACCATAGGACGCACACTCTCAGGACTGACAGAGTACTGTAGTAGGATCCAGAAACATGAGCTGACCCAGAATATCCACACTTCCTCACATCGTCCTCTTCCTGTTCAAACTATTTCTGTCTCGATAAATCACTCGAGGACGCTCTGCTCAGATCTGTCGCCGGGACAGAAAAGAAACGCACCCTCAAGGACACCGGGCTTTTCTTTTTAATAAAATATTGCCTTTATTATGAAGAAGGATTTAGATGGAAATGTACTGTACAAGCTGTAGCCTGGGTAAATGGAGAGGGTCGGGTCGGGAAGGACATCTGGTGTAAAATCTAGTGTTGTAGTCGAGACCGTGACTAACTGAGAACAAGATCAGACTGAGACCAGAGTGAACTGACTTTTAGGGTTTTGAGACCATGTCAAATCAAGACTTTTAAGGACTGAACTGAGACTGAGGCAAAGGCAAACCAACCTTTTGATCTGTTACGGCCCCGGTGTCATCTGTTTGTTTTTTCAATCCAATCCAATCCACTTTATTTGTATAGCACATTTTACAAACAAAACAGTTTCCAAAGTGCTGCACATAGAACACTAAATAATAAATTACTCCATTCAGCTCCACCAGTCCCCATTAAATAATAAGAACCAGTAAAACCAAATAAAAGTAATACAATAAAATAACAAATAAATGCCAAGAATTAAATAATAAAAACAAAACAATAAAACACAATAAAAGGCAACAGACGACCACACAATTCACGTCGAGTTAAAAGCCAGAGAAAAAAAATGAGTCTTAAGACGAGACTTAAAACATTCCACTGTGGGGGCCGCTCTGATGTGGGGGCAGAGTGTTCCATAGTTTGGGGCCAGCAACAGAGAGGGCCCCGGTCCCCCCTGGTTTTAAGTCTCGTCCTAGGGGCCACGAGCTGGAGCTGGCTCTCGGACCTCAGAGAACGCGCCGGAGTGTAAATTTGTATAAGGTCAGTAATGTACTGTGGGGCCAAACCATTCAATGCTTTAAAAACAAACAATAAAATCTTGAAATCAATTCTAAATTTTTTGTTGTTGTGCCCCTGCCCTGGCTTCTTCCAGTCATGTGACCACCAGCTGAGAGCCGCAGGTGAACCCAGGTCCGTGGCCCCCAGGTCCTCGTCGCCGCTGGACTAGTTTTTGTTTCATCCTTGTCCTTACTTTAATACAGTTTCTATTCTTGCTAGATTACTTTTTATTCAAATTTGTCATCTTTTCTGCCATGTTTTTGTGATAATAAACTGTGATTTTTTTTGTGAGCTGCTGCACTTTTTTGCTTGTCCTTGTGTGTCCTACCTAGGCGTGGAAACTCCTGGCTGCAGGGCACACACCTGGCAGCGGTCTGCAGTCACCTCCACTACGTTTTCAGCTTCTTCCATCTGGACAAAGACTTCCCTGAGCTAAGAAAAACATCCACAGACATTCTTTTATTCCTTACTGTTGCTCGGCACTTTTTTTTTTTTTTGTCTCATTGTCTTGCTGCTATTGTGTCTTTAACTTATTTAAATTATGATATTAACGCATAGAAGTGACTATGAAATGTGTATGGTGCAAATTTCTCCTTTTTATTGTAAATAGGAGACAATAAAATGAGACTTAAAACCAGGGGGGACCGGGCTTTCTCTGTGGTCGGCCCCAGACTGTGGACCCCCCCCCCCCCCCCCCCCCGGACGGCCCCCACAGTGGAATGTTTTTAAGTCTCAGCTTAAGACCCACTTTTATTCACTGGCTTTCAACTCGCTGTGAGTTGTGTGGTCCTGTGTCTTTTATTGCTTTGTTTTTATTTATTTTATTGATTTTACTTATTTATTTATGTGCTTTTTTTATTGTCTTGCTCTTATTTGAGCAGCTTTTATTACTTTAGTGGAAGCTAGTGAGGTTAAATAGAACATGTATTCATTTTTTTCATTGTTTTGTAATTTTGTGCAGCACTTCGGAAACTGTCTGTTTGTAAAATGTGCTGTAGAACTTAAGTGGATTGGATAATAAAGTACTATTCTATTCTATTCTATTCTATTCTACAACAGGAGCAGCTCTCAGCCACTCTCAGTTTGTTGCTGACACAGTTACTGACAACTCTTGGCTCTTTTTGAAACTTACCTTGGAACTTTTGCCAAAATCTTTTCTCCTTGTGTCCAGATACCGCCTGCCAAACTATTTACCTGCCTTTTTGACTATGCCACAAATCCTCAGCATCATTTTTGATTACAGTAAAACTGTCATTATCACTTACCTGTGGTGTTCTGCTTTTGGGTCTAGTGTAGAACTGTGACAGTCGCCAGCGTTTGTCACTGTGCCGAACTAACCCTAGACCTCCCTGGCCTGTAACAGAACTAACAGTGACTAAAGGGGAAAAGATCAGTGGTACAAGAATGACAACTATTATTATTATTATTATTATTATTATTATTATTATTATTATGAAGAAGAAGAAGAAGAAGAAGGAGGAGGAAGAGGAGGGGCCAATACAATATAGAATCACTTTGGTCTAACCTTTTTCCTCAACCTTTTTGTTATCCCTTGTTTAGTTCTGGTTTTAGACTTGTTTTTCCCTGGTTAGATATGGTGTGGTCCTAGTTTAGTTCTGGTTTAGACCTGGTTTATTCCTGTTTTAGTTCTGGTTTTAGTCTTGTTTTTCCCTGGTTGAGTTCTGATTTTAAACCAGGTGTAGTCCTGGTCCTGGTGTAGTTTAGACATGTGGCACGCTTTGACTCAAGAACCGGCAGTGAGTGTGCCTTCTGCCCAGCGGAGGAGACTCTGGAGCACCTGTGGCTGTCCTGCCCTCGGCTCGCTCCCCTCTTCAGTCTCCTGGGTCGGTGGGTGGGAAATTTGGGCTTTAGTTTTGACAGGAGGCTGTTTATTTTTGGTCCAAAGGTCTCTGTGGCCCAACGCAGAGCGGTGACACTGATTAACTTTCTCCAGGGCCAGGCCAAGCTGAGCATCTGGCTCACCAGGAGGAACCAGATGTGTGGCTCTGGATGCACGGACCCTGAACTGTTTTTAAAGAGACTGGTGGTGGCTCGACTCCGAGTGGAGCTCTGTACAGTACGTTGGTGGGGGAGCTGGAGGACTTTGGGGGGGATGGGTGGGGGGTGGGAGGGGGGGCTGGTGTTGTTGGCGGTGAGTTTGTGTTTGTTTGTTTTTTTCATTTTTTTCTTTTTCTCTTTTTATTGTGTCTGCAGTTTGTAGCTGTTTTTGCTTAAATGAAAATATAATAAATGTTTTGGTAAAGCCAAAAAGCCTGGATTACTCCTGTTTTAGTTCTGGTTTTAGACTTGTTTTTTCCCTGGTTGAGTTCTGATTTTAAATCAGGTGTAGTCCTGGTTTAGTCCTGGTTTGACCGAGTTTAGACTTGGTTTAGACCTAGTTTACAACTTCCGGCGCTGGTCAGAGCTGGCTGCTGGTTGCAACAGCTCTTACCTGTTTCCTTCTTTATAGTATTTAACTTATCTATAGCGTATTGCTTTTGTAAATATTTTGTATATATTTTCCTTTTACACAAATCTGCTGTTTTTTCTCGGATTCACGGCGTTTTTCAACCACTATACCCAGTTTAACGATGTGCGTGGGGGCCCCTGCGTGCGCTGTTTACAGTCGGGAACAGCTGCTCGTGCTGCGCAGTGCTGTAGTGTTCCCCAGGGACAGACATGAGATCCCCGTGGAGCTGCTACATAAGACTCGCCGTGGACGCCACGCTGGGACAAAACTTTGTGAAAAGAAGAAACGCTTCAGACCTGTCCTCCCCTCCGTCATCATGGGAAACGTAAGATCTCTTCCCAACAAGACGGACGAGCTGGCGGCGCTCACAAGACATCAGCGGGAGTACAGAGAGAGTAGCGTTCTTCTGTTTACGGAGACCTGGCTCACACCGCTTATCCCGGACTCTACTGTGTTTTTGGACAACTTTCATCTGTTGCGGGCGGACAGGACGGGGGACAGCGGTAAGAGGAAAGGAGGGGGACTGGCTGTGTTTGTGAATGTGCGGTGGTGTAAACCAGGACACTGCACAGTTAAAGAGCAACTGTGCAACAGAGACATTGAACTGTTAGCGGTTAGCATGAGGCCATATTATCTGCCACGGGAGTTGACACATGTTATCGTGATAGCGGTGTACGTGCCCCCTTCTGCTAACGCGGACACAGCCTCTGACGCTCTGCTCTCGGTCACCAACAGGCTGCAGACACAGCACCCACAGGCCCTCTTCCTCATCTCTGGAGACTTCAACCATGCTTCTCCATCATCTGTTCTGCCCACATACACACAGTATGTCACCTGGCCCACCAGAGACAATAAAATACTGGACTTGTTTTATGCCAACACCAAGGAGGCATATTCTGTATCCCCCCTCCCTCCCCTGGGGAGAGCTGACCACAACATCATACATCTCCAGCCTGTGTACAAACTGTTGTACACAGACAGGCTGTGGTCCCACGTACAGTGAGGAGGTGGACTGTTGAGAGCGAGGAGGCTCTCAAGGACTGCTTCAACACCACTGTGTGGACGGAACTCTGTGGCCCACATGGGGAGGACATCAATGCCATCACGGACTGCATCACGGACTACATAAACTTCTGTTTTGAGAACACTGTTCCCTCCAGGATGGTACGGTGTTTTGCTAACAACAAGCCGTGGATTACCCCTGATATTAAGGCACTCCTGAAGGAGAAGAAGAGAGCCTTCAAATCAGGGGACAAGGAGGAACTGAGGTCTGTACAGAAGGAGCTGAGGAGGAAGATCAGGGAGGGAAAGGTCGGCTACAAGAGGAAGATGGAGGAGCAGCTGCAGAACATCAGTGGGGTGTGGAGAAGCCTGAAAACCATCTCTGGCTTCAAAACGCCCCACTCACAGGCAGAGGGGGACCTGAAGTGGGTCAACGATCTAAACCTGCATTTCAATAGGTTTGATCAAACACCCACTCCTCCCCTCATGCAGCTGCATTCCAACACCTTGACACCTGACACACCCTCGCTGTGTGAAGGAGAGATACCGCAGGTCTTTCCTTCCTGCAGCTGTCAGACTCTACAGTGAACACTCCTGACTGTAATCCATTCACCTGTGCAATATTGTTTTAATATTGTTTAACTGTCAGCACCTTCTGGAAACCTGTGCAATATTTATACTATTATGTGCCATAATTATTTTATTTTATTTTACTTGAAGCACCTATTTTCTTGTAGTTTAGTTTTTTAGTTTTTAGTTAATTATCTTTGGCCAGACTGGTCTCTGATCTCTCTTGTGTGATACCACTGTGTGCTGTACTTATGCTGTTGTAACAATGCAATTTCCCCACTGAGGGACTAATAAAGGTTTTCTTATTCTTATTCTTATTATTCTTATTTAGTTCAGGTTTAGACCTGGATTATTCCTGTTTTAGTTCTGGTTTTAGACTTGTTTTTTTCCCTGGTTGAGTTCTGATTTTAAATCAGGTGTAGTCCTGGTTTAGTCCTGGTTTGACCGAGTTTAGACTTGGTTTAGACCTAGTTTAGTTCAGGTTTAGACCTGTATTATTCCTGTTTTAGTTCTGGTTTTAATCTTGTTTTTTCCCTGGCTGAGTTCTGTTTTTAGGCCTGGTTTAGTCCCCATTTTGTCCTTCTTTAGTGTCCCATCCCTCTCTTTAGTCCTGGGTTAGTTCTGTTTTAGGTTTATTTTAGTCTTTGAAAGACAAATATATAAAGGTCCTATGTAAAAGATCACATAACTCCTCGTACCCCCTGCAATGTGCTTGCGTATCCTCATGGTTCCCTGTACCCCTGGTTGGGAAACACTGGTCTAAACGACAGGTTGAAGTCATGTAATCATATGTTGTGCTTGTAAATTTGCCATGTCTTTTTTTTTTTTATAACTAACACTTGCTTTCACTTCAGAGGGGCCGACTCCAGAGGAAGCATCCTGGCAACTGGAAACCCCCCCAGAGTCGTCAGTACTTGTCAAAAAGTTGTCTTCAAATGGCTCTCGTGCGCTTTAACGCGACTTCAAGCCATTCTCCGGTTCATGTTTAAGTGCTAAATCTGTTAAAATGTTGCCAGACAAAACCCAGAGGAGACGCGGAGCTGCAAACTTGTTAAAAACCAGCCTTTACGTCCCTCTGTGTGAGCGAGGAGCTGCGAGGAGCCGCGAGGAGGTGAGAGGAGAGGGATTCACGAGAACGAGGTGCAACTGGGAGCTGTGAAAACTCGATACACTCACGCAGACATCACAAAAACACTTCTACATGAACATATTCTGGTGGGGAAAAAGGCGATTCAGAGTCTAACAGTGACCTCATCCCTAACGCTACATCTATGGAGCCATAAGTTAAACACTACAATGCATTTTCTATGGAGGAATTAGCATTAGCTATTAGCGTATCAACATTTTGCAGTTTTATTTATTTTATCTTCAAACTTAAAGTTACACTGTGTAACTTTTCTCCTAAATATGTGGGGCATACTGACTTGTTTTTGTGATTTTTTGAGCGATTATAAGGCCTGAGACGCGACCTGTTGCTCCGAGCGGGGCTTCCGTACTGAGAAACCGCCCTCGCAACTTGGCCAGGAGCGCTCCGCTGTTGAGGAAGAGTCACGTGACAGGGAACGACTCGCTTTACGGCATTCCCTTCAGCTCTTATACCTGAGGTGCAGTATAACCATGAAGCTACTTTTAGCGTTGTTATTTTCGCCAGTTCGTCAGGGCCGAAGGACACAAGAAGATGAAGACAATGTCGGACGAGGCAAGAAAAAGAAAATGTGAAAGGGACCGCACCAGATCGCAGACAAGAGTCAACATCGGACAGACTTTTGCTCGCTGGCGTCAGATGAGAGACAGAGAAGGCTGCAAATCGGATCACGTTTTTGCTTCTTTATTGTTGGGCAGGTAAATTAGCCTCTTTATTTTTTCTTTAGAACGTGCTTTTTCATACAGTTATTAGTTGTTTTAATGCGACCATTGTGCGATAAGCTAACGCTAGCGCTAACTCTATAGAAGATCCAATCTGCGGCCACACAAGTGGTTACAGAAGTTTATACAGTAAATATGAATGCACTCTCTAGTCCCATTGTTAGTTTGACGTAACGCACGCTCGCACAGTTTCAGAAGGAGGAGGGGCCCTAGTGTTTACATTTTGCGACAGTGCAGTGGCACCTGTGGCCTCTAGAGGCGCAAGACCGGGAATCTTACACAGTGTAACTTTAAGCATATCAAATGTAAAAAAAAGTGTTACTAAACCTTACTAATCGAGACCAAGACCAGTTTGAGACCAGAGTGAACCAAGACCAGGACAAGGCTTAGGGTTTTGGACCCCGACCAAGTAGAGACCAACGTCAAGGCAAACCATTTTAATGATTTAATGCCAGCACACCACACACAGAAGAGATGATTTTCCTGGTTCTTTTAATGCTGAAAATGAATGACTTCAACATTATAAAGTATAGAATTTTTTTCATAGTGTCTGGTAAAAAACTCCACATCTGAGACCAAGACAAGACCAAGTAAAATTCGAATTGAGCCCAAGACCAAGATCAAGAGTGCGTTGTGTGTGCGGGACGTCTCCGACCAGATCCAGCTGGAGACCACGAGTTCACAGGAGAGGAGCGAGTTTATGCTGGAAGTTATGAGTTCATGCAATAATAACCATGTACTGTAGAGAGCTGCAGGTAAAAAGTATGGTAAAAAGCCACGTTTGCCTCTGACCACGATCTCTTGTTCATTTAGAGATTATTTGGCGATTTAACCACGGTTGAAGCCCAAAAGTCACAGAAAAATTACTTCAATCCTGAGTAAGGACGCTACTTTGATTTTACTCAGGTTTAACGCTGTCCGATGTCGTCTGTGACCCTGTGTCCTCAGTTAAGACGAAATGTTTACAGCGATGTGAGCGAGAGGCTGCACAAATGTTTTTATTTTGAAATTTACCGCATCCTCTTCACTGGATCCGGGTCTGATTTCCTGTCTGGCTCCATCTGCTCTGTTTAGCTTTATACCTGACGGATCCGGCGTCTGGCAAAAATAGACTTGAGACGTATTTCTGACGGAGCACCGGACACAGAGACGTACTGCAGCTCAGCCGCTGTGAACTCACGCATTGACTTGCATTGCGTCTGTTTCTTGCGGGAGTCGTACGGGACACGCAACGGATTCAGTGTGAATTGGGCTTAAGGGTCTAAACAGGAAGTATCAGCCAAAACTGTGCGCAGCAGAGGGTTTAGGACTCTCAGTACCAGCCCCACACCAGGAGCCCACACTGAGACTGAAGAGGTCCAAGCTGGTCCTGGTTCAAATTATATGGAATAGATACAGATTACAAAAAATAAAACCTCAAGCATAAGGTTCTGTAACGGCAGTACTGTCTTAAAATATAGAAATGGTTGTCATTTTTAAAATACTACTGCAAACAGGTAATTAATCATCATTACAGAAGACAGACAGCTCCAAACCACATTTCCCAGAGGCCTTTGCTGTGGTCACATCTTGTGGTAAACCTCTAACTTTAGCCTGTCATATATTCATTATACAGTCTGATTTTAATGCTGACCATGTAATGACCTTTTCTTCTATAGCTCTCTGACTGTGGCTTGATATTGATGTCTTGTATGACTTCAAGGGGCAGCTCTGTGGAGGTTTTACCAAAGATAAGTTATACAAAACCTCAGCCTGTGGTTCAAAAGCGTTCCTGTAGTGTAAAAAAATCCCACCTCAGTCCATTTGTGTGGCCAGAGGAGTCCACAGAGCAGTAAACTGTAACCGACTCAGACTCTTTGTTATGATCCGACAGAGGAAAAGCCTAAATGCGAGGCGAGGTGTGTGTAGTGGTGACCCGTGTTTGTCTGGGGCAGAACTAAAGTCTTTACTGCCTGCTGTGAGCCTCCAGCGAAAAGATCACACCACAACACAACCTCAGCACTTTAGAGACAAGTGGATTTACTGAGCACAGGGTTTCAGGTCTGCACACTGAGGGCCGGAAACACAAGTGGATTATCAAAAAAAAAAAAAAGCTAAAAAGATGTTTTATTTATAAAGAGTGATGTAAACAGCTCATACAAACATTTAAAGAAGTTCTGGGGCCATTGATTCCAGACCTGAAAATGTTAATTGTAAAACAGCCTGGTTGACCAAAAACAATATAAGAAAAAATGTAGGTTCCATATTTTCTGTACTATAAGTCGCTCCGGAGTATAAGTCGCACTAGCCAAAAATTGCATAATGAAGAAGAAAAAAACGTATATAAGTCGCACTGGACTATAAGTCGCATTTTTTGGGGGAAATTTATTTTACAAAATCCGACACCAAGAACAGACATTTCATGTTGAAAGGCAAGTTATAGTAATAATAGAATAGAGAACAACAGCTGAATAGGTGTGCGGTTTGCTAACGTAACACATTGATGGTTATTCAGCTACATGAAGCATAAACAATGAACGGAATAGGTGTCTCGTATGTTAACGTAATATATTAACAGTTATTCACATAACTATAGCATAAAGAACATAATATAACAAGTTCACCAAACTCACCATCTCACTCCTAATCACTAAATCCTTTAAATTCTTCATCCTCGGTGTCGCTTCTGAACAACTCCGCCAACTCCGGAGGTAGACGAAGCGCCGCTTCCTCCTCTGCGTGGCTGTCGTCAGACTCAGCATCAGTTCCATTTCCAATTATTCCGCTCTTTCTCAGTTGTCTTTATAGCCTAAGTTGTTAGTGGTAATGTTTACATTTTAAATTGTCAGTGGTACAGGTGCAGCAGATGCTGGTACACAAGCCTAGAGCGCCCTCTAACAAACACCTGAAATATTTTAATATATAAGTCACACCTGAGTATACGTCGCACCCCTAGCCAGACTATGAAAAAAGTGCGACTTATAGTCTGGAAAATACAGTTTGTAAAACTTTAAACATGCACTGTGCTATTTACAAGTGCAGCCTCAGACGAGCGTCCAAGTCAGGTCTGTCTGGAAAACGAATGCATCAGCCAGTGTCGACCTGAGAGGAGTGATTTAAAAAGAGAGAAAAGTGGACAAATTTGTGGTTCTGAACAAACAGAGAATACTTAATGGGTACAGATTACAAAATAATATGGTAAGATGGTTGACACAATTTTAAGTACACTTGATTGTCCCCATAGGGAAATTTATTCTCTGCATTTGATCCATCCTTCTGTCCCGCTGGGGTTAAACCTGTCAGGAGCAGTGGGCGACTCCAGCGCAGCGCCCGGGGACCCTTCTCCAGATCTTGTGCCAGAATCCTGTTCAGCTGGAGGATTAGCCTGTTTGTGCATGTTTTAGGTTGATGAGGAAAACCAGAGCACCCAGAGGAAACCCAACCAGACACAGGCAGAACAAGCACACTACACACAGAAAGTAGTCTGGGATTCGAATCCAGGGCCTTCTTGTGCTGCATGGCAATGATTTTTAATCCATTTCACTTCAAATCAGAAAATTTAAATTCTTTGAAGCAGCTGCTGTCTTGCGTTGTCTACAAGTCTCTTTGAATGTACAGTAATTGTGCCAGGATTTACTGCAGTTAAAGGCAGGGACACACTGGACTGACTATCGTCCGTCTGGCACAGTTGCACAGTTTGACGCAAACATCTGCAATAATCCAGTCCCTTTTCGTCATTACTGTGATCAGATGAGTTTAATGCAGTGGATTTAATTATTATTCACTGATAAATACTGGAGTGAAGCAGTTAAGTGTTCCAGAGGTTTATTTAAAGAAGCCCATTATCTGCAGACTATACTGACTAGCGCTTCCTGCTGTTTATTTTTATTATCATTATTATTATTTTTTATTTAACCATTCTTTAACCAGGAAAGTCCCATTGAGATTCACCGATCTCTTTTTCAAGGGAGTTGTGGCCAAAAGGCATCAACAACGCAACCCACATTGCACACAAAATACAATAAAAAGAGAAATAAGAGTTAAAAACAATGAGATAAAAAGACACATTTAGGTCTCCAGGTCTTTCAAAATAGACTCAAAATGATCCAAAGGGACATGATTTTGTAGTTTTAAGGTCCTCTGAAAACCATTCCAGTCTGTAGGAGCGCGATACTGAAAATACATTTTTCTGCTCTCTGTCCTGACTCTGGGGACAGTCAGAGAGCGTAATGCATAAAGTCCATCAGACTTCTGCTGAAGATACACACTCAGGTACGGAGGGAGCAGACCAACAACTCCTTTGTATATGAATCTGTAAAAGTGTGTCAACCGACAGGTCACCAGAGCAGGCCGTCCGACCCGAGAGTACTGTTTTTTCCGGACTATAAGATGCACTTTTTTTCATAGTGTGGCTAGGGGTGCGACGTATACTCAGGTGTGACTTATATATTAAAATATTTCAGGTGTTGGTTAGAGGGCGCTCTAGGCTTGTGTACCAGCATCTGCTGCACCTGTACCACTGACAATTTAAAATGTAAACATTACCACTAACAACTTAGGCTATAAAGACAACTGAGAAAGAGCGGAATAATTGGAAATGGAACTGATGCTGAGTCTGACGACAGCCACGCAGAGGAGGAAGCGGCGCTTCGTCTACCTCTGGAGTTGGCGGAGTTGTTCAGAAGCGACACCGAGGATGAAGAATTTAAAGGATTTAGTGATTAGGAGTGAGATGGTGAGTTTGGTGAACTTGTTATATTATGTTCTTTATGCTATAGTTATGTGAATAACTGTTAATATATTACGTTAACATACGAGACACCTGTTCAGTTCGTTGTTTATGCTTCATGTAGCCGAATAACCATCAATGTGTTACATTAGCAAACCACACACCTATTCAGCCTGTTGTTCTCTATTCTATTATTACTATAACTTGCCTTTCAACATGAAATGTCTGTTCTTGGTGTCGGATTTTGTAAAATAAATTTCCCCCCAAAAATGCGACTTATAGTCCAGTGCTACTTATATTTGTTTTTTTCTTCTTCATTATGCATTTTTTGGCTAGTGCGATTTATACTCCGGAGCGACTTATAGTCCAGAAAATACGGC
Source organism: Bostrychus sinensis (assembly GCA_020698575.1). Taxonomy (NCBI): domain Eukaryota; kingdom Metazoa; phylum Chordata; class Actinopteri; order Gobiiformes; family Eleotridae; genus Bostrychus; species Bostrychus sinensis. The sequence goes on along the minus strand of CM036243.1, from coordinate 37,881,776 downwards.
ACAGGTCGCAGTGATGAGTTCGAGGTCCACAGTTTGTTATAAAGCATAAGGAGGCATGAAAAACTGAATTCAGCATACGCAGCGCCTGGGCTGGGTAAATATAGCTGTTGTAAATATGTATTACATCTTGCACATGGGCAGATACTACGTGCTACTCGGTAGTCAGTCGGAGTTGCTTGGATGTATCTTTAGCCACTTTCCTTTTTGTGCTGACCAGGGGAGACATGCGGAGACAGAAGAGTCTCCCTGCCTCGTTGGGTTGATGCATCCCAGCCTTAAAGTTTAAATTCCTGCCAGTCAGCTTATGGTGCATATTTTAGCATTAGATCCTGAAACAGTGTGAAGTGTTATGTGCATAGAAGTTCAGAAAAGTAAAAGATATTTACAATAAAAGCCACGATGAATACAACTTCACACAGACCTTGATCTGGGAATGAATGCTTGAATGTTTTGACTTACAGTCTTTTGGAACCAACCTTCCCTTTCACAGCTTCTTTAAACTCTCCCTTCACCGTCTGTAGCTGCTCTCCTCTGTGAGTTTTCCCTTACAGTCCATCTTTAAACCCCCATCTGTCTCGTTATCACGGACGTAAGCAGACGCTGTTAGCTCTCCCTGACCTCCTCATTACCACTGGACTAAACCGTCTCCAGCTGATGCTAATGATTCTCTGTGTGCTCCCCGCGTAACGTAGCAACTGCAGCGTCTTCTGCTAACTCTTGGTGACCTCTGACCTCCGTCTCCACTGTGACGCACTCAGATCAGCGCTCAAACACAACTTCAGATCTATTCCTGTGCAGAGATGAAAGATTTACAGTAATGTAGGCTTATTATAGGCCAGCATGCCTCAGATCCACTGTACTATGTTAATCCACTTAGATCATTTTTCTTGTTGCTTTCAGGTAAACAAAGTACGGCAAGTTTGAAGACCAGTTTTCAAGGTCTGGTCTAAACCTTCTATTCTTGTTCTAGGATGAAATGAACAACACAGATTATCACTTCTACATGGCATTGGCATGGATTTTGATCAGTTCTGAGAGAAAGTAAAGACAAAGAGCAAACTGGACAAAGCTGGGAATCAAACCCAGGCCGCTTTGTGGTATGTGCTCTACCAGGTGAGCCACTGAGGCGTTCCTGAGGTGCCCCATACCAGTGATTCTCAAACTTTTCACATTAAGTATCATCGCAGAAAATATTTGGCTTTCCATCTTAAACTAAAATGGGCCTAAATCAGGACTAACCTCAAAAGTCAAGATTAAAATAATATTTGGTCTTGGACTAAATCAGGATTAAAACAGAACAAGACTAAACTTTTCTTTAAAAGACCTGCATCCTGGACTAAGGCCCAGACGTAACTGAGCCTAAACCAGGTCAAAAATTAAGCCAGGACTAGACCAGGACTAAATCAGAGCTAAACTTGCCAGTACTATACCAGCCTGCAATTATCTATCTAATGATTTTCACTTTCAAAAATCCCAGACACTTGTGAGTACCACTGGAAAGAGCCTGTGTGCCACCAGTGATACCCATACCACAGTTTGAAAACCACTGCCCTATTTTAAGCAGATTTTGCAGTGTTTTCTGACTTTGAAGTTTTATAAACGTAGACTTTAAGTTCTAGTTGCACTGTGCAGTTTTAAAAACTGACCAAAACTGTAATGGGTTGCCATCACATTAGAGATGCATGTCAGTCCAAGACTAAGCAAAACTACATTTTGCTGAGTGCAGTTATGTAATAAAATAATAATAAGTTTCACATTAAATTTTATTCAGAATATGAACTGTTGAAGCCTCAGTGTACTTAAAGCTCCCCTATTCGTGTAACTGTCCTTTTCCTCTCTTTTTAACCATGTTATAATGTCATCTCCTCCTCAAAAACAGACCTGGAGTAGTATTTTGTTTGAGTAATCCTGTATGCTGAGGCACTGCCCTTCTCTCCTCTGAAAACGCTCGGTCTCACAGCTCTACGTAGACACGTGAAACCAGGAAGTGCTCCTGCACGTTTCTAAAGCCCATACACCATCACCGGACTCATTGCGATCATTTCTTAAGCCTTAAACCTCCGTCACTACCAAGCACTCAGCTCATTTATCTGTTAGCCTCATGTTGCTAACAGCCGTGCTAATTAACCATTTTATGCTCTGTCCATTCCCCACCGTTGCCAGCAGGGTGCAACAGACTCCTAATCAAAGTAACAGCTCCCCAAAAGAAGAAGAGGTTTTCCACAGATAAATTATTTTAAGCTATAAAACCTTAAATACTAATGCAAATGAGTCTAAAAAAAGCAGAATATGGGACATTTAAGTGTGATCTTAATAAACTACATGTTCTATTACTTTAACACAAATGTAAATGTTGGTTCTAGTCCCATTGGCAACATAGAGCTGTGTGATCCTGTGCTTTGGTCACAGTGTAAATGCTCTCCCTGAGGACCTCCCCTGGACCTGAGCGGGACCCAGATCTGAGGCCTGATTCTCGTCGATATATATCCGCGCTCCTGTTTTAACAGATAAAGCCTGTTGCTAAGCACTAGGTCCCTCCGCTCCACATCTGTGCGCTTTATAAACCCGAGCCGTGGTTTGAGCTTACGGCTGATTAGGAACGACACCACCACTGGGACACATGACGGGTTTATGAGAACAATTCTGCCGGATACAGAGCTGTGGAGAGAAATATTAACAAGGTGAGGACCAGAGGAACATGTTTAATAAGCCTCCCTTGAAACACTAAGTTCTTTCTGCAACCATATATATCAAAATGTGATTAGAATACTAATGAGATATTGATTCTTAATGCTGGGCTGCACAGGGCATCACAATTTCCCTGTTATCACAATATCAGCAAACACAATATCCATACAGCACTAATGCCCTCCATCTGACACAGATTTACACTGAAGAATATTTTTCCATCAGAGGATTCAATGAAAATGTGTTTTGACGAAATAAAAATATGAAAAAGTCCAGATTTAGTTGGGTAGCAATGGAGTTAGAAGAGTTACATCTACTGTGTTACATTTACTTTAGTGATTTTACCACTAAATAGTACTACGATAGTTTTAGTGCAACTTTTTACTTCTACTTGAGTGATATTGTTTCGAAGCACAGCGTGTGTCGACTCTACCGATGTTTAGAGGGGATTTCCTTAATTTAGTCCTCATGTAGACTTGTTTTTGTCCTGGTTTAGCCTTTAAGTTTTGAATGTGAATAGAAAACTTAGAGAACTAGTTATCACACATCACGTTTTTCTCATATTGTGCAGCCCTAAAACGTTGTTTTAAAGATATGTTTTAGGCCTTTTTTTTGGACTTTATTTGTACATAAAATTATAGGAGGAGGGCATAATGCTTAAAATGTTGTTTTATGAGTAAATTCCAGCACTATGTATGAAAAATATAAATGTGGTGCCTAGAACTGCGATGCAACTGTGTTCTCATTGTGTCTGTACATTGCATTTACTGATGCAAATACATGTATGTGTTCAGTTTAAATGTACGATTCATTTTTGGCTCTATGCCAACATTTCGTCAGGTCGACTGGATACTAGATGTCCAACCAGTCAGATATAAGAAGCTTAGCATAGCCTAGGCTTACCCAGAGGCGTTCAGGGAAAGTCATAATAGCTCCCTCGGCAACAATGGGCAAGATTTTTACCGTAATAGTTCCTATCACATAGTTCCCAGAAGTTAGTCATCCAGGCCTGCAGCGCCAACCTGTTGCATTTTTAAAGAGTAAGATGTTTAAAGACTCAAAGTTTATATTATGTACATATTACAATCACATTTACAGACACAAAAATTACTGAATCACATGACCATCTATATCCTGGACATCCGTCTCTCAAAGGCTCTGGGCTTTTAGTAAAAGATCTACGGTTGGTCAGACTGAGATTTCTGCAGTTTATGGGTTCCCTAGATCCTCCTGACTCAGGATCTGGAGAAGGGTAGGGCAGCACTGAAGGATGGGTCAAATGCAGAGAACAAATTTCCTTATGATGAGGTTAATGTTTAGAAAGTAATATAGAAAGTTATGAGTAAATTTGCGATTTATCACTTATATACGCAGCATCATTATTACAATCCTTGGTTGCTGATTTTCTTAACTTATATTTACTCTTTATTATACAGTTTGGTTATGCTTACTTATTCTTACAGCACTTAATTATACTCATTATTGTAACATTTAAATCATGTGTATAAAAAAGGTGCATAAAGGGTTGAGAGTAAAGAAAAGGAAGGGTAGATAAGGTTTTTGGGAGACTGCTATGATAGAAATTGCCACTGGGAGATGTAAACTACAAAATAGGAGTGGCACATCAGAATGGGGCAGGTTACATTGACATTGCATCATGGGTTGTAAATTGCCACCACTTAATGGTTTATATAACTCCATAATAATGACCTTGATGAACAAACTGAGTGTCCGCAGCAGGTGCAGGGGTATATCTATAATATGTACGTTTACAAATAAAAATTTGAGTAGCAACTGCCTAGACGAATAATAACTGTTATTTTCAATGGACAGATTAAAAATAGTGACTTCGAACCACTTTGTCTTATTCCAGGAAGAAGACTTTTGTATCATCACAGAGGGAGTTGAGATAATTTCAAGGTTAAGTCTGCTGTCAGAGCAGTGTTTGGCCCTCAAACAGGAAACCACTCTGACCTATTTTCCAACTTGCTTCTGGCGAAATAGAGCACAATTTAAATCTGCTCTACAAACTTGGACATTTTATTTTCACACAACACCTACTGGGACAATAAAGTCTACCTTTCTCTAGTCTCTAGCAGACAGGTGTCAGTCTCTTCAAATGCAGTTATTGCCGTCATTAACCTTTTGAAAATCATGTATTCATTATGTATATGTTGTTTTGCTCCAATCAGAATCAGACCGGCTCCATCGCTCCACATCCGCCATATGACATTTAACATAATCCAGCAGACCGGCGCTGATTATAATTAACTGATTAGCGATGGAGAGAGAGCTCATTCAGGAAGGCAGCCGGACGAGAGGCCACTTGATGGGGTAATTACGAGAATGTCTCTGTTTGATACGAGCTGTGCAACGGCATCTCCACCATCTACTTCAGACTCTACTCCACCATCTACTCCAGACTCTACTTCACCATCTACTCCAGACTCTACTCCACCATCTACTTCAGACTCTACTCCATCATCTACTCCAGACTCTACTCCACCATCTACTTCAGACTCTACTCCATCATCTACTCCAGACTCTACTCCATCATCTACTCCAGACTCTACTCCACCATCTACTTCAGACTCTACTCCATCATCTACTCCAGACTCTACTCCATCATCTACTCCAGACTCTACTCCACCATCTACTTCAGACTCTACTCCATCATCTACTCCAGACTCTACTCCACCATCTACTCCAGACTCTACTCCATCATCTACTCCAGATTCTACTCCATCATCTACTCCAGCATCTACTCCAGACTCTACTCCACCATCTACTTCAGACTCTACTCCATCATCTACTCCAGACTCTACTCCACCATCTACTCCAGACTCTACTCCCTCATCTACTCCCAGATTCTACTCCACCATCTACTCCACAATCTACTCCACCATCCACACCAGACTCTACTCCAGACTCTACTCCACCATCTGCTCAGCCTCTACTCCACCATCTACTCCATAATCTACTCCAGACTCTACTCCATCATCTCCTCAGCCTCTACTCCACCATCTACTCCACCATCTACTCCACCATCTCAGCCTCTAATCCACCATCTCCTCAGCCTCTACTCCACCATCTACTCCATAATCTACTCCAGCCTCTACTCCACCATCTACTCCACCATCTCCTCAGCCTCTACTCCACCATCTCCTCAGCCTCTAATCCAGAGTCTACCACATTCTCCAGATGAAGACATTTACAGGCTTCTGGATCAAGTGGCTTCTTTGTGAGAGGAATGTTGTTGTTACGATGCAACAACGTTCAAACACAGCATGGCACTCTCGGTTTTCCCACGTCACAAGTGATTTTGGAGATTTTAAGATCACTTTTTGGCTACAGAGCCTTCATCAGATCATTGTGTCAGCTGACTGCCTGCTTATACTGAATGATCAGGTTACTCTATCAATGGATTTTTTCTTCCCTGATGACACTGGGCTTATTCCAAAATGACAATGCCAAGATTCATCGATCTCAAAATGTGAAAGAGTGGTTCAGGAAGCATGAGACATCATTTTCACAGCCACTGAGAATCTGTGGGATGTGCTGGAGTGACTGCCTGCCCAAGTCACACACTAGTATTTTGTTGGACCTTCAGCTTTGATTACAGCACGCACTCGCTGTGGCATCATTTCGATAAGCTCCTGCTATGTTACATTTATTTCCGTCCAGCGTTGCATTCATTTTTTGCCAAGATCTTGTATTGATGATGGAGAGTCGGACCACTGTGCAAAGTCTTCTCCAGCAAATCCTAAAGATTCTCCGTTGGGGTTAAGATCTAGACTCTGTGTTGGCCAATCTCTGTGTGAAAATGATGTTGATGTTAATTCAGGTGGCGACTGATACCGGAACGTACACACAACACAATGCTTAGGCACACACACATGCCAAAATACCAAATTATATTTTAACATTTTTGTTAACATTATTATACATTATAGCATATATTGTTTGATTGCTCAGCTGATCGAGAAATCACCCTAGGAACTCCCACAGGTTCTCCTCCATGACTGCTCTTCTAACGATTAGCAATCAACATTTGCAGCATCTCTAATAGTTTCTTGAGATCTCACAAAAGTTTCTCGGGCTTTAGCTTTTTTTTTTCTCTCTCTCTCTCTTGTCTTTCTTTTTTTTCACCATGTCCCATAAGGGGCTCTGTAGTACATCACATCAGTAGGAGATTTTTTTTTTTCTGCTTTTTTGTACTGAAAATGTAAATGTACCAAACTGAAAACCCCTAGTCAATGCACAATCCAGATGTTTAACGACATGGAGGTAACTGCTGGTTCACACTGCGTCTAATGCTAAACTCAGAGCTAAACGTCTAAGGCGAGCTCAACCTAAAAAGCAGTGGAACATTAATCTTGTGAATAATTTGAATGTTTACCATCTCCTTTCTCCCTCTGTGTTATTCTCTCCTTACACAGCTCTCCTCAGATCAAACCAGCTGCTGTTGTTGTGGACCGCAGTAATGACTGGACCTGTGTGGGAGCTGCTGCTGCTGCTGCTGCTGCTGATTTTCCGGTGACGTTTTTCTCTGTAACACTGCATTCACTTCCTTTAGATTCTCACACACAACAGTAAGAGTCTGCAGAGTTTGAGTGACAGCAGGTTCATTTAAACAGGACCAGACGAGTGGGAGAGGAAGAAAAAAAAAACAGTACATCTCCTATTGAGGGGAAGTTTATGGACTTTTCTCAGAAGTTTATATGTTACATTGCATCCAGCTAGAACTACAGGAGAAACATTTTAGTGGAGACCTACAACTTTATTAATGCACAAGAGAAATGTATTGCTCACAGCAGCTCAGGTCCACAGAAAACACACAGAGAAAAAATGAATTATAACCTACGCAAAAGAGATGAGATAAAATGCATATAATAAATGTTAAAAAGCAGAAAAATATAGATTAATAAGATTATATAAGAAAATATAAGGTAACACTGCCCACGTTTATTTTATTTTTTTATGAAACAATATTTTTGCAAAATATTTATATCTTGTTATGCCACAAATGAAGATTTTAGTATAAACAGTGCAAATATACTGTGCACTGTGGGTCACTGTCAGTGGTATGGGTGTGTGTACATTAGGGGTGTAACGATACAGTAACAGTATCGATGTATCGATTTTTTTTCCTATGATACAACTAAATCGATACACATGACCTTGTATCAAATCATATCGTTTTCTAGGAAGTGTGTATCGATGCACATAAAGTTTTGATTGATAATATCGGAAATATCGAAATTAGAAATTTGTATGTTAAAATAAAACCAGATATGGCTTTTTGGAGATACATTTTGTGTTTTTAATTAAATAAAATGTTATATTCAACTTTTCTTCACTCTCTGTCTGCTGGACATAATCAACCCCGGCTGCGGTGCTACATTTGAGAGTAAACTTTTGTGATTTTTGGCAAAAAGTTGCTGTATCAATTATCGATGTGAAGGTGTTGAATCATATCGAATTGGCAAATTAGCCAATATCATTCTTGAATCGTATTGAAACACTTCTAATCGATACATATCATATCGTTGCAAAAACGTATCATTACACCCCTTGTGTGCATGTAATGTGTCTCTAAATACATATGCATGCAAACAGGTGCAGCCATAACCTGTAAAGAAGGAGGAGCAGGAGAGGAACCAACACACGCAGGGTCATAACAATAACAAAACTAGTTCTTTAGACTCGAAGGAAGTGTCCTCTTGTCCACACAGCACTGAATTAATATCAGAGGAAAATCTTACAGAGAAAGTTTCTGGTGCCATTGCACAGTGCAGAAATAAAGCAGGGGTCTTCTTCTGAAAACGCTCAAGGTCCATGAAACCAAATTTAAAATACTGCACATCTCTGAACAAAGCAAGGCACAGTAATGACGACTCTTCTCTCTGCAGTGTAATGACTCGACTCCTGGCCCGGGACATATCGCTGTCTTACGCACGGCTGTTCGAAAGTGAAATGTAAATAGTGCTGTGTGTGTTTTAGAAAATACTGGGAGGTCCTGTTTAAAGTCTCTCACGGTCCATGGCCACTAAAATAAAAGGTAGCGTTAATCTGTGGGATATATATTTATATTATTTATAAGTATTGTTGGAGACTGTCACCTGTCGGCTCAAAATTGGTGGGAACATGTCCACAGCAGTCCTTTGTAAGGTTAAATAGATTTTGTAAAAGTTAATACTCTAAATGGCATTAAAAAGCATTACATTTGGTTCCAACGGGCATAAAAAGTGCTAGTTTTGAAGTAAAAATTTTATTTGTGAATATAAATATGTGTATATAAATAATATAGCATTTTGCATGCAAATTTCTTCCAGCAACATCCAAACATCACTGGTGCTTTTGTGTGTTTGTAGCTTTAAAAATGTAAAAAATGGCATTAAAAAGCATTAAATTAGACTTGATGATTCCTGCAGGAACCCTGAGCTACGCCTATGCTACCGACCTTTTCTCATGAATATAAAAACATTTTAACAATAGTGTAAGTTGGAACTCAGTCAAGTTCCCTAAAATTACCAACAATAATGACAAAAGCTCTTTGCCCCAGTGATTCCTTACAAAGTGTACTCTCTGAAACCATTTCCGAACACGTGAACGCTCATAATTTTAAACCGTGCAGCCCGAGGGAAAGCACATTTTATTATTTCAGCTAAAATCAGTGTAACTCAGTGTAGAACAAACTATTATTTAATTAAAAGTTTTCATTTGTAAATCATCTGAGCGGGAACAGTCGCAGCGGGGAACACACTGCGTTTGTTCTGTTAATTATGTGAAAAGTGCTGGCGAAAGATAAACCAACCGAAGAATGAAGTCCCGTCCTGAAGTGTAGCCTAACAAACTCATGGCTCATCCAATTCCAATATTAAAACTAGAAGCACTCAGAGAACACAGACCTCAACCAAGGCCTCAGAATAATCAGTAATTCTTTAATTTTTTTTCCTGACGCCTCGTGAGTAAACTCTTCTGCTTTAACTTCGTGAGCCACAGCATGTTGCTAACAGACAAACCTGGTTCAGCCTTGTCGTGAAATTTGTGAGTTCAAACAAAAATCCATCCTGTGAAGGCTCCTGATAATTAATTTGCGTCCACACTGTTAGTGGTTTGACCCAATGGTGTGGCAGTACTACTGTGAGTGGGCAGAGTTTTAGGTTTCCTATTTCTTTGTTATAAACACGGCAACATCTAAAAATGTAATGTCTGCTGCTGTACAACAGGCAAAATTATACTGTTACGAGCGCTGTGATTTTAACAATTAATTACAGAAAAAGTAGCATGTAAAAAAAATATGAATTAATCATCTGCTTGTCTATGGCAACACAGAACTTTCCTTACTTTCTTTTAAGATATTTTTGTCCACTTTACTGACAGGACAATACTGCAAAAAATCAATATCTAGCATTAGTCAAAATGACTTGAATTCAGATTATCAACCTTGATTTTAGTAATGCTTTATTAAATTAGATTTATTTACTAATATGTCTAGATGATTTGACTTATTTCAAATTATTTCTGTCTTAATTTCAAGCTGTTTTTACTTATTTCAAGCAAAATTATCTGCCAGTGGTGTAAGTGGAATTTTCCTACCCCATTGGCAGATAATTTTGCTTCAAATAAGTAAAAACAGCTTGAAATTAAGACAGAAATAATTTAAAACAAGTCAAATCATCTAGCCTAGTAAGCAAATAAATCTAATCTAGTAAAAAAAATACTCAAATCAAGGTTAATAATCTGAATTCAAGTAATTTTGACTAATTTTGCAGTGATAGAAAATTGGGAAGAGACATTTAGCAAACTGTCAGAGTCCAAACTCGAATACATGATGCCGAGGCAGGCTGTAGTTGCCCTGCATATGCGTCGCAGCTTTACCAACTGAGCCGTACCGCGCCGCCTCAGTTTCCTCCATCGGCACCGGCCAAAACGACAAACGTGGAGTGGATTTCAGCTCCTGTGGCCGATTAGACATAAGCGACTGCATCTGTGCCTTTACAAGGGCACTCAGCGCGGGTTTTCCTCCGAGGCCGCCCCACGCAACGAGCACGCGGCTTCACTTCTCCTCTGCCACTTCAGGAAAGATGAACATCCCTCTTCACGGCGCCTCTCACCAGCTCCGCTCTTCTCGCGGCTGACTCGTGAACGCATTCAGCGGGAGAGGAAAGCAGGGTCAGGGGCGAGTGCGCTCCCTGCTGCTTGACCTGTGTGAAATCTGTATTTGCATGATAAAATAAAACCAGATACAGATGAAATTTTTGTGTTTTTAATGAAATAAAATGTGATATTTAACTTTGCTTGGCTCTCGTGGTGCTGCATTTGAGAGTAAACTTTTATGATTTTTGGCCAAAAGTTGCTGTATTGATTATCGATATGAAGGTGCTGAACCGTATCGCATCGTAGCCGATATCGTTCTTGAATCGGATCGAAACAATTCTAACTGATGCGTATCGTATTGTTGCAAAACCCTGCTAATAAATATTAAATTGTTTACTGCAGCAGTTTGTTGTTTAGCTGTGTTATATGAGTTATTACTCAGCTGCCAACGCTCTACAGAGAGTCCCTCCTCTTCACAAACGTTTTCAATGGGAGACATTCCAGACTGATAAAAAGTACGATGGCAACAACCTCCAATTAGTTAATTAAAACTGATTATTAAATTGCCAACTCGGTTATTTAATAGACTCTGAAATATGCCATGTGCTGATAGAGAACGTTTTATTACCAAGACAGAGCAGTAAACAGTTCACAGTTTTTTATTGAAAGTATCATATATGTATTACATTGTGGAAATTCACCAAAAAGAGACGAAGAATAACTTGAAGAGTCTCTACTTTTATTAAACTGACTTCCAACAACAACCAGAAGATAACATTTGCAGGTAAGCAACTGTTTCCGCTTTTTTCCAGTCTCACATCCTCTCTTGTCCCTTCAGAATAAAGGTGTCTGTCTGTGTGTGAGATAAGTCTCAACATATATGATATTTTATAAATGTCATCAAGTGGCATACTTGTAGCTTTGTCTGGTTTCTTTTGTAAAATTTAATTGATTTTATCACCAATTTTTAACAGAAACTATTAAACACCTCAAGTTTTTAAAACCATTATACCTGTGCTTCAATTCAATTCAATTCAGTTTTATTAATATAGCCCAGTATCACAACAAAAGTCGCCTCAAAGGGCTTCACAACAGTTGATCAAACATAAACACACAATCAGACTTAACACACAATCAGCACAAACAATAACTACACTAAACTAAACAGACCCAGGACACTCCTGTCCTTAGACCCTCCTTCTCGGTAAGGAAAAATTCCCAAAAAAACCCAGCTACGGGAAAAAAGAAGAAACCTTATGGAGCCCATATTGAAGGAGAGATCCTCTCCCAGGACGGACAGGCAATGCATCTAGGAGTTAGTCCCTTAGTTCATCTATAGGATCATAGATCAGCTCTGTAAGGATTCATCCAGACGAGAGTGGGTGAGATAGGTTGAGGAAGTCCATAGGATGCAGCAGGTGGCCTTCACTATCCGATTATTAATCAGTTAATCAAAAATGTAATCGGCAGATTAATCAATTATCAAAATAAACGTTAATTGCAGCCCTAACATAAAAATAATGTATCAGTCTGGCTTTTGTCAGGTAACTTGGCAAAGGCATAGCCTGACAAGCCACACTATAACATGTTTAGTCTGGGGACGGTCCATAGACAGAGCTCAAGCCTAAACTGCTTCCGCACGTAACAGACCAGCGCTCTGACCAATCACAGCAACGGACAAGGTGAGCTTTGTTAGCTACCAGCGGAGCCAGCTGCTATATTAGACTTTTGCCATAGCCGGTCGGCAAAACAGCAAATACATCCTTCTTTAAGACGAATGATCTGAGAGCTTCTTTCTGCTCCACTTTCAAAGAAAAACCCAAATCTAACTCTTCCCAAACTGATGCCAAGGCCGATTCAAACGAGCGCTGTTCGTTAGCCACAGCCATTGTAGTTGTTCTGCTCTGCACCGTCGCCATCGTGCTAAGCCACACATATAGAGCACTGTGATTGGTCCGACGAAGCCCTGGGCGGAGCCAAGATTGGCCCCTATGGTGTGTTACTAGACCAACCTGCTAGGCCATTCCCAAAGTCAGGAGCGTCACGGCCCCTTAAATTTACCAAAGTCCCACGCAGACCCCCAACAATACAACTTCTCTCGATCCCAAATGTTATTTTCATGTTTTTCTCCATATATTTCTATAAAAACATTACAAAAGACACTGACTATTGGCTAAAAAGTGCTTTAAAGTTACATTTTTAAACAAATACACTGTAAAAAATAAAATAAAATGCTGCAAAAACTCAATAACTCAAGGCAAAGGATCCCCATTTTTGGGGCCAACTTAAAATCTCAAGTTTTCCACATTTTCACTTAATTTGATGTTCATACGTCTAAAAACTTTTCTAACTTTTAAGTTTTTCTCTCTATCATAATTTTTTTTACTCATCTTACAGCCAACTTACAGAGTTCAGAAAAAGTTATTCTTTTGTTAAATGTAGTATATTTAGTTTTTATTATTATCAATAATACTTTTTGTGAACAGTGGAGTCAGTTGCTGTAAGATGAGCTGGAAAAAATAAAGATAGTGAGTAAAACTTAAAATTTCAAGTTTTTAGACGTATGAACGTTAAATTTGAACAATCTTGAGGGATGCATTATTGTTTTTTACAGTGCATTTCAAACTCAACTTCTTTTTATGTACTTCATATAGGCAGCAAGGCACCAAATGGTAAAAAAAAAAATAAAAAATCCTAGCTCCAGATGCTGCTAACTATTCCTTGGCTCATTTTTTATAAATATCAGATTATTACTTTTGGAGATATGTTGCAGACTAACAATCAAGCAAACATAAAAACTAAGCAGTCCTGTAAAATAAAAGAGAATAATGAATGAGACATGAAGCCAGCCTTCACTTCTGCACAGTCCTCATCCTCCCCTGCCCAGTACCCACCTCCCGTCCAAACTTAAACCACATTTACACTGCAGAAACATTCCTCCTCTCACTCTTCTGCATTAGTCTGAGAAATGGAAATCCCTCGGCTCCCAGAGGACAGCCTTTGACGACCGTGACCCTCCCTCTGTCCCCGCCGCTGCACCTCGGCCCCCGCAATCAAACGGTTAAAGTGTCCCATCACAGAGAGAGGACGAGGCGTTTCTGTGGGACCATTAAACCCGCGGCGCCCCCACGGGACCGGGCCAGGCACTGGATGAATAAATGCAGGTTTAAACGAGGCCTTTAGCAGTGATTTACATCCTGCAGCCGCCCACACACTTCTGCTCTCAGGAGGTTCCACACATTACACCAGAGACTCACAACATGACAGCGGTGTTTTTAGTTGAAGCTACACCTCATTTACATGCATTTACATTCATATCTGTCACATGATACTAGCATTACAGTTAATGTTTCAGGGTATTACACAGGCCTCAAAAGAATAATTCATTTTGATGGTGTCTAAATCACGGCCTTAACAATCATAGCTGTGTTTTAGGAGCAGGTATTTCATTTTTTTCAACTAAAATTTCAAATTGCAGCATAATCTCAGTCTGGCCGTCTCAATGCCGCAGGCAGTGTTGCCAGATTGGGCTGTTTTCCAACCAATTGGGCTTCTTTTGCACATCTTGGGCTGGAAAAAATAGCATTGGGCTGGATTTAAAAAAAAAAAAAAATCAGGCTGCTTTTCACAACATTTTAGAAGATTTTAAGAAGATATTCTGGAGAATATACCAACAAAATAGATTTCATTTTGTAGCAAACAAAGAGAACACATTTTAATAAACTTCTGCATCCTCCCACTCTTGTCATCAGTTCATCAGCTGTGTTAAAATTAGTTTGGTTGCTCATGTTTTTTGTGGTTTCTATGACGCCCTGAACAGGAAGGCTTTGGGCGTCTGAGTGCACTCTTTCTGTGGAAACCTGTTTGTGTTGCTTTGTTTTTAGTGCAGCTGTTATGTTTAGTTTTTTTCTTTTTTTTTTCTAATGTGTAAAAGTTTTAACATTTAGAATGATTGTGATTTGAGCTGTTTTTTATTGAATTGGGCGGGTTTTAGGTTCTGTTTGGGCTGGAAACTGGCAGTGAGATCTGGCAACCTGTAAATTTGTAAAGACTGTAGATGCAGCAGCACATCAGAGTCTGTCAAGTCCGTTATCCATATACATGATATAGTGGAATTAGATGTGTTATACATTTACACTGCTAGACCCCCCCCCCCAAAAAAAATCACCACAAAAATAAAAAGGTCACATGCGCTAATATTTCGTTGGACCGTCTTTAGCTTTGATTTCAGCACGCAGTCACTGTGGCTTTGTTTCAATAAGCTTCTGCAATGTCAAAAGATTTATGTCCATCCAGTGTTGCATTAATTTTTCACCAAGATCTTGCTCCGTGAACCACTCGGTCACATTTTGAGCTCGATGAATCCTGGCATTGTCATCTTGGAATAAGCCCAGTGCCATCAGGGAAGAAAAAATCCATTGATAGAGTAACCTGGTTATTCAGTATCTGCAGGGAGTCCTCATTCTTTGGGCACATAACGTTCCTGAACCCAGACCTGACCAACTGCAGGGAGGCTCTTACCTATTCACTTAGTTAAATCCAGGTGGCCACTTTTTTTGTGGGTCAGGCAGTGTATAATGACTGGTTTGTGTGTTCTCTCACAACAAAACCTGCTCAGAGTCATGATGACGTACGTTCTTCTTCGGTGATGGATGATGCTGGCTCTGGGCTGAGGGGCTAATGCATTGATAATGACACACACTCAGCATCAACACTAGGCCTTAAGTCATTTACAGCAACTGTTCAACTTTAAGAAAACATTATTTAAAGCCAAGTTATCACACATATATTGGACTCTACTCGCTCTTTCACTTCACACATCAAAAGTATCATCCGCACAGCCTTTTTCCACCTCCGTAACATTTCCAGACTCCGTCCATCTTTGAGTCAGCGCTCCTCCCAGGTTCTTGTTCATGCCCTTGTCACTCCACGCTTCGATTACCGTATTTTTCGCACTATAAGGCGCATCGGATTATAAGGCGCACCTTCAATGAATGGCCTGTTTTAAAGCTGTTTTCATATATAGGACGCACCGCATTATAAGGCGCATAGAATAAAAGCTGTAAAAAGCTGTAAAAACTGTAGTGGCTGGGGTTGCGTTATGCATCCACTAGATGGCGCTGCGCTAAAGGGAATGTCAATAAAACAGTCAGATAAGTCAGTCAGTCAAACTTTATTAATAGAATACAAACCAGCGTTCTTACAACTCCCTCGTTGAAAACAATGTATTTCCAACTCCATTTGTCGCAGTTCAAAGCTACATGAACAGCATTCGAGCGCTCAGTTTTCTGTCCCCTCAATGTCGCAACTCTTCTACTGAGATGGAGCAAAGGCCGCGCCTCCTTGTTCTTTTGTGGCAGGATCCATAAACACGCCTATGGCACACATGAACAGCTGGGACTGGAATTCCCCTTTACCGTTTTTACCACTGTCACTTCAGCGACGCCCCCTGAATACAGTAGCCATAATTAACCAACACTGATCCATATATAAGGCACATCGGATTATAAGGCGCACTGTCGGTTTTTGAGAAAATTAAAGGCTTTTAGGTGCACATTATAGTGCGGAAAATATGGTACTGTAATGCCCTTTTCTCCGGTCTACCCCAAAAGTTTCTCCAACGATTACATTATGTTCATAACTCGGCAGCAAGAATCATCACCTGTACAAAATCTATAGACCACATCACACCGGTCCTCATTCGACTTCACTGGCTTCCAATAACCCAAAGAATTCAATACAAACTCCTCCTCCTTACCTTCAAAGCACTCCACAACCATGCCCCCTCATACCTGTCCGACCTGGTTCATCCATACACTCCCTCCCTATTATTATTATAAACGCTTGCACATTGACGTCAAAGGTGCTCAGCAATTAGAAACCAATTCAGCCAATGCACAACAGCACATTACCACACTGTTATATCCAAGTACTTGTGATTTAGTAACAAAGCTTCTGTGCACCTGAAGGAGGTGGGCCACGGCTTGATAATGTTGCTCATGCATCCACACACACACGACTACCAGCCTGGTCACATATGCCACAGTTCTTTTCACGGTAAAAAAAGGGAATAATAATCATATTTAGCGGTGGTAAACACGTCACTGGTCGCCGTGCTCTCCGCTCTGATGAAAGAAAACCGTCGACAGCCTCAGTAGTTTTGAAACCGTGTATATTGTGCTGTAAGCTGCTCCTCGTATGTGTGCAAGTGACAAACCAATGGGACACAAAATGAATGCTGCTGGGCTTACTCTTCTTCTTCTTTTTTTTTTTTTTTTTTTTACAGAGTCTGGGCACGGTTCTGAGTATGCCCTGAGACAGATTTTAAAGAAAGTTTATGAACAAAGGAAGGCGTATCAATGCACAAAAATACACACAGTTAAGAAAAATCTAACTAGCAGCACTTGGAGAGCATAGACCTCTGCCAAGGCACTGGTCCAGTCACGCAGTGGGAAAGAGAAAGTGCCCAGAGATGAAGATCCTTTAGTTCAGTGGTTCCCATCCTTTTTTGTCACACCAGAAGTACCTCCTCACTCACTCAGGTTGATGATTTTTCAAAACATGATCATATAAAACATCATTAAAAAACACTTCATACTAAATTTATTGCAAATTATTACAAATTCTCCTGCATTTTTTTTCAAATTCATGATCAAAAATAAAATAAACAATCATTATAAAACAAAACAAACTACTACTACTACTAATAATAGTAATAATAAATCTGCCTGCATAAAATAAAAACTCCTATTACATTTACTAATTGGACTATATATTTTCAGGTTCAAAATAAACTTCATAATAAATTATAATTTAAAAAACTTCCCTTTTAAACAAGCCAACAAATAAATAAAAAAATAAGTCAATATAATATTAAAATAAAATTTTAGCAGATTCCAGCTTCTTTCAATAATCACAGACACACTGAGCTCGTCTTTAATAAATTTAGTCCAACATGAAAAGATCGCAAATATTTTCCTGTTAGCTTGGAAATAAATTATGAAATAATACCACGTACCCCCCTGCAAAGTGCTTGTGTACCCCTAGAGGCCCCCATCCTCCTGGTTGGGAAACATAGCTCTAGTTCAGGGGTAAATGCTCTGTCCGTTTGTCACACCTCACTAAGACTTTAGCCCCGTACTGTGCGTATATAAATCCTCCAAACAAACCGCACGGAGCTCAGTTTGTTGTTGTTGGAATTGTGTTAAAGACGTGGCTTACTGAGCACGATTCCTGTGGGAAGGAGAACAAAGAGAGAAAACAAAGACGTAACGGACGTAAGCCCCGACTTCCTGAGCCGTCAGCGCCACGGAGCAGGACGAGGAGGAGTAAATGTGCGGAGAGGGAACTGCGAGACAAACAGCGCCTCCTCCTTTTGCGTGGCTGCAGTCAGTGACGAGACAACAGCAGCTGAGCTAACGGGACGACAGGACGCAGCCCTCACTGCCATTCAGTTACAAGACAACATCAAGTATTTCCCTGACATTTTATTTAAGAGGAAGCAAAGCAAACAAACGCAGCGATAAATTGTTTAATAGCTAATAACTTTATTTTTTTACATCAAATATAAACTGTGTGTGATGAAGGACGACAAACTGTGTTGATTGACAGCTAGCGTAGCCAATCAGAAGTGAGAGTTTGCTAAGTTCGGCTGAGAATAGAAAGTCTGGGTCCATGGAGTCAGATAGTGGCATCGTAGTTGTATCAGTGTGCGTGATAAACAAGAGCGTAATGTG
Source organism: Bostrychus sinensis (assembly GCA_020698575.1). Classification (NCBI taxonomy): domain Eukaryota; kingdom Metazoa; phylum Chordata; class Actinopteri; order Gobiiformes; family Eleotridae; genus Bostrychus; species Bostrychus sinensis. Next base: position 37,863,249 of record CM036243.1, on the reverse strand, counting down.
TTCATCTTTTATTTTTATTTAATCTCTATTTCACCAGGTAGAACATTAAGGACAAATTCTTATTGACAGTGTTGACCTGGAAGTGCTGAGAACACTTGAAGGGAAAGGGAAGAGGGGAGCAAACATAAAATTTACACATATGCTAAAAAACATTATACTATTGCTCATTAGTAAAACATTTACAATAGTCCTTAAAAGTGACCTTTAATCTGCATTTAAAGGCAGAAAGTGAGATCATTGAAACCATATGAAGTGAATTTTGACATAAGTTCCAATCATTTGCAGCAGCAAAACGAAAAGACATAAGGCCAAAAGATGACTTTGTTTGGGGATTTTTTAGTTTGATGAACTGATGATCGCGTGTTATACCTCCTTTAGTGTGTGTCTGCCCAGTATAACAATTGCAGTGTTATTATTCACAGAGTTGTGTGTCAGAACAACTTTTAAGGGCAGTTTGGACACGCTATCCCTCCTACAGCCCTAAGTTTTTAGTCACACCTTTCGCCCTAAGCACAAAAAAAAAAAAATGCCCCAATAAAGACTGCCATAGAAAAAATATCTAAATGTCAATAATTCCATTTTTTTTTTCATGGTTACAATGATAAACTTCAGTCCTCATCGTACACAGCAAAAATTGATTCTGTTTATGAAATGTAAGCCCTTAAATTCCAGTTTGTGTGGTGCAGACACATCCAGCACAAACCTCTGCCTCTGCTCAGTCTGGGCACGTTTTCTACTTTGCCCTGATGTGCACATCTCTGTAAGAACTACATTTTGGATTTGTGCTCACGCAAACACAAACAAACTCATTTCTCAACAAACACTTTCACACCAATTTATGACAACCCTAAAACACACCCAAATCATTTTACTTCAAAAAATGTTTTTTATTTTCCTTGTAGGCTTGATCATTTATACAAACACTAATGTGGCCATTTCCAAATTTATACCTCTGTCTACCATATATGGGGAAAAAACAATAAAAACTAAAAATCCAATCCCTCACTATCATGAATCCATGAAATACTTGATAAAAATGTGGAATTATATTGCAGTGACAGTGTATAATAAAAATGTTGTTTTAATGGGAGTCAATGGCACAAAAAAATGTCTTAGGGGTAAAGGTGTGACACCTTTTTAAGAGGATTTTTCGAAAAAAATAAAATAAAATCCTGAAATCTGAAAATTCATCCCAAAATCTATGCCATTTGAATCGACACAGCAAAAGTTATCCACAAAAAACAGGTGCAAAACATCAAAAAATGTCTAAGGGCTGTAGGAGGGCTAATTCTAAGCTAAGCTAATTAAAGTAGTTAAACAGTTATTGGACGTCTTCTTGCGTACTGTTCTGTTTTTAGTTGCTTCACTGGATCATAAAACTGTTTTTTGTTTCTATTTTTTATTTATGCTACAGAACAACACACAGACAACCAATGTAGCCTCTGAATGTTCAGTAAAAGAGAAAACTGAATCATCTCTACTGAGCTTTTTTACCGATGCAGCCTGGCGACCACAACATTAATTAGCCACACTGTGCAAACATAGCGCCCAATTTCACATCAGTTTCAAAATATTCATCAATCATAACAGAAAGAAAAACAAAAATGCCACAGTGTATGAACATTACACGCCAACCAAAAGTCATTTGGGCCTCACTTTCATGACCAAACAAAATGTGACATCTGGTGCTCACAGTTCACAGTAAGCCTCTCTGGACACAACATTTTGTCTGTGTCGCCTGTGTCCCCCCGACCCCACTTTGAGAATTACTGCCCCGGAGCAAAACCACAAAAAGGGTTTTAAAAAAAGATTCCGAAGAGGCCAAAACAACTGCACCAAATCCCAAAAACGAGCGCTGATTTCAGTTGAATACAGATTGTTTATGTCTTACCTGAGCAGTCGAATGAAGCTTCAGTGTCAGGACTACAGTTCCAGTCTCAAGTCCTGGGTTTTAAGGTCCAGTCCTCTGCCTTTAGACTTCAGACCTGGACACAGAGAAATAGACCATGATTGAGTAAAATATGTTTAAGTTTGAAGCGTGTGTGCAAATGCTGTCACTTCTTCAATCCAGAATCGTACATAGACCAAATGTTTCAGACTTTATGACCACCAGCTCCACACAGACGGTGTATATTTGACATAAACTCACATTAATCTCCATCTAAACCTTTTAAAACCCTGTCTCTACAGTGAAAACCACCTCAGTGCGTCCTCTCTGCAGCTCACACAGATCTGAACCTTCTCATGTTAAAGAAAATACTTTTTTTTTTACTCTGACATTCATGTCCCCAGTGTCTCCGTCTGATACGAATGGATCAGACTTCACTGAACTCGAGCTGCTTCAGATCCAGCAGAACTAACTTCAGAGAACAGTCTGGGACAGGGAGGGGTAAGGACGAGACTGGCGACCGCAAAATACTCTGATAATATTAAAAATGTTTGGTTTAGTCTTGGTAACGCCGCAAAGAACAGTCACCAAAGTGGGTTTCTTAGGAGTCTTTTGTATTTCAAGTCCTGATTTTGTTTTAATTCTGTTTTACTCCTGCTCTGGTTTGGATTTAAAGGTAAAGTACAGACCTGGTTTAGTTCTGATTTATTCCTACTTTAGTTCTAGTTTAGTCCTGCATTAGCCTTGGTTTAGTCCTGAGTAGATCTGGTTTAGTCCTAGTTATATTGTCTATAACAGTGTATGGATAATTCTGACCTGGATGACTGAGAATGTCAAGGCTGTCTCCATGTTTGAATGATCCTTGTGACATTAAATAGACCCAAAATAGCCCAAAACTATTCATACCCCTGGCAAATTCTGACTTAAAGTTACTTTTATTCAACCAACAAGTTTTTTTTTACCGGAAATGACCCAGGCTTCTCCCAAAAGATAATAAGACGATGTACAAGAGGTGTCATTGTGAAAAAAATAAATACATTTTCAGCTTTTATTTACAGTTACAATAAAAGTAACTTTAAGTCAGAATTTGCCAGGGGTATTAATAATTTCGGGCTCCACTGTATATAATTGGGAGTAACAATGTAAATATTAACACTACTGCTACTGCTAGTACTGCTCCAAAATGTAAGTGGACCACAACAGAGCATTCTGCTGCTATAAGCCACAAAAAACACATTCTATTTGAAGTTATTTCAGATGGAATCAAGTAAAAAAGAAGGGTTAAATCTTAAAATTGAACATAGTTATCAAAAATGTGCTTCCTCATTTTCATAGACACAACCTTTGTGAAACCAGTTTTAAGTGGAAGTGTGCACTTTTTTTAACCATACATTAGCTTCAGCAATGACTTATGCCAGCCATTCCCAAAGTCAAAACTGTCGCGGCCCCCTTAAACTTCTAAAAAGCCCACGCGGACCCCCATCTGTAAAACTTCCTTCTCTTCAAAGACTAAGTCATGTTTTTCCTCCATAGATTTCTATAAAAACCTCACAAAAAACATTGACTGTTGGCTAAAAATTCTTAAAAACTCTTATTTTTAAACAAGTACATAACTAATAAAGCAAGTAATTCATTTCAAACTCAGCTCATTTTTATGTACTTAACTTAGACAGCCTCTGGGGGCCCCCCTGCAGTACCTTCGCGGGCCCCCCGGTCCATTGACTTATGCTAACCGAATCAGCCACTAGCCACTCTACACTTACGCCATGTTTAACTGTAGCAATGATAAAGTTTGCCCACACTGCTCACCTCCACGCTGCTCGGTCTCAATGCTCTCAAGGTGCCTCCAATAAAACTCCAAATACAGACTTCAGTTTCTTTAATAGCACGACATTAGCCAATCTATTTTCCCCACAGTATTCACAGAAAGTCTGATACTGTGAAGGACACCAGGTAAATCTGTGTTAGCGAACCAACAGACCCATCAGTAAAACCAACAGAGTCTCCAAACATGAGCAGAGGAAGCCCGCTCTGTACGGTCCGTCAGCAGCAGACAGATGGTTTTATTTATCTAAAGGTTTTGGCGCTGGCTGCTTAAACAGATCACGCCCCACTCTCCACTAACATCACTGAATACATCTGCACACATCAGGCTTACACTACTGCTGCGGCTCTCACACTCAGGCTGTTTGGACTAAGTTATTCTTCTGGTGTGTCATATATTTAGAGTTAATTTATTGGTTTATTTGCAATAATCACACAAAATATGCTCACTTTTTATTAGATTTTAGTTTAAAAAGACATTTCTCTTGTTCATCTAGAGAAGTGGACCATCAAAAGTTATCCAATCTTTTGTAGAATCTTTCACTTTTATCATTTTTTACATACATTTTATTGATTTTGACGTACATGGAAATTGCTACAGTTCACACATAAAAAATATTTACTTACAGAAATTTATAAAATTTGCCAGAAAATTCTGTTACATGACTCTGTTCCAAAAAGTTTATAAGACCCATGTAATTTTTCTTGCAGTGTTGCTGTGGCAACGACCGAAACCCTGCATGTTATTCTAATGCAGGGTCCAAACTTGTTTCAAAGAGGGCCAGATTTGAAGGTGTGCAAATCTTCAAGGGCCGACAGTCTGCCCTGACTGAATGCTACAGTACGGATTGAAAGCACACTGTTTTAGTATTAGTAACAAAGTATTTTGTTTTCAAAAGCCAAATAATTACAAGTTATTTTCTTTGACAGCACAATCTAAAAGAACAAAATAACATCTTTGGACATAAAAACGGCAACTGCAATTATTTTTTGACAAACTAATTTGAAAATACGTGGCACAGAGCAGTAGATGAGATGCACAAATGCACAGAAATAGCTATGGAAACACTGTAGGGAAGCGCTGGAGGGCACTTAATTAATTAATGCATTTTGTTGTAGAAGCTGAGGGCCATATGAAATCTCAACCTGTGCTACAAATGGACTTTGGACTTTGGGGGCGGGGTACAGCTGTACTTACACATATTATGACCGATTTGCCCAAAATTGTAGAACGTAATCCCTCAAGAGGCCTGAACATCTGTAAATAGATAAAATCAGATTTGGCCAAAAAAAGTATCCATCCCTTTTTTAATATATTTATTAACACAGTGAACCACAAAAAAACTGCGTCCTCCATTGAACTTCAAAAACTGGTTTTCAGAAATTGGTGACATTTGGCAGAAGATTGCAGCTTGTCATCTCAATCAAAAAGTCATGAGGATCCATGCCTTATTTTGTACGGTTTTGCCGTGACATCCCAGAAAACCCCTCATTAAATTTAAAAGTAAATTGCATACAATGTAATCCTATGGAGCCACCAAATTATGAAAATTGGGTCCATTTGTAAAGAGCCATACCCAACAATTTAGAAAATTTCTGTTTTGCGGCATGCAAGGGCCTATGATTGCCACTTGCAGCTATATTTATTATTATGATTATGATTATTATTCCAAATCTAATCCATTTCTGGTGGACTTTATACATTGAAGTGCTGTCTTTACATTGGTCTGTGCATTTCAGAGCAACAATATTCAGACAGACCTTTCAGTAAATTGAATTATTTTTGAACAACAGCCAGGATCCTCACAGCTCTCTGCCGCAGCTCCTACAGCAGCGTCTTATTACTATTCAGCCTCTGTGTTACGCAGACCCTGCCCCCACACGCTCGCTCTCTGTTTCCTCTGCGCTGCTGTATCGGCTCATCTTCTGTTTGTCGTGTGGTTATTGCTTCCCTCCACTGCAGCGTCTTTCTTTGATCGGACTCACTTATTCACTGTTTCACAATACAATGCACAATACAATACAAACGAAGACCACAGTACCACCAGAAAACATCTGGCTTTACAAGGATGGACTAAAATGAACCTAAACCAGGACTAAACCAGGTCTAAACTATGACATAAAATAGGGATTATCACAGAAAAATGCATTACGAAATAAGGACAGAACAGAGAGTAAACCAGAACAAATTCAAGATTTAACCCAGACTAAACCACCAGGACTAACACAGGACTAAGCCATGGCTAAATTAGATTTAAACTAGAACTAAACCAGGACTAACACAAGGCTAAACTAGGACTTGACTCGGACTTTACCATCTGGATTAAACCTAGCCTAAACCAGGACTTAAACAGGACTAACTCAGGATAAAAACGGGGCTAAACAGGTCTAAACCAGCACTAATACTGGACTAAAGTAGGACTAAACCCGGACTTTACCATCTGGACTAAAGCGAGGTTAATCCAGCTCTTAAACAGGTCTAACCCAGGATGAACATGGGACTAAACCTGGACTAAAACACCTGGAGTAACCCCGAACTTAACCAACCTTAAACTAGGACAAAAACAGGTGTAAACCAGGACTAACTTAGGATGAACACAGGACTAATAAGGTTCAAAAGAGGACCAACACAAGACATAAACTAGAACTAACCTGGACTAAATCACTTGCACTAAATCAAGGCTAAACAAAAAACTATAATAATAATAATAATAATAATAATAATAATAATAATAATAATAATAATATAGATCTAAACCAGAACTAACTCAGGATGAACATGGGACTAAACCCGGATTAAAACACCTGGAGTAAAACAGGGCTAACACAGGACTAAACACTGGCAAAACCAGGACTAAATCACAGCTAAACCGGCACTAAACCAGGACTAATGTAGGACTATAAGAGGTCTAAACCAGGACTAATGTAGGACTATAAGAGGTCTAAACCAGGACTAATGTAGGACTATAAGAGGTCTAAACCAGGACTAATGTAGGACTATAAGAGGTCTAAACCAGGACTAATGTAGGACTATAAGAGGTCTAAACCAGGACTAATGTAGGACTATAAGAGGTCTAAACCAGGACTAAATGTCTCTAAACTAACCCTAAACGAGAGAGACTCCTGAGTACCATCAGAAGAAGCCCACGTACCACCAGCAGTACCTGTACCACAGCTTGAGAACCACTGCCATGGACAACACTTCAACATAAACGGCACATTCTCACCAGAACAGTGTCTTGTTGTGGGAAAGAGTTTGCAGACAAACTCCCAGCTTTAGCGGAGCAGAAGTCGTTCATTATTAACCAGCATTGACTTATTCCCAACTGTAAATATCAGACAGAGCTGTGAAAGTAAGTGGTTACAGCTAAACTCTTGTTTTGGAGACTGGAAACTTCTCACTGTGAGTGGGATACTTATTAAAAACTTAAATCATTTTGTGCTATATGAGAAACAAAAGAGCCCAAAGCAACCGTCGTGATAACAACCGAGTCTGAGAGGAGCAGGGCGAGAAACATAACATAATATTAACATTATTTTAAATTATTTTGCAAATCTGACTTTTTTTTTTAGCTCTCTCCCATGTTATAATGTTGTTCCCTCATGAAAAACAGACCTGGAGTTGTGTTTTGTTTCATTCACGCCTGTTTCAGTAATCTTGTATTCTCTGGCGCTGAGTTTCTGAAGCCTCAAAACACTCCAGGAAGCACTGACCAATCAACAACAAGCTCTCTACATCCAGTCTGCTCTCATTCATTTATCCAAAGAAAACGACGCACAGCTCTATTTCCACTGATTCCTCACAGACGTTTTTACTTTGGTATTAGGAAGTGCTATTACTTTCCTTAAACGTTTTACATACTCAGCAATAAGAACAGAGATTTTGTTCTTATTCTGGAGGTGGATAAAAAGAAAACAAAGCGCAGAACTCTAGGATGTCCTCATATGTTCCTGCCACTGTTGTTATTCCCGATGTTCTCTTTTTACAATATTTTTAGTCCTTTTTCTGGCTGCCGTATTTTCCGGACTATAAGTCGCTCCAGAGTATAAGTCACACTATCCAAAAAAATGCATAATGAAGAAGAAAAAAACGAATATAAGTCGCAATGGACTATAAGTCACATTTTTTGAGGGAAATTTATTTTACAAAATTCGACACCAAGAACAGACATTTCATGTTGAAAGGCAAGTTATAGTAATAATAGAATAGAGAACAACAGCTGAATAGGTGTGTGGTTTGCTAACGTAACACACTGATGGTTATTCAGCTACATGAAGCATAAACAACGAACTGAACAGGTGTCTCGTATGTTAACGTAATATATTAACAGTTATTCACATAACTATAGCATAAAGAACATAATATAACAAGTTCACCAAACTCACCATCTCACTCCTAATCACTAAATCCTTTAAATTCTTCATCCTCGGTGTCGCTTCTGAACAACTCCGCCAACTCCGGAGGTAGAGGAAGCGCCGCTTCCTCCTCTGCGTGGCTGTCGTCAGACTCAGCATCAGTTCCATTTCCAATTATTCCGCTCTTTCTCAGTTGTCTTTATAGCCTAAGTTGTTAGTGGTAATGTTTACATTTTAAATTGTCAGTGGTACAGGTGCAGCAGATGCTGGGACACAAGCCTAGAGCGCCCTCTAACCAACACCTGAAATATTTTAATATATAAGTCACACCTGAGTATACGTCGCATCCCTAGCCAGACTATGAAAAAAAAGTGCGATTTATAGTCCAGAAAATACGGTACATTGTACAGTGCAGTTGAGAAGTGACAGGGAAAGACATTAGGCAAAGCGTCAGGGTCCAGAGTCAAACCCATGATGCCGAGTCAGGCTGAGTTGCCCTGTTTATATGTGCCACAGCTCTACCAACTGAGCTTTACTGCTGTACAACCGTGCTTACTTCAGATTTCTGACCAATCACATGACAGTTCATGGATCACACAAGAATAAAAGATTCTTTCCACACAGCGTCAAGAACAAGCCGCCAGAGCTCCTAAACCAGGGCTGCAAGAACTGACGCCATTTTGTTCTTGCAGCCCAGCGAGAGGGAAGACATTTCTCTGTTGTTCTTCCAGATGCATGTACAGGCATTTAGAGTCCTTCAGCTTTTTTAGTACAGCACCAGGAGGTAACCAAAAATATATTTACATTATAGTGTGTCCAAAGACCTGAGTGGCAAGCTTTATAGCAAAACATAACACTTTTTAGCCTTCTTATGAGATAACATAATCATTTTATTGACTCTAATAAGGGTTTTAATTTGTAGCCAGCACAGACAGCTTGTATTCCGATACTTTGATGGAACCAAATGAAAAGTAAATAAACACCTATTTCTGTGTGTAATCGCTGGTTTAATATCTCATTTATCGGTGATTCAGAGGCAGTCCCAGGCTCGTCAAAAGTCTGCCAAGATTTTATTTTTATTGGGCCGTTTGAAAGCTCTCTACGCACGTTCTCATAAACGCTCCGGTGGAAAAAGACGATTCTGCCTCGAGGCCTCAGACTGAGCCAAATATTTATATCTGTGTGTTTCTGTAACTGTGATGAGAGAGCTGCTGTTTCACTCGGAGGAGTCGTTTTCTTTCAAACACATCAGCGATCTTTGGGAGAATTACTGAGCAGCTTGTGGTAATCTAACTTAAAGGTCCTCTATTCTGCTAAATCGACCTCTTTGAGCTTTTAACCATGTTATAATGTTTCCTCAGGTTACTCCAGACCTGGAGTAGTGTTTTGTCTCAGTTATATGTTTGTTTTTAAAGCCCACACATCGTCACCGGACTCATTCTGATCATTTCAGCCTTAAACCTCTGCTAGGAATTGATCCAGTCAGAGTGGGAGTGAACGATCAAGCAAAAACATACCGGGTCCTAAGTGCCCCAAGAATTTTCAGTGCACTGAGATCACTAACTTGATACCGGTTGATCTACATTCTCACTCTCACCTATGGCCATGGACTTTGAGTCATGGATCTTGGACTGTCTCTGCCCCGGGGAAGACCCAGGACATGCTGGAGGGACTCGGCTGTGTCTCGGCTGACCGGCACTGGGATTCTAGCAGCAGAGCTGGAGGAAGTGTGTGGGCTGAGGGAAGTCTGGGCATCTTTGCTTGGACTGCTGCCTCTGTGACTCGGTCCCAGTTAAGTGAAAGAAGATGGATGGATACTACACCAGAACACAGAACCTTTGTGAATCCTTTGAGTGGGTACAGGAGACTGGGACAGGAGCAGTAAGAGAAAGCTTCTGGAGCGGGCGAGAGCGAGATCAAAAAGTCAGTCTCATGCAGGTCTCTAACTCCAGTCCTAATTCCATGCACCTTCTAAGCAGGACAGTCTGGTTCCTCGCTCGCAGCAAAGTGTTTCTCCCCGGTCCATTTGGAACTGGCCTAACAGCCGTTAATCTGCTTACGAATTTCCTGTCAGAAATAACCAAGATGGTTGTGGCTTATACAGAGTGAATTTAATAACTTCTCTGAGCTGATTAAAGGCGTTTAGTGCTTTCCTTCGTCACCTGTTGGTTCTGCTGAAGTCCTCGTTGTTGTTCAGTCCTCTGTGTGTTTTTTGTCTTTGTCCTGTTTCCATTTTAACAACAGTAAAGTCCCTCTGACGTCCCACGTAACCCCCACATTCAAACAAACCCACTTTCTCCACAAGTCTTTGTACAACTGGCTTCTGCTGCTGTCCCCGTTCACAAATAAGTACAGAGCTGCTCATAATACACCGTATTCTGATGTTTTATGGCAAAAACGTCAAGAATCCATCATCTTTGTTTGGGTCAGTGGTGCACTGCTTACGTCCTGTCTTTCGTTTCTCTGATTGGTTACTCTCTGTCATTGTTCCGCCCATAGAAACGAAATTTAAGCCAGGCTACCTTCTATATTTAGTGGATCTGAACCTTAAAGAAACCCAGTCTACAAAATATTGACTTATCCCTTTAACATGCAGTATGCCCAGACGTAACTTGGATAAAATATGAAGTAGTGAGAGGCTTCATTGCATTTACTTTACAGAAAACACGTCTCTATCCAAGTGCGTCTCTTCCTACTATTTTCCGATCAACAAACCCCTTCTTTTCTTTTTTCCAGGCTCATTACACTACACTTCATCCAAACACAACAGCCGCGTGCTTAAGAACCCAGCGCCGTGACCAAACTGCATATTACTTTCCATCTGTAATTCGATAAAACAAATCTGCGTTCTGGTGTGTGATGTTGGAGCAGCGTGGAGTAATTCCTCTCCTCTGATTTCCCCCGAGTTTTTTTTCTTTTTTTCTTTTCTTTCCGAGCCGTTTTTGTGGAATCTACCGGGACTCGGCCAATCCCTTTTTAGACACACGAGCAGCTTCAACTTCCAGCCCATCCTCTCCTCTGCTCGGCTCGCTCCCCTCAGCCCGGGCAGCAGTAATTGACATGCCCGGGCCGTTTGGATATTAAATAAACAACAGAAGATGGCCCGGTTTAACCACAGCGGCCCCTGGATCCTTCACCGTCGAATTAATGAGTCACATGTCGTTAGTTTGAGGAGGGTAAAAGGGTGAAGACTGAGAGAGAAAATGGCCGCCGTGTTGTGTCCTGTTCCTGTTGAAAAGGAATGAAGCAGCTTTGATCTAGTTTTAATGTGACCAGTGTGAAAGGTGGCAATGGATTAAAAATACGCTTTGCATGCAGGGCCCGTAAAGCTATCATGGTTAAAACACTTCCTAAGACCCACAGATGCCTAATTACTTAAAGGATTTTTGTATCATACAGGTATTTCAGCCTAAATGTAGAAAAAAACAACATAATAGATACTTTGAACACAAGCAACATAGGTGCATACTGATATTTTTCATTCTCTGCCAATGTTTAGTGACAAAAACTGTAAAAAAAAGTGCCATTTCTTTGATTTAATTTTCTAATAAACACAACAGCAAGATTAAAACATGGCATTGACACTGACAACTGTGCATTTCTCTTTGTTTTTTCTTTCCTTTATTTATTTCAGTGCATTTATTGCACCAATGTTGACAAGTCATGTAGACCAACAGCCGACAGGAGCCAGGCCAAATGTATTCAAAGCATGTAACAAAAATTAACATTTTCTACTTTCTACTTAAAAAGAATCAACTAAATCGACTTTTTGGTCCTTTTAACCATGTTATAATGTTGTTTCCTGGAGTAGTATTTTGTTTCAGTCACACATGTTTGAGTAATCCTGTATGCTGAGGTGCTGCCCTTCTCCAGAGCAGAAAACGCTCGGTCTCACAGCCCTATGTAGACACATGAAACCAGGAAGTGCTCCTGAGCGTTTCTAAAGCCCATACACCGTCACCGGACTCATTCTGATCATTTCAGCCTTAAACTTCCGTCACTACAAAGCACTCACCGTATTTATCTATCTGTTAGCTTCATGTTGCTAATAGCTGTGCTAATTAACCATTTTACGCTCTGTCCAGTCCCCACCATTGCCAGCGGGTGGGGAAGCGTTCTCTGCAAAATCAAAGTAACAGCTCCACAGCAGAAGAGGTTTCCCACAGATACATTATTTTAAGATAGAAAACCTGAAATGCTAAAGCAAAGGAGCCCAACACTGTTTCAGAAAGTTCTGTCTCTCTGTGTGGAGACATGTGTTTAGGGCCAGGACTCCCCTGCAAAATAAATTCTTAATCTCTGGGTTTCTGGCTAAATAAGGGAACAAAAAGGCCTAGATTACATTTTGAGTCCCATTTAAGAAATGTCTTTTCTAAACACAATAACTTGTAGTTTTTGGTCATACAAAAACATATATTTTATGTTGAGTTGGGTGACTAGAATCTCTACAAACTTTTGCCATAACGCTTGCAGTACGACAAACTCAAAGACATTTTTCTCTCTTTTTCTCTTTATCCTGCACAAACCCAGGCTCAGCTGACTTTGACCAGAGCCAGGTGCTGTTTATCGCCTTCTCATTGAGCGGGGAATAGAGTCCGACCATCCGAGATTTCTTCAAAAACTCATTCATTTCACCCACATCACACCTGGTCCTCCTCAAACTGCTGTCCACCGTGGAGAATATTTAACACTTCTCTCAAAAAACAACCAAAAGAGGACCATATCTTTTATAACTTAACCTGTGACTCTAAAACTGAGAATACTGTCAAACTAGGCCTCAGCGGTCAGTTATCAGAGCTGTGTTTTCTAAGACAACATCTTTTTACGCTGACAGATGAGAAAACCAAACATTCCTATAAAAGCCAAAGGTTGTGCGTAAAATGTCTGACCACTACGACCTCCCAAAAACCCTTCTTTGAAAAGCCAAATTTTAAAAAGATTCTCTTCAGGCTTGAACAGAAAAGTCATTTTTAAAAAAGACGGAAACCTAACTCTCATGGTCACTCAACTGTATCCTCTTTCCTCCTGCCCCTGTCCCATGAGCGACATTAGCCTGTGTAATAGTCCTGTGCTGTAAGCCTGAATCTGCAGCGCTCAGTGAATAATGGTGTTAAAGTGTGGGGACTTTTTTCTGCTGGCACCTGCAGATAAAGAAAATGAAGCCATTAAAACTCCCTGGGAGGGACTTAATACTGAGATACAGAGCGGCGCAGTATCATCCACACTGTGTCCTGAAGTAATGGAGTTATGGTTTAAACAAGGGGCTCCTAAAATACTCTCTACGGAAAACACAACGGGACGAAGAAATAGTGTGACGCGCAATCCAAAAAAACATAATAATTACTCTGGGCCCAAAGAACTGGATTTTAGGAAAGAAATAGTAGGGCGCAAGGTAAGGGGCAACAGTGGCGCAGTGGGTTAAACCAGAAGGTCGGTGGTTTGAACCTCACTCTAACTCTGTCGTTGTGTCCCAGGGCAAGACACTTCACCCACATTGCCAACTCCACTCACAGTATGCTGACAGGAAGGGCATCCGCAATAAAAACAAAAACAAAAGAAACAAACAAAAAAGCTAAAATCACTATGCAACTGGTTCCAGATTTATTTCGAGACAAGAGAGATAACTGAGGGCTCCAATTTTTGGGGAAATCTTACCTCAATCCAAAAAAAACATGGTAACAAGGGCCATTTGATAACATTTTCCTAAGTTTTAATATAAGCTCATATTTTAACTTGTATCCTGAATGAGACCTTGTGGTGAATATGTGGGACAATATAAGGCAGGGGGGTCTGGGAGTCCTTGAAAATTGGAAAATTTGAACAAAACAGATGTGCTTTCCTGTTTTCTGGTGGATTTTGATGGTAAACAATAGTTTAGGCTGGCTATAATTTAAGATTTTACTTCTCTCCAGATGGGGCTCTTTTAGGAAAAGTGGTTTGTTTTCCATTGCTGAAACAGTTTGTTCACTGTTGTACAGGTAACTGACCGTCCTTGAGGGCCCCTATTCAGCTCTGGCTACCTTGCCGACCCTGTTGTGACGGCTCTGACTGGTTCACCAAACCCCTAACAAAAAGGGGGTAGGGAATAAGGTATAGGATTAATTTAAATCAATAGTAGTTAGTTGCTTTTACCTGTGTGCTGATCCAGTATCAACATGGTCATGGCCAGAACTCTCAACAGAAGCCAGCAGTGAATTTCCTCTTGCTGTGGCATCAATAAAGTTTTTCTTATCTTACCCTGAGTGCAATATTTCTGCTGGAAAAGTGTTGAGTTCACTTTGCACCAGTTCAAAATAGGCATAAAACAAGACTTTATCAATGAAGATACCTTGTTATAAACTTTTGCTATTTGTGTCTGGTCTTCCAGATTTACTTCTTGCACAACCAACATTATCCACCATACAAAGATGTTAGGAGTCAGTCTCCTTCTCAGGCATGCTCTCTGTCCTCAGTTGGATTCTGAAAGGTGCATTCAATCCCATCAAAATTGGCTTAACAAACTAATATTGATTAATATTATGTGATGGAAAGACTAAGGCTATATCCTCACGAGGATAAAACGTTAGCGATATTTAAAACATTTTCCGTAACCCTGTGTCAACCTGACAGGAGCAGTGCAGCGCCCCAGGAGTCTTTCCAGATCTGCAGGATCCTGGTCAGGAGGACTTAGCTGGAGGATGAGCCTGTGGTGCATGTTTTAGGTTTTAGGCTGATGTGGGAAACCGAAGCACCCAGAGGAAACCCACCCAGGCACAGAGAGAACATTCAAACTCCACACAGAAAGGCCCCGACTGCCCGTTCTGGGAATTGAACCCGGGACCTACATTGTTGTTGATGCTGTGGGGGTTTTGTGCATGTGGGCTAAGGGAGAGGTGGTAGTCATAGTTTGAGAAAAGATGTGTACGAGCTGTAAATGCATGTAACTGGTTTCAAAAATGATCATATTTAGTCTCCCAAAACTAGTGATGGGCGATACCACACCTTTTAGATTCGATACAGTACCGATTACTTTTGGGGGAAATTTAGCCGATACCGATACCAATACCCTATACTCATGATTTCTTATGAATGTCATTTTTCAATAAAAATATTGTTACTCTTGATGACAAATCCCATGACTAACACTGGTCATTTGACAATTTTGTGCACAGTAGTGAAAACTGCTAACTTCTTGTCCCATGACATGGATGGACCAGACCAAAATGCTGCTGTTTGGGGGTGTGCTGGCACTCAACACTGGAATAAGTTACCCCCAAGTGATTATTTCAGATGCATTAATTAGTATCGATACCCAAGTGAGTTGTGTGTGAGTATTGATATATCGATACCACAATATCGATACTCCCATTACCTACCCAAAATGCCAGATGTGTGGATGAAACACCTGTGCGATAAAAACCCTTTTTTGCGGATCCACCTAAGCCTGTCTCTGTGTGGACAAGGCCTAAATGTTTTCTAAAATCTCTAAAGTAAATCCTGTTAGGAACCATTGAATTTCAGTTTAAAGGCACTGAGCTTTGTTGCAGTGCTGTATGATATCATGAAATGTTACTAGGCTCATACTTACTCCATGTTATTTGAACTATGTCCTTACATAGTGAGTTGAAGCGTAAAGACGGAGCCTATAGGAGCCCCTTTTGTTAAGCTAAATTTGAACTACGCAGCTGTTTACCTTGGGGGCCCCATTTTAAGCTAAAGTTAACAGTTATTTATGATGGGCACCTGGCTGTGCTCCCATCTTGCCTTTTTTGGTACTTCTGCAACTTGGTTTTTTCAGTTCTAAAGTTAACTCCTAAAAACTATTGGCTCTTTTTAGTAAAGAAAGAGTTTTCTCTCACGTTGACTGGTTCATAACTATGCTGTGAAACCTACTTAAACCTTTGTGAGCCGATCCTGCGTGGTCGGAGAGTTATCTATTGCCTGTGAGATGATTGTCCGAACCTGAGCTCAGAATAAACCAGCCTGAATATTTTTCTAACTCGGCCTCATTCTTCCTCAATCCTCTCGTTCAACTTGATAACACTGTACATCACAGCAAGAAGATCGTGCGTCCGTTCCCCAAGATCAACTGTCTGTAGGTGTAAGTCAAAGCTTCGTCCTTATTTAGTCCTGGAAACATTCATAATTTAGTCTTGGATCTTAATTATTGTTTTTTTCCCCAGTTTAGAAAAAAATAAGCCGACAGACTGAAGTTATTTTTGACCACTAGGAGATGATAAGGCTGCACAAAGGTTAAAAGCCTCTGTACCTCGCCCTCTTGCCCCTCAGCCCTGTGTTTTTCCCATGTCACTTCCTGTCGTCCATCTTGCCCTCAGTTCGCCCCGAATCGCAGCAGGTACAAACCCACTCCATCTCCTCTGTCTCTCTTGTATTTGTCTCCATTTGTCCCACTCTGTCCCTGTAATCTGTCTCTGTCATGGCCGCCGCAGCAGGTTTTCCCATCTGCCTCTGCAACAGCCCCCGCTCCTGACCGTAACCACTGCTGAGTACAATGAAGCTCGGCTGATTAGTCCAAATGATTGTGACACGCTGAGGCACAGAGGCTTAATGAGCGGTGATAACAGAGCCATCAGACTGCACCAGGAACTACTCACTCTGACTGCACTGTCATTTTAAATATGGCTAAATACTCAACGACAACTTAGAACAAAGCTGTCATAGAGTACTCGACAAAATAAGATAAGATTCTCATTTCTCATGCACAGATATTCACAGTGAAATATGACATACATTGGCTTCAGCATTGGTCCATAACTTACTGTATTTCCCAGACTATAAGTCGCACTAGCCAAAAAATACATAATGAAGAAGGAAAAAACGTATATAAGTCGCATTTTTTTGGGGAAATTTATTTTACAAAATCCGACACCAAGAACAGACATTTCATGTTGAAAGGCAAGTTATAGTAATAATAGAATAGAGAACAACAGCTGAATAGGTGTGTGGTTTGCTAACGTAACACATTGATGGTTATTCAGCTACATGAAGCATAAACAACGAACTGAATAGGTGTCTCGTATGTTAACGTAATATATTAACAGTTATTCACATAACTATAGCATAAAGAACATAATATAACAAGTTCACCAAACTCACCATCTCACTCCTAATCGCTAAATCCTTTAAATTCTTCATCCTCGGTGTCGCTTCTGAACAACTCCGCCAACTCCGGAGGTAGACGAAGCGCCGCTTCCTCCTCTGCGTGGCTGTCGTCAGACTCAGCATCAGTTCCATTTCCAATTATTCCGCTCTTTCTCAGTTGTCTTTATAGCCTAAGTTGTTAGTGGTAATGTTTACATTTTAAATTGTCAGTGGTACAGGTGCAGCAGATGCTGGTACACAAGCCTAGAGCGCCCTCTAACCAACACCTGAAATATTTTAATATATAAGTCACACCTGAGTATACGTCGCACCCCTAGCCAGACTATGAAAAAAAGTGCGACTTATAGTCTGGAAAATACAGTAGGTACTGCCACACCAGGGGTTAAACAAAAAAACGAAAAACAATCTTTTTTTTTCTGGTGAGAAAGGTAGGATTCACCCTAAAACACATTTTAAAATTTTCAATGTCCATACAAAAATAAGTAATCATCTATAGTATATGAGATTATTCTATGAAATGTATATTAATATTTGAGCATTTGTAGCAGGTGTTTATGCAGATATGTACACTATTGTAAGTGTATGGGACTATACTTTAATAATAATAATAATAATAATAGTGTTTTTCTAGACACTCATTCCCTTTACAATTTGGTTCTATATTCATTCTGCCCCGGAACAGACTGACAGAAGTGTGGCTGCCATTTTGCACCTATGGCCCTTCTGACCACCAAACACATTCATATAGGCAAGGGTGAGTGAAGCCCAAGGACACAACAACAGTATTGCCAGTTTGCAAGTTTTGAACCACCAACGTTCGGGTTAGTGGGCAAGCGTCTCTACTCACTCAGCTACTGCTGTCCCAGATTTTGCATTGGGTTCCTCCCCCAGGACAGTTTGAACAAAACAGATGTCATTTTCTATATTCTGGTGCATTTTAGATGACAGAATACTTTCAGCTGGCTCCAGGCTGAAGTAAATTATGAATACAATTGACTCGTTTATTCCTCTCCCAAAAATCAAAACAACCCATTTTGTATCATTAGCTGTTTATATAACTGTTGGTCTCGTCTTTATTGTGGAGATAGAGACTGCAGAAAAGACAAAACATCTAAGCTCTAGTTTTTAATTGCTTTTACGACAATAATACAGCCAATAGACTGTGTTAATACTGCACTTTTTATCTTTATAATAATTCATCAAGTCTCAGATGAGGTAAATTAGTGTCACGGCACTAAACGAGCAAACTAAATGAGTCCAAAACCGCGGTCACGAGCGTAGTTTTAAACCTCCTCAACAAACGTGAGCTGTCACTGGAGAACTGGAAAAGATATGAGAGGTGAGTGGAGCAGGAGGGCCCCGGGGCAGTGAGGGCCCCGGGGCAGGGAGGGAGGTGAGCGTATGACCCGGTTCCAGCTGGATCATAACCACCATCGCCGTCCTCTGATGAACTAATAGTTTTGTAGGCAGTGAAAGCTGTGTTCCTTTAGCTTGTATACCATTAGCAATCTCTGAAATTTGGACGTAATTGATGAACAAGTTTTTTTTTTAATTATCTCTATAAATCGTATTTAGTGCATGGTGCCAGAGAACTTGGCCCTGGCCACACCATTGGTCCAAATGAGTCCTGTATATATTTTGTTTATGTATTTAACTAATGCAATATTTCAACTTTAGTTTGTCTCTTTGACTCAATTAGAAACGTTAGCAAGCGTTGCACAAAAAAAGTAGCTTAGAGCTTGGACTCCAATACTTCCAGTACTGATTCTTGCTTTATTTTGTTGCTTTTATTTAAAGCCAAAATATCTTCAGATTAGCTCATGGACAACTTCCCAAACTGCTTTTCCTCCAGCTCTCGTTCCCGTTTAATCCTCGACGCCAATTAAAGCTGCGGTTTTAGTTTAAAGGCTTAGACAGAGATAAATCCTGTTAAGGTGCCATTAAAACTATAAGTTGCTCTCATATCAGCCGTGCACGAGCATTAGCGAGCGTGCACGTTGGGGCGGTGGCACAGTGCTCCTCATTAGGCTGCGGCAGAGAGCGGCTAAAAGGATTAAAGCCACAGGGATTATTCACGCACCGAGAAACAGAAATATGAGAAATTTAAGAGAAATGTGTGAGGGACTGGACCGGGACAGATACTGGAGAGTCATGTATCTTTATTAGGCAATATCAGTGAAGAAATACACACATTTAGTATTGCAAGGGTCCTGGTTTAGTCTCTTTTTAGTCCTGCTTTGGTCCTGGTTAAGTCCTGGTGTAGTCCTGGTTTGGTACTGGTTTAGCCCTTTTTAAGTCTGGGGTTTAGTCCTGGGTTAGTTCTGGTTTAAGTCCTGTTTTGGTCTTGTTTAAGTCCTTGTTCAGTCCTGGTTTAGTTCTGCTTTACCCCTGGTTAAGTCCTGGTTTAGTCTTGTTTTAGGTCTTGGTTCTGTGATGTTTAAACAAATTTTTTTGTCCAAGTTTAGACCTGGATTAGGTTTAAATTATGTCCCATTTTAGCTTTAATAATTAAAAAAATATAGTGTTAAACCTTTATTTAACCAGGTAAAAACCCATTGAAATCAGGATCACTTTTACAAAGGTGACCTGGCCAAGAGGTCACAAATCATGATAACAATATATAAAATAAACCAGCCATTCCCAAAGTCAAGACTGTCGTGGCCTCCTTAAATTTCCGAAAATCCCTCGCGGACCCCAACGATAAAACTTCCCTCTAGTTCAAAAGACTCTGCCATGTTTGTTTTTTTTTTTTTTTTAATAAAACCATTACAAAAACACTGATTATTGACTACAAGTAGTTTTAAAGTAATATTTTAAAACAAGTATACAACTGTAATTAATTTCCAATGTTTTTAGGTACTTAATATTTTCATTGACTTTTTATATTTTTGTATGTTTTATTTGTTTTTATGAACCAAAAACATGTGTCTGAAATAATAATAATAATAATAATAATAATAATAATAATAATAATAATAATAATAATAAATTGAAATTGAAATATAGACAGCCTCTGGGGGCCCCCCTGTAGTACCTTCGCGGACCCCCAGGGGACCCCACTTTGGGAACCACTGAAATAAGCAATTTGATTAGAATCATTACTATTAGATTAAAATTAGAGTTAGTTTTGGATTAATCCTAAGTTTAGTCACAGTTAAGCCTTACTATACTAAACTATATTATACTTCCATCTTTTAAAAATCTAACTTGAACTCATTACTTTGTATCACTAAAGGCTAACCCACTTTATAATGTGAGACGATGTCTGATGAGAATTACTGTGTAAAGTTAGAACTATGTTAAGAAGTACTGTCACACAGTTAATTATATCACAAAATCAAGTCACTTTCGATTCGCTCTGAGTTAGTTCTTCGCCTCGAGCATTTGTGACAGGGCGGGAGGTTTGGTGAGACTGTTTCTAAACGAGCCCCTGGAACGGAGAAAGGCTGCTGCTTTTGTAAACAAAGAGCGATGGGGCCAAGAGAGTTAACCCAGGGGACGAAAGCATAGAACGTGAACACACAAATACAACAGGCTGCTTATGTTCTGTCGATCAAATGGCTCCAGACTGAACGTACAAACATCATTTAGAAAGTTAAGGACTCGGGTCGGGACGGGTTTTTACAGTTAATGTTTTGGGTCTGGGTTGAGTTAGGTAGGGCTTTTCTTTATGTGTTATCTTCTGAATCCCAAAATGGAAAGAAAATGCCTCAAAAAAGCCTCTTGCATGTGTTTCTATCGATCAGTTATGGACTTACATAGTAACTGCATTTGTTTTAATTTAAATTTGTCCCATTGTGTGTCTCTACAAGCAGCTCGAGGACATTTTACTGTAAGTATATTGCATTATTTATCTCTTATATTCTTGATATATTTCTCTGTCCATCTGGGTTTGACCTAGCGCCGTTCCAATGCTCCACAGTTTTTTGATTTAAGGAAGAGCCCGTCCAAAGCGGTCTCCCCTCCGTTCACCCAGAGAGGCGCAGATCGGAGCCAGCGGGCCTTAGCTCAGTTTTAATGGCCCAGAAAATTAGATTAGAGTGAAATTGTGAGAGAAGAATGTGTGTGAGAGCAGGAGGGCGGCGCACAGGAGAGGTACACACTGCAAATACTTACTACTGCACTCAACAAATACACATAATACTGCACTCAACAAATACACATAATACTGTACTCAACAAATACATAATACTGTACTCAACAAATACAGATAATACTGCACTCAACAAATACAGATAATACTGTACTCAACAAATATACATAATACTGTACTCAACAAATACAGATAATACTGCACTCAACAAATACAGATAATACTGTACTCAACAAATACATAATACTGCACTCAACAAATACACATAATACTGTACTCAACAAATATACATAATACTGTACTCAACAAATACAGATAATACTGCACTCAACAAATACAGATAATACTGTACTCAACAAATACATAATACTGCACTCAACAAATACACATAATACTGTACTCAACAAATACACATAATACTGTACTCAACAAATACAGATAATACTGCACTCAACAAATACAGATAATACTGTACTCAACAAATACATAATACTGCACTCAACAAATACACAAAATACTGTACTCAACAAATACAGATAATACTGTACTCAACAAATATACATAATACTGTACTCAACAAATACACATAATACTGCACTCAACAAATACATAATACTGCACTCAACAAATACAGATAATACTGCACTCAACAAATACAGATAATACTGTACTCAACAAATATACATAATACTGTACTCAACAAATACACATAATACTGTACTCAACAAATACAGATAATACTGTACTCAACAAATACAGATAATACTGTACTCAACAAATATACATAATACTGTACTCAACAAATACACATAATACTGCACTCAACAAATACACATAATACTGTACTCAACAAATACAGATAATACTGCACTCAACAAATACACATAATACTGTACTCAACAAATACAGATAATACTGTACTCAACAAATACAGATAATACTGTACTCAACAAATACAGATAATACTGTACTCAACAAATATACATAATACTGCACTCAACAAATACACATAATACTGTACTCAACAAATACACATAATACTGTACTCAACAAATACAGATAATACTGCACTCAACAAATACACATAATACTGTACTCAACAAATACACAAAATACTGTACTCAACAAATACAGATAATACTGTACTCAACAAATATACATAATACTGTACTCAACAAATACACATAATACTGTACTCAACAAATACACATAATACTGTACTCAACAAATACACATAATACTGTACTCAACAAATACAGATAATACTGTACTCAACAAATACAGATAATACTGTACTCAACAAATACAGATAATACTGTACTCAACAAATACACATAATACTGTACTCAACAAATACAGATAATACTGTACTCAACAAATACACATAATACTGTACTCAACAAATACACATAATACTGTACTCAACAAATACAGATAATACTGCACTCAACAAATACATATAATACTGTACTCAACAAATACACATAATACTGTACTCAACAAATACACATAATACTGTACTCAACAAATACAGATAATACTGTACTCAACAAATACAGATAATACTGCACTCAACAAATACAGATAATACTGTACTCAACAAATACACATAATACTGCACTCAACAAATACAGATAATACTGCACTCAACAAATACACATAATACTGTACTCAACAAATACAGATAATACTGTACTCAACAAATACAGATAATACTGTACTCAACAAATACACATAATACTGTACTCAACAAATACACATAATACTGTACTCAACAAATACAGATAATACTGTACTCAACAAATACAGATAATACTGCACTCAACAAATACATATAATACTGTACTCAACAAATACACATAATACTGTACTCAACAAATACAGATAATACTGCACTCAACAAATACAGATAATACTGTACTCAACAAATACACATAATACTGTACTCAACAAATACACATAATACTGTACTCAACAAATACAGATAATACTGTACTCAACAAATACAGATAATACTGCACTCAACAAATACAGATAATACTGTACTCAACAAATACACATAATACTGCACTCAACAAATACAGATAATACTGCACTCAACAAATACACATAATACTGTACTCAACAAATACAGATAATACTGTACTCAACAAATACAGATAATACTGTACTCAACAAATACACATAATACTGTACTCAACAAATACACATAATACTGTACTCAACAAATACAGATAATACTGTACTCAACAAATACAGATAATACTGCACTCAACAAATACATATAATACTGTACTCAACAAATACACATAATACTGCACTCAACAAATACACATAATACTGTACTCAACAAATACACATAATACTGTACTCAACAAATACAGATAATACTGCACTCAACAAATATACATAATACTGTACTCAACAAATACAGATAATACTGTACTCAACAATTACACATAATACTGTACTCAACAAATACACATAATACTGTACTCAACAAATACAGATAATACTGTACTCAACAAATACAGATAATACTGTACTCAACAAATACACATAATACTGCACTCAACAAATACAGATAATACTGCACTCAACATATACACATAATCTAAATCTAGACCAGGTCTAAACCAGGACCAAACCAAGAAGACTAAACCAGATCTACCCCACATCTACATCAGGGCTAAACCAGGTTTAAACTAGAACTAAAGCAGGTCTAAACCAGGTCTAAACCAGATCTAAACAAGGAGTAGTCTAGATTTAAACCAGATTTAAACCTGAGCTAAACGAGGACCAAACTAGATCAAAACCAGGTCTACACCAAATCTAGGTCTAAAACTGCTCTAAACCAGGACTTAACTAGATCTAAACCAGGTACAAACCTAAGCTAAATCTGGACTAAACCAGGTCTGAACCAGATGTAAACCAGGTCTAAACCAAGACTAAACCAGATCTACACCACATCTACACCAGGGCTAAACCAGGTTTAAACTAGAACTAAAGCAGGTCTAAACTAGGACTACACCAGAACTAAACTAGATCTAAACCAGGTCTAAACCGGATCTAAACCAGGAGTAGTCTAGATCTAAATCAGATTTAAACCTGAAGCTAAACGAGGACCAAACTAGATCAAAACCAGGTCTACACCAAATCTAGGTCTAAATCTGGTCTAAACCAGGACTTAACTAGATCTAAACCAGGTACAAACCTAAGCTAAATCTGGACTAAACCAGGGCTAAACCAGATGTAAACCAGGTCTAAACCAAGACTAAACCAGATCTACACCACATCTACACCAGGACTAAACCAGGTTTAAACTAGAACTAAAGCAGGTCTAAACTAGGACTACACCAGAACTAAACTAGATCTAAACCAGGTCTAAACCGGATCTAAACCAGAAGTAGTCTAGATTTAAACCAGATTTAAACCTGAGCTAAACGAGGACCAAACTAGATTGAAACCAGGTCTACACCAAATCTAGGTCTACAACTGGTGTAAACCAGGACTTAACTAGATCTAAACCAGGTACAAACTTAAGCTAAATCTGGACTAAACCAGATGTAAACCAGGTCTAAACGATGACTAAACCAGATCTACACCACATCTACACCAGGGCTAAACCAGATCTAAATTAGGACTAAACCAGGTCTAAACTAGGTCTAAACCAGGTCTAAACCAGATCTAAACGAGGAGTAGTCTAGATCTAAACCATATTTAAACCTGAGCTAAACAACAACCAAACTAGATTGAAACCAGGTCTACACCAAATCTAGGTCTAAATCTGGACTAAACCAGGGCTAAACCAGATCTCAACCAGGACTACACCAGACACAAACCAGGACTTACTTCACTTCTGGTTTAAGCCCAAAATAAACAAAACCAGGACTTCTGTACCACCAGTCTTACCTGTCCCACAGCTTGAGAACCACTGCTATATACTTCCATACTAATACCAGTCACATCTCATGTATTCACACTTTATCCTGAACAACTGTGCTGAGTGTCAAGCCAGGCTTCTCGCTCTTAAACCAAAAAGCTGCTTAAATGGCCCACGGTTTTCTGCGTCTGTCAGCGACGGGACAGAGTCGTTAAGACGAAGACATTAGTTAAAAGCCATTTAAATGTAAACAGAGTAAACACTGACGACGGAGCGAGGGAGTGAAGTGAGCGAAGTGAAGCCACAGAGAAACCCCGGTCCGTTTTAGTGAAGGCGGTAATTGTGCGGCTCGCTCTGATAAAGACGCCGCCTTTAAAAAACTATTCCATTTCCCCAAACTCTAATGGTTTTTCTGCTCTCTGCCCCTCTGTCATAAACACACACACACATGCACGCACAAACACACACACACACAGGCCTGAACAGTAATGGTCTGGATTCTCACTGCTCTGCTCTGAACACCTGCAAGAGCTCTGTATTCAGACACTGTACTCAGTAACTCAGACAGGGACGCAGCAGTTTAAAATAAATCCTGTCTTTCAGTGGTAACTTCTTATCTTTTGTGTTGACTGAAAACGGAATATGGGATCAAATCATCATCAAAATTCATCCATATGGGAGATAACAGAACAAGTGAACAGATTCATTTTCTGGTCAGACCCCAAAGAGTGTCTTGCAATGCTCAAAGAGTTTTTAACCCTTTCACGAAAATACAGAAAACAAGAACTCTGTCTCTGTGAACCAAACTGAAAGAAACGAGGAGAGCTTTACCAAGTGTACTGTGGCTCACTTCAGTCTCAGAGCTGCAGAAGGAGACCAACTGTTCTCCACAAACTCATATTTACTCTGTTTCATGACACTTCCTGGGACATTTTGGTTTGTTTTGGAGTCTGTCTCCTCGGTGGGTTCTCGAAGGTGTTAACAGAGGAACATATGGCGCGCGTCCTGTGAGAGCTGACGCACTTGTGGCACTTTTAGAAACAAATCTGCTCTGGAACTTTCAGCTTTTCTCTATAGGAAGCAACAAGATTAGGAGCGGTTTAGGGAGAGAAGGGTAGTTTTTATTTCATCCCATTGCCTAATTTCTGTTGTCCTAGATTAGATATAAACCAGGACTAAACCAGATCTAAAGCAGGAGTAATCTAGATCTAAACCAGCCTAAACCAAGACTAAACCAGATCCAAACCAAGGACAAAACCAAGACTAAACTAGATCGAAACCATGTCTACACCAACTCTAAACTAGGTCTAAACGAGGTCCAAACCAAGGCTAAACCAGGACTAAACCAGATCTAAACCAGGAGTAATCTAGATCTAAACCAAGACTAAACCAGATCCAAACCAAGGACTAAACCAAAACTAAGCCAGATCTAAAGCAGAAGTGATCTAAAACTAAACCAGCTCCAAACCAGGTCTAAACTAGATCTAAACCAAGCACTAAACCTGATCTCAACCAAAGACTAAACTAAGACTAAACCAGGTCTAATCAAGGATTAAACCAAGAATAAACTAGCTCCAAACCAAGTCTAAACCAAATCCAAACCAAGGACTAAACCAGATCTAAACCAAAGACTAAACCAAGACTAAACCAGGTCTAAATGAGGACTAAATCAAGGACTAATCCAAGACTAAACTAGATCGAAACCATGTCTACACCAACTCTAAACTAGGTCTAAACGAGGTCCAAACCAAGGCTAAACCAGGACTAAACCAGATCTAAACCAGGAGTAATCTAGATCTAAACCAGCCTAAACCAAGACTAAACCAGATCCAAACCAAGCACTAAACCTGATCTCAACCAAAGACTAAACCAAGTCTAAACCAGGTCTAAACAAGGACTAAGCCAAGAATAAACTAGCTCCAAACCAAGTCTAAACCAAATCCAAACCAAAGACTAAACCAGATCTAAACCAAAGACAACCAGGTCTAAATGAGGACTAAATCAAGGACTAAACCAAGACTAAACTAGATCGAAACCATGTCTACACCAACTCTAAACTAGGTCTAAACGAGGTCCAAACCAAGGCTAAACCAGGACTAAACCAGATCTAAACCAGGAGTAATCTAGATCTAAACCAGCCTAAACCAAGACTAAACCAGATCCAAACCAAGGACTAAACCAAAACTAAGCCAGATATAAAGCAGAAGTGATCTAAAACTAAACCAGCTCCAAACCAGGTCTAAACTAGATCTAAACCAAGCACTAAACCTGATCTCAACCAAAGACTAAACCAAGTCTAAACCAGGTCTAAATGAGGACTAAACCAAGAATAAACTAGCTCCAAACCATGTCTAAACCAGGTCTAAACAAGGACTAAACCAAGAATAAACTAGCTCCAAACCAAGTCTAAACCAAATCCAAACCAAGGACTAAACCAAGACTAAACCAGGTCTAAATGAGGACTAAATCAAGGACTAAACCAAGACTAAACTAGATCGAAACCATGTCTACACCAACTCTAAACTAGGTCTAAACGAGGTCCAAACCAAGGCTAAACCAGGACTAAACCAGATCTAAACCAGGAGTAATCTAGATCTAAACCAGCCTAAACCAAGACTAAACCAGATCCAAACCAAGGACTAAACCAAAACTAAGCCAGATATAAAGCAGAAGTGATCTAAAACTAAACCAGCTCCAAACCAGGTCTAAACTAGATCTAAACCAAGCACTAAACCTGATCTCAACCAAAGACTAAACCAAGTCTAAACCAGGTCTAAATGAGGACTAAACCAAGAATAAACTAGCTCCAAACCATGTCTAAACCAGGTCTAAACAAGGACTAAACCAAGAATAAACTAGCTCCAAACCAAGTCTAAACCAAATCCAAACCAAGGACTAAACCAAGACTAAACCAGGTCTAAATGAGGACTAAATCAAGGACTAAACCAAGACTAAACTAGATCGAAACCATGTCTACACCAACTCTAAACTAGGTCTAAACGAGGTCCAAACAAAGGCTAAACCAGGACTAAACCAGATCTAAAACAGGTCCAAACCGGGGCTAAACCAGGTCTAAGCCATGTCCAAACCAGGACTTATAAGTGGTCAATACTTCACTACTGTTTTAGCCCAAAATAAACAAATCAGGACTTGAACTGGAAACGACACGTGAGTTACCACCAGAGCAAGCCCGTGTACCACCAGTGGTACCTGTCCCACAGCTTGAAAAACACTGTATTGCCTTAACATTTTTGTCTTACTGCATGCTGTTTTTATGAAAAGCCACAGACAACACAACAAACTGTTTCCGTGCATCTCTGTAGAAACTCCTTCATTCTTATTCTTCTGTTTATTCCTGGCAGGGGTCGAAGGTGGTATATTGGTGATTTTCAGACTGAAAACAGAGAAAGCGTCGTGAGCTGAAGTGTCTGTGAGTGCCTCAGGACCAGAGCGAGGATGAGCTGCAGGCTGCATCAGTTTTACAGATTAACAGATCCATACAGAGTCCGGCCTCTGCATACTGATGACTGCCTCACCGCACACACCACAGACGCTCTGCTGGAGAGGTTCAGAGGGATTTTCTGGGAAACTTTTGGGTCCAATACAAAAAAAAAAGGCCCATTACCCATTATATATCTAGGTTTTATGTAGGATTTTGGTCGAGGACAGCGACAAGACTGTGTCATGTCTGCACAAAAGGCACAACACAGGTTACGATTATGGCAATTTTGTGGCAATCAATAGCAGTCTCCATATGGAAAATAACACAGAAAATAACTGACCACAGACTTTTCTACAATTGCATTAAAAGAGCAGAGAGAGAACCATATCATGAACTGGAAAAATCTGTGCTGGAAGAAAACAAGATCCCGAAAACATGCACCAAGGACCATGAACCAGGGACCCTACACCTTATCCCACACCTGTGATGCAGAAGCTAGAAGCTACTGCTACTGTTTTTTACACGTTTCTTACCATCTGTGTCCTGCCAAAGATTAAACTGTTAAAATATAGTTTGGCTGTTTTAATACAGTCATATGCAAGCTCATAGAGGAATGTCATTCCTGTAGCCAGACTCTACAATAAAGCCTTTAAAATTTATAATAGACTTCCTGGATGGGTTCATCACTGCACAGCACTGCTTCAGGCAAATGCTCTCACCTTCCAGAATTATATAAACTGTTATGCCATTAATGTTTATTTTCAGATAAAACACAACCTTATGTCTCCGGCTTTGACTGCTCTCCTCCCAGCCATGAACTCTGGACATGACCACATCACAAGATCTTGCTCCCAGGAACTTCTCCCTGTCCCAGCTTTTAAAAACAATTATGGGCAAAAGTCTTTTTTCCACACGTTCACTAAAGTGTGGAATACAATTCCTCACTACATCAGGACGATGACTTCGCTCCCACAGTTCAAAAAAGTATACAGGCAGTTTCTGGTGGACAGCTCCTTTTGTGACCACTGATAAATTTGGTTCTAATCAGGCCTCTTTTGTTGTGCATGGACTTTAGGAGTGATGTTTCTGATGCTTTGTTGTCTTTTTGTGTCTTCTGTTGTGATTGTGGTTTTTCCTTCTGTGTGTTTTTAACTGAGTCAGACCCAATTATTTGTAATGTAACTGTTACCTATAATTCTTTCCTGTTAATAAATGAAATGAAATGAAATTCATTTTCTAGTAACATCTGAGTTCTGGGGTGTTTTCCCAACAACAATTTTTAGTGTTGCAGTATTCAGGTGTATGAAATTAAATGAAATATGAAAAAAATATCTGTGCAAAAGCAAGTACGTTTGCTGATTTGAATGCATCTAAATGGATTACTTGCAACACAAAACTTGTTAGATTAGTTAGTGAAGAGTGAAGCCTTGAACTTCATAGACAGTGCATTCAGTAATGAGAAAAGGTATTTAAGGCGGTAATCAGGAAATGGAAGGACACAGGAAAAGTTGATGTTAAAGCCAGATGTGGCAGGCCAAGAAAAATACCAGAGAGACATAAGCAAGGAATGGTGAGGATGGTTAAAGACAACCCACAGATCACCTCCAAACACCTACAACATCATCCTGCTGCAGATGTTTGTGTACTGGGTCAGACATTCAGAACAGCTGTATGAGAAGGAGATGCCACTAAGAAGCATAAGGTATTTTGTTAATTGTGGCACATTCACTATGTATAAAGACACACTGAGCCATCCACCATTTGTTTCAAGTTGGCATGGGTATTGTATTTTCTGGACTATAAGTCGCACTTTTTTCCATAGTCTGGCTCAGGTGTGACGTATACTCAGGTGTGACTTATATATTAAAATATTTCAGGTGTTGGTTAGAGGGCGCTCTAGGCTTGTGTACCAGCATCTGCTGCACCTGTACCACTGACAATTTAAAATGTAAACATTACCACTAACAACTTAGGCTATAAAGACAACTGAGAAAGAGCGGAATAATTGGAAATGGAACTGATGCTGAGTCTGACGACAGCCACGCAGAGGAGGAAGCGGCGCTTCGTCTACCTCCGGAGTTGGCGGAGTTGTTCAGAAGCGACACCGAGGATGAAGAATTTAAAGGATTTAGCGATTAGGAGTGAGATGGTGAGTTTGGTGAACTTGTTATATTATGTTCTTTATGCTATAGTTATGTGAATAACTGTTAATATATTACGTTAACATACGAGACACCTGTTCAGTTCGTTGTTTATGCTTCATGTAGCTGAATAACCATCAATGTGTTACGTTAGCAAACCACACACCTATTCAGCTGTTGTTCTCTATTCTATTATTACTATAACTTGCCTTTCAACATGAAATGTCTGTTCTTGGTGTCGGATTTTGTAAAATAAATTTCCCCCAAAAAATGCGACTTATAGTCCTGTGCAACTTATATATGTTTTTTTTTTCGTCTTCATTATGCATTTTTTGGCTAGTGCGACTTATACAGGTAAAATACGGTACTCTTATTTTACAGTACTAGTGCAAGCTATGAACCTAAGCCGTGTACTCTATTTACTGGTCCTAACTCTGGATAAATGAAGAAGGTTAAGGTTGGGAAACTGCACATCTGCATTTAGTATGTGTATACCATTAAGTTTCTGTTTTACTTCTATCCAACGCTTTGCCACCAAACTGTAAACTCAGCCCGATCCCTCTCCACATGCATCCTTCCTGTTTGTGCCCGAGTCTCACATTGATCCAGAGATTGCACGCGCGGTGACTCACGCCTGGCTCCGCTCCAACATCCGTCTCTGGACATTTCGCATAAGCCCCCACTGCTGCTGAGGGTGACGGCAAAAAAAAAAAAACCTACAGAAGTCAGCTGGGGTCAAGTTTTAAACACTGTACTGACATTTACAAGGGTTTAACGTGGTCCAAACACAGAGACAACATGCTGTAGAGGATCAGAACTGAGTGTGTGGTCTGTGTTGGGTTTATCGACTTTAATATGAGCCTATTTGAAATGCCATTACCAGTGAGGCTCCAGTAAGTGCCCCTGAAGAAAGGATTTTGTACAAACAAATTGGGAACATTAGCTCGAACAGAGTCTTGAAGCGACTGCTGGCCATTAAAGTCCGAGACACACACGATGATATTTGGAGAATTAACCAATTACAAAACATGAACAGACCTAAGGCAGTTTGGACTATTACCAATTACAAAGGACCACAAGCAGGAAACAGTAATCGTGACTAAGATTATACATACACAGGGTGCTTGGACCAAACTTGCTCTAGCTGTTAGGAGTTACTTTACATACTTCCTGTATATTGCTGTAATCTTAATAAACCTTTTTAGTGTTTGTGAACAATATCTCTATGGAGGAGTTAGCATTAGCCACCAAATAGTATATTATTAAAGAAGCTATATTCTGAAAAAATTGACTTTTCTCCCATGTTATAATGCTGTTCCCTCATTAAAAACAGACCTGGAGTTGTGTTTTGTTTCATTCACGCCTGTTTGAGTAAACCTGTACTCTCTGGTGCAGAGTTTCTAAGGCCTCAGAACGCTCTGTTCCATGAAGCCCCGCCCACTCCAGGAAGCACTGATGAATCAACAACAAGCCCGCTAAATCCAGTCTGCTCTCATTCATTTATCAAAAAAACAGTGTAGAGCTCTGTTTCCACTGATTCCTCACAGACATTGTTACTTTTGAAGGAAAATGGCATCAGACAAAAAGTTTAAGGAAGTCAAGTGCTCTTTTTCTTTGATTATGTTAAAAAAAAAAAACGGCAACACCTCTTCATCTGTTTCTTTGTGTTACCAGTAGAGTACTTATTAAAAACATATCATGTTGTTTAAAGGCTGAAAAACGTGCTGCTGTTCTAGAAGAGACCAAGTCTGGTTTAAAAATATGAATAAAAGCAAAAATAAAGCAGAAAATAACGGTTTCTTTCATTGTTTTGGAGAGTAGTTACAGTAATGTTGCGGACCACAATACTTTGTGAGTGTTGGCTCAGATTTAGGGCTGCAACAACTAATCAGATTAATCAATTTTAATTAATTTTTGAAATAATAATATAATTCTCAACTTTATTAGTATTCAAGATTAAGGTTTACCAGGACAAAATTAAACATATATTTGTGTGTATATATGGCCTATCCTCGACCTCAAGTGACATAGAAAAAAAAAAAAAAAGATTTTTGGTAGAATTTTCACAAATGTTTAATGGGAAATAAAAAACACCTTAATCGATTAATCTAAACAATAACTCTCAGATTCATTGATTATCAAAATAAACGTTAGTGGGGTCTCAGATTTAAACTGAAGACCACCACAACCTACTACTTTTTAATAAATGAATATATTTCCAGGTAAAATGACTGCATGTGTCTGCAAAGTGGGGCCATAAATTACTGCGACTGCAACATATTTTAATGAATTAGCATGTTAGCAAGTTATGGTCCAATAGCGTTGCAGTACTGTGAGTAGTATCCTGTATTTTCTCAGTAAAATGTGAAAAATGTGCTGCTCAGACAAAGCGGACCCGCTGGTTGCTGCTATAACTTAAAGCGACAGAACAATAATGTGTAAAGATAAGCGACAGGAGCGAGAGAGACTTTGATTTACGCAGCAGTTCTCCATCAGCGTCATATCCATCTGTCAGTGCTCACGTCTTTATGGAAAATAAATCTTTGTGTGTGCTTCCAGGGGACGGTGGTTCGATGCGAGCCGCTCTCAATCACTTTCACTGCCTTTTGTCCTCCACTGGATCTCCACTGAACAGCAATGGACCAACGCATAACTGTACTCAAGGATATACAGCTCTAGACTAAAGACCAAGGGTTAAAAACCTATTTTCCAGCAAATGTGTCTGGAAGTGATTGACTTTGAATTCAGGATATGGAACACAGACGTTAAAAACACTAATAATCACAGAGAAAGGAGTCATTTGAACTCTGTAATGCCTTTGTTCAGCAGGAGGCAGCAGTTTGGCAGAGAGGTCTTTAAACACCTCTGTGAGAGTAATGCACGCTGCTGCTTTACTGCTATAGCTATGAAATATTCCCATCCTGCAGCACTAAAAAGTATAGCATCAAATGTCAATCAATTTTGTGTTACACCTTTGGTCTTACTACAGTCCAACCCACTACACTAAATTTTCCTTTTCCCCATTTTAGAAATTAGGCTCAGTAGACCTCAAACTATTTGATGAATACAATGGCAAAAGATATATTTGTGGGCCTGGTGCATGAGATTGACAGGCGCAGCGTCTGCAGTAATGTGGTTGTTGTATTGGTTTGTTGTTCCAAAAGGCAAAGCTCTTGATTTACCGGTCGATCTACAGTCCTACTCTCACCTATGGTCAGGAGCTTTTGGTCATAACTGAAAGGACAAGATCCCGGATACAAGCGGCCGAAATGAGTTTCCTCCGCAGGGCGCTCCCTTAGAGATAAGGGTGAGGAGCTCTGTCACCCGGGAAGAGCTTGGAGTAGAGCCGCTGCTCCTCCATATTGAGAGGAGCCAGCTGAGGTGGCTCGGGCATCTGTTTCGGATGCCTCCTGGATACCTCCCTGGGAAGGTGTTTCGGGCATGTCCCACCGGAAGGAGGCCCCGGGGAAGACCTAGGACACGCTGGAGGGACTACGTCTCTGTGCTGGCCTGGGAACGCCTTGGGGTTCCTCCATGGGAGGAGGGGGGTGTCCCTGCTTAGACCCAGCTCAGGATGAGTGGAAGGATAATGGACGGAAAACTCAATTCAATTCAGATTTATTTGTACAGCCCAGTATCACAACAAAAGTCGCCTCAAAGGACTTCACAAACAGTTGATCAAACATAAACACACAATCAGACTTAACACACAATCAGCACAAACAATAACTACACTAAACTAAACAGACCCAGGACACTCCTGTCCTTAGACCCTCCTTCTCGGTAAGGAAAAACTCCTAAAAAAAACAGCTGTGGGAAATAAGAAGAAACCTTATGGAGCCCAACTGAAGGAGAGATCCTCTCCCAGGACGGACAGGCAATGCATCTAGGGCTGCTAGTCCCTTAGTTCATCTATAGGATCATAGATCAGCTCTGTAAGGATTCATCCAGGATTCATAGGAAAACTCAATTTAAATAGAGTTTTTCAGAAAAGAGAAAACAAAAATCGATTGTAATCATAAAAGATTTCATTTTTACCAGCTCTACTTGTACTTATCACTTTGTCACAATAGTAGTAGTAGTAGTAGTAGTAGTAGGTAGTATAGTGGTAGATTTTGCTCTAAATTCTGAAAAAATGTAAATTTACATTTAGTACTTTTTTACTTAGAGCAACAGTTTTGCTGACTTACGTTTCAGAAAAACTGCTTAAGAGGAAAAAGAACTGTTACTTTTACAAACTCTGAGGACTTCTCCCACCTCTGCCTGTTTTTATGGAAAGTTACTGTAATAACTTTTAACATAATTCTAAATGAGGTGAACACAAAAAGGCTCTAAGTGGATTCAGTTTAAATGGGCTGATAGATTTTCTATATTCACCATCCGTCCCACCCCCCATTACAAATAATTACACAAGTTTATACGACATCAGCAGTTTATTCTTTTACATCCACCGCCTCAGCACAGAGACCACGCAGAGCCGTAAAGCCATATGATCCATTTAAAATAATGAGCCGTGATTAAGTGAATTGGACCGTGATGCGTTCAGGTTCGTGCTGCTCCCCCGCGGTGCTCTGTTTGTCTGCGTGTGTTAGTGTAAGTGTGTGTGTGTGTGTGTGTGTGTGCAAACTGTGCATATGCAGCAGCAGCAGGTGGTGACATTCAGAAGAGTAAACAATAAACAAACACACTCTCTGCCAAGACTTCTTCACACACAAAAACACACCAAAACACACAAGGGTGGTGTGAGTTTTACATCCAGAGAGCTGAGTTCACAATTTCAGACTCCACAGAGAGACAGAAGATGGTTTTTTTTAGGCTTACCATGACATTTTGGTGTGACTTTGGGCAGATAAACAGAGACAGCAGTAATGGAAAGCAGTGGAGCAGCAGTTTATTTCACGGGACACTTTATTTGGTACACCTTACACCAAATAAACCAACCCAACAGCACCATGACTCTGATGAACAATGCCACACATGACCTGACGTCTTAAAAATGGGCAGTGGTTGAAAACTTTAGTTCTATTTGAGTGCCACTCTAGTGAACATTGTACTGAGACGCTTATTGTTCAGAAAAAAATATATTATACATTCAAAATTAAATCAAAGAAGTTCCAAAATTTGTGTTAAATTTTGAGTATGCAGTAGAACAAAGCCCAGCCCACATCAGTCATGGTCCAACCCTGACTCAGAGGAACAGTGACACCCCTGACTCCTGCATCAACAACACACATTTCTTCTAAAACTCTCTTTTTAATGATTTTTATTTTTATTTTGTTTTTTACATGTGTATTTTCCTATAAAGATGCCATCAGTTCCGCCAATCACAGAAGCAACACTGTGAGGAAATACAACTTTTAACTCTATCGCTCAAACATAAAAACACAATTTCCGTGTTGGAATCTGATTCTAAAAAATTTGGACACTAAAGAGTAAATTCAACATTATATAGATAAGGACCTATATACCCTAACATATATTAAAAGTTACACTTGAAATTTTACTTTGTTGACTCTTAAATGCTCAAGACCAGTCCACGCCACGTTCAGAGTCCCTTAAAATCACTTTCTTCTTTATCCTGATGCTGAGCAGAGAAAAAAAAAAGCTTTTTACTTGCTTAAACTTTTTCTTCGATGCCATTTTACTACAAATTAAAAAAGTGTCTGCACAAAACAGAGCTGCACACCAGAGGACAGGTGAAACTGGGAGTTTTGAGGGCTCAGAAACTCTCAGCTAACATTTAGATAAGTGAGCTGACTTTTTCTCAATGGTTTAAGCACTGAAATAACCCAAAGTCTTTGTTTGCAGGCTTTACATTGAATTTTTTGTTTGTTTTTTTTGTAATTTCCAGTGAAATGAGGTTACATCTGTCATAACAAATCTACAGCCAAGCCTCTTTTACTGTGAAACATGGCCAGTCACTGTTTTAGACTTGGAATAATCTAAGTATGACCCTGTTTATGTCGTGTCCCGGGGCCCTGGAGCTCAGAGGGGGGCCTTCTCACTCGGGGCAGGACTTCCTCTCACCTCTGGGACTGAAGTCTGGGTGCGGGGGCCACAGATGGTCCGTGTCATGATCTGAGTGAGGTGTGAATGTGAGAGTTACTGCTGCACACTGAGCCCGGGACA
This sequence comes from Bostrychus sinensis, assembly GCA_020698575.1. Lineage (NCBI taxonomy): Eukaryota > Metazoa > Chordata > Actinopteri > Gobiiformes > Eleotridae > Bostrychus > Bostrychus sinensis. The sequence goes on along the minus strand of CM036243.1, from coordinate 37,826,391 downwards.
CAGCTGCAGTACAGGATGGAGTTTGTTCTAAAAATAACATCAAAGTGGACTTCGTGGAGTTATGAGTTTATAGAAATCTAAGGAGACGCTGCGCTTTAGGTTTACAACACAATAAACTGAAGAAATATGAGTCACTCTCTGTTAGAAATGTTACAGTTTAATGAGTTTAGTGTGGAAAGTTTTTTTATATATATATACTAACTTTTTTCTATATTGTTATTTATGTCAGTGGTTCCCAACTTTTTGGAGCTTTTTACACAAGTTACCCATGTTGCTGGTCATATAAAATAAAATACTTAATGTCTTTCTTTAATAGAACAAATAGATTTAGATGCATTTTAAATAATATAAATTAATATTCATTCTTTAACTAATTTATAAAGGTAATAATTTGCTTGCACTTTTTTTTTTTTACTCAAAAAGCATACAAAAATGTTAAAATAAAAAAAAAATTAAAAATAAAAATTAACAATAATATAAACCTGTTTATGAAGCCTGAAATTATTCAAATTCGGACTTAAAGTTACTTTCATTCAACCAACATGCCACTTTTTGTTCAAACTGTAAAAAAAAATAAATAAAAAAAAAAGCTGAGAACACAATGATACTTTTGTACATCGTATTATCTTTTGGGAGAAGCCTGTGTCCTTTCTGGTCAAAAAAAAACCTTGCTGTTTGAATAAAAGTAACTTTAAGTCAGAATTTGCCAGGGGTATGAATAATTTTGGGCTTCATTGTACAGGATTATATTTATATTATTCACTTTACAAAATAAATTCCCACTTGTATGTTCCAGAAGGAAAACCTTTTGAGCTTTTCAGACAGACAAGAAATGTACTGACTGTTTCGCCTCTTTTTAGATTTTTAGCCAACACAACATCCTGGTTCTTTTCAAACCTGTTCATAATCTCAGACAAAAACTGGTTCCTCTCAGTTACAAACAGAGCAATGTTGTGTTCTCCATCCACTGCAGTGAGAAACCAAACAACCTCTGCACAAGCGGTTATACCAACACCAAAGGGCCAACTCCAGTGGACCTGAATCTGCAGGACACCTCCACCTGAAGGCCACAAACCAATTTTTGTCAAAAAAGATAATCCTTCTTTAAACAGAAACGCTGCTCTCAGATACAACCTTCCTTCTGTCTACAACAGTCTCCTGAAACCCAAACAAAACAAACCAGTTTCACTCAGGTCATTAACATCTGAAGGAGCTGCCCAGGCTGGGGAGGGTTAACCACTCTGCCACTCACTCCAGCTGAGGACAAAGGACTCCTAACCAACCAAAACCACTGAAGCCTTTCAGCCGTTCTAAACCAATAGAATTTGAAGTTCAGGATAAAACTCCTTCTTCCCAGGAGCAGATAACGCAGCTCTCACAGTTTAATTACAAATAGATAAAAACTCTTGGATGGAGCTGAAACGTCTTCAACTTTTAAAACCTGTTCCAGATGACTTCTGCTTATTTTCACCACATGTTGCCAAGACTTTTTTGTATTCAACATCTTTTTAAATGTAGTTCCTTACAGTCACCCTGCTGTAGGGGACAAAATTACCTATCATTAAATATCTTAAAAACAAGCTTTTTTCCCCCCCAAACAATCCCTTTAAGCTTGTCTGCAATACACACCAATCAGGCAAAACATTATGACCACCTGCCTATTATGCAGCCTTATACACAACAAACTGCCCTGCCCTGTGTATTCTGGCTCCTTCCATCAGAACTAGTGATGGGTCGGTTGTGATCGAGCCGGTGCAGAGTCGGCTCCCATCTGCGAGACATTTTTTTATGAAAGGATCTTTTCAAAAACAGGGCACACAAAACCAGAGAGAAGAAACCGGATCAGCCTCTGAGCTGAGGCAGTTGGTCTTCCTCCAAACCAATCTGCCCTGAAAAATAAAAGTTAAACTATTACAGTACAGTAAAGCTTTTTGAGTTTTGAGGTTGACCGTTGCTGTTGTTTTTACTTTTTACTGCTGAATAAAGCCCTGCTTTTTGTTAAAGGTGTGTTTAATTTAAAAAGTAAACATCTGTCCTTTTTTATGCTTAACCTCTTAAACCCGACTAGAGCTCGACGGCGCCCCCTTGCGTCCGCTTGTTGGGACCATAGCGGGGAGATACAACGGCTGACACACACATGTTTGACATCCTCGTGTTCGGACAATTCGTGGCAACAAAACTATCTACTTCAATTTCTATTCAACAGTTGGATTCTGCCTGGATTTTTAAAAAATAAAACATGTATATCTTTCCATTACTTTGTTTATTTGGCACAAATTTTGCCGCAGTAGACCAAGATATGTGAAATTTTCAATTTATGTTGTTATTTGCTTCACTACAGGAAGGAAAAAGGCTTTTTTGGAGGCAAATATGTGTGTTTTTTTTCCAGGCGGAAATTAGAATAATCCATTTCAACCTCAATTTATGGTCAAACAATATAATTTATTAATATTATTTCTCTTCCACAGTAATCCCCAAAGTCCACCAATTAATTTGCTACCAAGGTTAGCTATGTACACCTAGTAAATGCTAAGTAAAACCTTAATAAATGTAGATATAGAATTTTCGGGAAAAAGGCCTCAGAGCTTAACAGGTTAATTATAGTTGTGTTTATCTGCTGTGTGTAGTAGAGTGGTTCTGTTAGCAAGTCAGTTCAGTGGATAGTTTCAAAGCATCAGAAATTTTGAATTCTTCATTACAATCCATGTATTTATATGAGTACCCAATACAACTTATTTGTCAAAACTGTGCTGAATTTGGCTGAAATATAAAAGATATTAGGTTATAAAATGAAGAGCCATTTTTTTTTTTTTTAGTTTAAGTTTATTTCGGTCACATAAAAATATAATAGTTGTACTAATACACTTTGTAATACATATACAGATACAGTACATATATACAAAGAGAAAAACAATAACATTACAACCCGAAAAGGTGTAGGCTGAAGCCATAGCTTATTATGCCTAACCCTATTTACTTTACTACATCTACCATGTGATATCTAGACAATTTTATTTATTTTTTTAAAGAAAAATATCTCTTCATTCTTTGACAGAGATCAAACATACAAAAAAATAAATATAAAACAAACAACAACAAAGAAAACAAACAACAAAACTCAAATTTCATTTTCATATTTGTTTATAATGAATTTTTTGAATAGTTTTTTAAAGTAAATTAGTGAATTGCTCCTCTTAAGTTCATTTGTAATCACAGAATTCCACAAATTTTACCCCTTTAACAGAAATGCAGTTTTTCTTTACATTAGTTCTAACGCCTGTTTTTTAAACATGTCCTCTCCCCTCAGATCATCAGACCATTAGGGAACCAAAAGAGCCGGCTCTTTTGTGTGAGCCGAACCAAAATGAAATGAGACGAAATTCCCATCACTAATCAGAACCAGCATTAACTTCTTCATCAGTGCGAGCTCCAGTAGCTCCTCTGTCCCCTCCCCACTCCCATCACCTGTCTCCGCTTCACCTCTGTTCTTTCCTTAAACCATTTTTTTAACAGCTCCTGACCACTGCAGACCTGGGAACACCCCACCAGAGCTGCAGCTTTTCCCAATGTTCACACTTTAGTCACTTTTAATCAAAAAACTCACACACACATCAACTTTGAAGACAAAATGTTCACTTTGCCGCCTCGTATATCTCAAAAAACTATCAGAAGCCATGATGAAGCCTGATCCGTGCACCCATAGACGTCCAACCGTGACTCCTTGACGTATTTCTGCAGTAAACACTTGCTCTTTTGCTCTTACACCTCTTCATTTTTTACCCACAAACCTTCTCCCACCTCTGTGCGAGCCACTGCTGCCGTGATCCTCTCTGTCAACCTCCATCTCTCTGTGTCTGCCTGACGTCGCTAACAAGACCGCGGCTCCTCTCCTCCGGCTAACACTGCGCCTGCATACCACCGGCATACAAACCAGGCCCAAAAAAAAAAAAAACACGGCTAATGCCTAATGCAAGACGCTGGAGGTGGAAGCGGCGCTGTATCCTTCTGGGCTGCAGCTGATGTGTGTGTGTGTGTGTGTCTCAATCAATTATCAGTGGCAGATAAAGCGGTGACAGCTCGGAGTGTCGGCGCGCTGGCTTAGGTGTTGTCCCTGTCAAAACACCGCAAATGTCAGAAAATGACTAACGCCGGGCAGGAGGAGAGAGGAGAGAGGAGAGAGGAGAGGAGGGCGAATGAATGAGCTGAAGGCAATTTTAAACCGAGCTGGAAATGTGAGAGAGGAGGGGGAAATGTGCTCTGTAACGCGAAGCCGATTTAAAATGAAATTGCACGAGTGAGTAATGTCCTGTTTCTTGGGGTTAGAGGGTCTAGAATTCGCTTTATGTATGGCTGTTTTGCATTTTTTTTAATCATAAAAAGGAAAAAACAATCCGGAGATGATCGCTTGGAGGTAAAGTTTTGCGCATGTACAGAGGAGGGAGAGTAAATGTGCAGGGCAGAGGAGGCCTAGAGGAAGAGCAGAGAGGAGGTTTATGGATGGAGAGAGGAGGATGCAGAGGAGAGGGTTAGACTCCTCTGAAGGGAACAGGCCAGAGGAGGGGAGGATGCAGAGGAGAGGGTTAGACTCCTCTGAAGGGAACAGGCCAGAGGAGGGGAGGATGCAGAGGAGAGGGTTAGACTCCTCTGAAGGGAACAGGCCAGAGGAGGGGAGGATGCAGAGGAGAGGGTTAGACTCCTCTGAAGGGAACAGGCCAGAGGAGGGGAGGATGCAGAGGAGAGGGTTAGACTCCTCTGAAGGGAACAGGCCAGAGGAGGGGAGGATGCAGAGGAGAGGGTTAGACTCCTCTGAAGGGAACAGGCCAGAGGAGGGGAGGATGCAGAGGAGAGGGTTAGACTCCTATGAAGGGAACAGGCCAGAGGAGGGGAGGATGCAGAGGAGAGGGTTAGACTCCTCTGAAGGGAACAGGCCAGAGGAGGGGAGGATGCAGAGGAGAGGGTTAGACTCCTCTGAAGGGAACAGGCCAGAGGAGAGGAGGATGCAGAGGAGAGGGTTAGACTCCTCTGAAGGGAACAGGCCAGAGGAGGGGAGGATGCAGAGGAGAGGGTAAGACTCCTCTGAAGGGAACAGGCCAGAGGAGGGGAGGATGCAGAGGAGAGGGTTAGACTCCTCTGAAGGGAACAGGCCAGAGGAGGAGAGGATGCAGAGGAGAGGGTAAGACTCCTCTGAAGGGAACAGGCCAGAGGAGAGGAGGATGCAGAGGAGAGGGTTAGACTCCTCTGAAGGGAACAGGCCAGAGGAGGGGAGGATGCAGAGGAGAGGGTTAGACTCCTCTGAAGGGAACAGGCCAGAGGAGGGGAGGATGCAGAGGAGAGGGTTAGACTCCTCTGAAGGGAACAGGCCAGAGGAGGGGAGGATGCAGAGGAGAGGGTTAGACTCCTCTGAAGGGAACAGGCCAGAGGAGGGGAGGATGCAGAGGAGAGGGTTAGACTCCTCTGAAGGGAACAGGCCAGAGGAGGGGAGGATGCAGAGGAGAGGGTTAGACTCCTCTGAAGGGAACAGGCCAGAGGAGGGGAGGATGCAGAGGAGAGGGTTAGACTCCTCTGAAGGGAACAGGCCAGAGGAGGGGAGGATGCAGAGGAGAGGGTTAGACTCCTCTGAAGGGAACAGGCCAGAGGAGAGGAGGATGCAGAGGAGAGGGTTAGACTCCTCTGAAGGGAACAGGCCAGAGGAGGGGAGGATGCAGAGGAGAGGGTAAGACTCCTCTGAAGGGAACAGGCCAGAGGAGGGGAGGATGCAGAGGAGAGGGTTAGACTCCTCTGAAGGGAACAGGCCAGAGGAGGGGAGGATGCAGAGGAGAGGGTTAGACTCCTCTGAAGGGAACAGGCCAGAGGAGAGGAGGATGCAGAGGAGAGGGTTAGACTCCTCTGAAGGGAACAGGCCAGAGGAGGGGAGGATGCAGAGTGGGTAACATGAATGATGAAGTAACGCTACATCAATGCCAGAATGATAATAATAATAATAATAATGCATTGGTCTTATATAGAAAGCTTTTTTGGACACTCAAAGACGGCCTCTCCGCCCACCGTCAAACACAGCCACACTGACACATTCATACAGCCAAGTGTCTTGCCCAAGGACACAACAACAGTTGGGCTCGAGCTACAGCCGCCCAAATAATCACCCACACGTTAAGGCATTAGTAAAATTGGTAATCGGCTTTTTGTCAGCTTTTAATCATGTTATACTGTTGTTTTCTTCTCAAAAACAGACCTGGAGTAGGATTCTGTTTGAGTGATCCTGTATGCTGAGGCGCTGCCCTTCTCCAGAGCTGAAAACGCTCGGTCTCACAGCTCTTCAGGACTCTTCCTGAGAGTCCTGAAACAATTTATAGTGTCCTTCATTTTTAACGACAGGCTTTTGATGTGACTTTTAAAATTTAATTGAGAGTCTAATATTTCTCCTGTTCAACTTGTTCAATGAGTTCGCCTTCCATTTCACTGTTTCATTTATTTGCAATTAGTATTTACACAAAAGCACACAGATTTGGTTTTCTTTGTATTCAGTGTCAGACAGGATTTGTTTAAACCAAATTGACACTTTCTCAAGACTTTGTGTTCATTTATTGCCGATTACAGCGGGGTTTTTGCCGGTCACATAATCAGGTGTCAAATGTTGCGTCCCCTTAGTCCTTAGGCTGACGTTTCATTTAGTTCCCATTAAAATATCTGCTGTTTTTTCGCGTTGTGGAAGCGACAAACATCCTTCAGCCCTGAAAGCGTCGCAGCCCCGAGGCAGAGGCAGGTCACGTCAGTAATTTAACCTCAAACCCGAGCTGGAGTTTGTGAATTATCCCCCGAGTTCGGCTGTAACGCTCTGATTAAAACTCTATTAAAAAATACAGCTGGCACATCCGTAACCATCAGATCTGACACTGCCTCGTCT